>JAUNZM010000829.1:0-115000 GCA_033459285.1 Clamator glandarius
CTATGACCCAATTCTTCTATGATCCCTCTATGTCTTTCTATAACCTGACTTCTCTATGGTCAGAGTAAGCTATTGCCAAAGCATTTTATGACCTGACACTTCTATGACCTGAATCTTCGAATGATCCTTCTATTACCAAATCCTTTCATTATCTGAATTAACTCCCATGTTCCTATGACTCAGCTCTGCTATTACCCAAAAATTCTGTGACCTGAGACTGAACACTTATATTCTTCCTCTTAGTCCTGACTCATCTATAACTCAACTCTTCTGTGACCCGTCTCTTATATGACCAGGCTTTTCCATATCTTGAGCCCTCTAGGACACAGCACTTCATTCTATGACCTGACTATTCTATGATATTACTTTCCATGACTGGACTCCCCTATGAAACTTTTGTGACCAGATTCTTCCATAACCTGATTGTTCTATGACTCTTCTATGACCCAACCCTTCTCTGAACCAACCCTATTGTGACCCTTCTATGACCAAACTCTTCTAAAACCTGAATAAACTATCACTTCTATGGCTTGATTCTTCCACAGCCTGATTAGTCCATGACTTGAATCATCTATGACCCAATTCTTCTATGAGGCTTCTGTGACCCAACACTTCCATAAACCTTCTATGACTGAACTCTCCTATGACTACTCTATGATCCAACTGTTCTATCACCTGGGACATAACTCTTTACAACTCCATGGAGCTGTGTGAGAGCCTTGGCATCTCACATAACTCTACTGGCCTGTATTTTGAATTACATGGGATAATTGCTCCCAATTAGATTTGGCCATTTGAGAATGTTCATGACACCAGTGTCATTGCAGACAAAGCCAGATCTGCCTGCTCAGGATCTAGGGGTCAGGCCTTGGCCTCCTTGCTTCATGAAGAAAACCCAGGCTGCCTGCACAGCACCTTTGCCTGTCTGCAATCGTGGCCTCCAGTTCTCAACTCTAACAAGTCCCTTGGGAGCTCTTGTCTGCAATGATCTTCACTGAGACCAATTAATACTTCAGGTACTCTGAGTTCTGCTGTTGACTTCTTGAGTGCTTTCCTCAGCCTCCTCTCAGGAGCTCAGGTTCAAGGACTCAGAAGCAAATCCACCCTGAGTCTCATTAAAGTACAGAAAGCCTTAACGAGCTCGTTATTATTCTGAAGTTTCCTTCAGGTCTTCAAGCTTTGTATGGCTCCTCAGAGTCATTTCCCAGTGTGGGTGAAGAGGAAGATTTCAAAGTGCACCTAATGAAAATATGTTTTAATGTTAAGTTTATATTTCATTACATTTCAGCTCAGAGGTGTCAGTTTTTCTCTTCAATGGGCATTGAAGCCACATTTCACCTCAGGAGGTCTGGGCACCGTGGAGAAGCATCCTTTGAGGTCTGACCCTGCATGGACAGTCTTGTTCCTCACCGCTCTAGCACCACCACTGCTTTCATTGCTCTCCTGGCAATTACATCCCATTTCCTTCCATCAGACTTCCCTGCACCCCAAAGCTGAGTGTTCCAGCTCCAAGGCACCTTCTCCCCCTGATTTCCTTACAGACCTGGCTGCACGCAGATCTGCAGGAGAAGAAGAAACGCCAAGTGTGCCTGGGTGCCATACAACATGAGGGGGTTTGGTGATGTGGCTCAGGGGACTCTCCTGACCCTAGTGCAGCTGAACACCTGGATCCATGCCTAGAGGATGCGACTCTCACCCCTTTTTTCAGTGATGGGACACCCATTCCTGTGCCTTAGGGAGGCCTTTCAGGGGAAACCTGATGGGTACAAGGGCTGTCCTGTTGGGACGTTCATGAAACAAAGGACCACGACCAGGGTCTGCACCTGGGATAGACCCAAACCATGCAATTTCAGGGCCTGGGATGGGGGTGCCTGGTTGGGGAGCAGCTCCATGGAAAAGTCTCTGGTGTTGCTGGGGAAGAGAAGGCAGAAGGACACCCAGTCTTGTGTCCAGCAATGCCCTGGGGTGTGTAAAGAGGAGGCTCACCAAAAGAGGGAGGGAAGTGATTGTCCTCCCTGCTCATCCCTTGTCATGCCACCAGGACACAGTGGTGTCCATCTCTGGGCCCCCATTCTTGTGTGCTGGCCCTGGCTGGGATGGGCTTAACTTCCTTCACAGCAGCCCCTGAGGCCAGGGCACACCCTGGGGTTTGGTGAGGTGGCACAGAGGACTCTCCTGAGCCCTGTGCAGTTGACCAACTGTATTAAGTCTAAGAGGAAGCAGCTGTCACAACATTTTTTGGTGATGTTAAATTCAGAGAACAATTCCTGTGCCTTAGGGATGCCTTTCAGGGTAAACCTGACAGGTAGAAGGACTGTCCTGTTGGGAGCTAAATGACATCTCTGGGAGGTCACACTCAAGGTATAGTGGTCAATGGATCGATGTCCATGTGGAGACTTGTGGCAAGTGTTCTGCAGGGGTCAGTATTGGGACTGGTGTTGTTTAACACCTTTGTCACACACATGGACAGTGGGATCGAGGCACTATCAGCAAGTTTGCTGATGACACCAAGCTGTGTGGCCCAGTCACCATGCTGGAGGGAAGGGATGTCATCCAGAGGGACCTGGACAGGCTGGAGAGGTGGGGCTGCTCTGTGAACCTCATGAAGATCAAAAAGGTCCTGCACCTGGGTCATGGAAATCCCAAGCACAAATTCAGACTGGGCAGAGAATGGATTGGGAGCAGTCCTGAGGAAAGGACTTGTAGTGCTGGGGCTTGAGAACCTCCATGTGAGCTGGCAATGTGTGCTTGCAGCTCAGAAAACCTAATCGTGTCCTGGGCTGCATCCAAAGCAGTGGAATCAACAGGGCAAAGGAAGGGATTTGGCATCATTATCTGCTCTCTTGAGACCTGCCCTGGAGCCTTGCATCCAGCTCTGGAGTCCTCAGCACAGGAAGGATATGGACTTGTTGAGGTGAATCCATAGGAGGTGACACAGTGGCTCAGAGAGCTGGAGCACCTTGGACATGAGGACAGGCTTAGAGAGTTAGAGTTGCTAAACCTGGAGAACTTAAGGCTGCAGGGAGATCTTAAAGCAGCTTCCAGTGCTGAAAGGGGCTCCAGACATGCTGGGGAGGGTTTCTTGATCAGGGAGCTCATGGGGCAGGATGAGGTGAGATGTTTGTGTTTGGGGGTGAATACTTTTAGTCTGAAAAAGGGGAGATTGAGATCTTAGGAAGAAAAGTTTTCCTGTGAGGGTGGTGAGGCCCTGGCCCAGGTTGCCCAGAGAAGTGGTGGCTGCCCCATCCCTAGAGGTGATCAAAGAAAGACTGGATGGGACTTAGAGTGACCTGATCTAGTGGGAGGTGGCCCTGCCCGTGGAAGGGGGTAAGAACTAAAAGGCTTGTCAGGTCCCTTCCAAATCAAACCATTCTGTGACCCCATGACATGGTACACCAGGCTCACTATGAACTTATCCTATCAAAAGCACTTTAGGGCAGGAACATGCCTCTGGCTCCCACAGGTGTTTGCGTTGATGCTTGTGGTTTAATAGGTGACAGGGTCCTGGCTTGTGCAGCTGGTTCTGCTGCCCCTGGTGCCTCAGGAGCTGACTGGGAATGAATAGACAGTTGGCAGGTGAATGTCCTTATGATGTCACTGGTGGCTCTGCAGCACATATGGCAGGGGCATGCACATGGCTTTGAAGATTTTTGTGATGTACCAGGTGGATGAGTATGTGATAAAGCAGGAGGGAGCCCTGGTCTGTGCAGCTGCTCATGTTGTCACTGATGGGTGAGGAGCTGATACGCCAGGAGGAGGCATCTGGCTTGTGCTGGTGCTTGGGATGTCACCCCTGACTGATCAGAGGGCAGGGCAGGAGCAGGGCCCTGGCTTGTGGTGCTGCCTGTGAGGTCACAGGTCCCTGACTATGTTCTAGGGCAGGACCAGGCCCTGCCTTTTGCTGATTCCTGGGTCAGTGGGTGGCAGGGCACAGGCTGCCCCAGTCTGTGCAGGCGCTTCTGAGGCCAGAAGTGCTGAGAAGGTTTGAGCAGAGGAGCAGCCCCTTTGCTTGTGAGGGTGTGTTTGATGTCTCAACATCCCAAGGGGGTGGGTGGCACACTAGGAGCAAAGCCCTGGTTTTTGCCACTGCTTTTGGATGTCCATGGTGGCTGAGGAGGTCTCAGACCAGGAGCAGGCTCCTGTCTTACACAGGAACATGGAATGTCTCTGGTACCACTACACCCTGTAGACTCACTCTGGGCCTTTGTGTTCCACAGGGGCTTGTGATGTCACTGGTGTCTGATTATGTCACAGAGCAGTAGCTTTTAATGGCCCTTATGAGGTCAGAGGTGGCTGAGTGTGTGGAGAGGCAGGAGCAGACACCTTGCCTGTGTGGGCACTTTTTAGATATCTTGTGGCTGAGAAGCTGTTTGGATATGAACAGACACGGGGCTGGTGCATCTGCTCCTCGTGTCACTTTGGCCTGAGCAGCTGTCTGGGTGGGACAAGTGACTTGGCTTGTGCAGGTGTCTGTGAAGTAATGAATTTCCAAGAAACTGATAGGACTGGACAGCAGGGCCAGGTTCTTGGAGCTTCTTGTGATGTCCCTCATGGCTGAGTGAGGAACAAGGCTGGAGAAGGAGCCTGGCCTGAAATGGTGCTTGTGGTGTCACTGGTGGCTGTGTGGGTGATGAGGATGAGAAGTCACTTGTCTCATTGCGCTGGTTTATTTGGGTTGAGTTAACATTCTTCACAGCAGCCAGAATGGGTCTGAATTTTGGCTTTGTGCTGTTGATAACCCAGGGAGGTTTTCATTATTGCTGAACAAGCCTTACACACACAGCATTAAGCCTTTTTCTACTCCTCACATGGCTCCGCTAGGTAGTAGACTCGGGGTGCACAAGAAGCTACAAGGGGACCCTGCTGGAACAGCTGAGCTTAACTGACCAAAAGGACGTTCTGTAACATAGGATGCCACACTTGGCAATTAAAGTTGGGTTAAAAAGAAGAGACATTCAGAATGATGACTTTTGCCTTTCTAAGAAACCGTTACTGCTGATGGAGCCCTGCTGGCCTGGAGAGGGCTAAACACCTTCCTGCCGACTGTTCACAGTGAATGAATCCCTTGATGTGCTTTGCTTGCAAGCACAGTCTTACTTTACATATTAAAATGATTTTGTCTGATTCCTGAAGCTGTAGATGAGGGGGTTCAGTGCTGGAGACACCACTGTGTACAGAAATGACACAACAAAATTCAGAGATGGAGAAGAGATGGAGGGGGGCTTCAGATAGGTAATAATGCCAGGGCTGATAAACAGGGAGACAACAGCCAGGTGAGGAAGGCACCTGGAAAAGGCTTTGTGCCGTCCCTGCTCAGAGGGGATCCTCAGCACAGCCGTGAAGATCTGTACATAGGACATCACAATGAAAACAAAACACTCAAAAAATAAACAAACAGTAAACACAACAAGCCCAGTTTCCCTGAGGTAGGAGTGTGAGCAGAAGAGCTTCAAAATCAGGGGAAGTTCACAGAAGAACTGTTCCACAGCATTGTCCTGGCAGAGGGGCAAGGAAAATGTATTGGCCGTGTGCAGCAGAGCATTGAGGAACCCAGTGCCCCAGGCAGCTTCTGCCATGTGCACACAAGCTCTGCTGCCCAGGAGGGTCCCGTAGTGCAGGGGTTTGCAGATGGCAACGTAGCGGTCGTAGGACATGACGGTGAGAGGAAAATACTCTGCTGAAATGAAAAAGACATAGAGAAAGACTTGAGAAGACACATTCTACATAGGAAATGGCCCTGGTGCCCCAAAAGGAATTTGCCATGGCTTTGGGCACAATGGTAGAGCTGGATCCCGTGTCGAGGAGGGTGAGGTTGAGGAGGAAGAAGTACATGGGGATGTGGAGGTGGTGGTTACAGGTGATGGTGATGATGATGAGGCCGTTGCCCAGGAGGGCAGCCAGGTAGATGCCCAGGAAGAGACAGAAGTGCAAGAGCTGCAGCTCCCGTGTGTCTGCGAATGCCAGGAGGAGGAACTGGGTGATGGAGCTGCTGTTGGACATCTGCTGCCTCTGGATGTGAAGCACTGTACAATAAGGAAATTACAGGAAGACGTTACAGGAGAATATTTTGAGTAAAATCAAAGCCATTTCTCACACTGCACACTTGCTGCTACTGTTTCATTTCTCTCAGCCCTTCCTTCATCTCTGTGCCTGGAACTCTTCTTGGTGCCAGCTGAATCTGCCTGAGGAGCAGGTCCTCTTCCCTCAGGCTCTGAGAAGTCAGCCCTGCAGAGAGATGCATCACTCACCACTCAATATCTCACCCTTTCCTAAGGTCTCAGCCCCCACTTTCAGCCCAGGACTCACACGGCTTATTTCAGAAACAAAACAGCATTTTCTCTCTCATTGCATCTCTGCACACCTCAAGGGGCCTTCACGTAGCACAAAGGTTTGCATCCTGGAGAGAAGTTCACAGCTTGGAAGGACACCTCAAGGACAGCCAGGTGTCCTCATGATGCCATTTGTTGAAGGGAAACTCAGCTTCTTCCCCAGACTCACTGACTGCATTGCCCAGTGTCTCACAACTCAGAGGAAAGCTGGGACACATGTTCCTATGGACACAAAGGCAGAAAAGTAGCCTCCAGTTCAGAGGGTGACTCTGCAGCTGAAACTCCCACCCCCGCAAGCCTAGCAGCAAGAACCAGAGAAAAACATCAAGAACATAGATCAGGGGAGAAACAAGGAGAAAGAGAGTGAGGCTGAGAGAAGCCAGGGCAGAGGCAGCCAGGCACGCAGACAGCATTCCCCTTCCCCAGCTGTGCTCGCCCCTTCCCAGACACCAACCTTGCAAGGCAGCTGCTCTCAGCTCCTGGGTTCTGGAGAGGGCACTGGAGCTGTGGCTGCAGAGGAGGGGGCTCAGCCTTAGTGCCCAGAGCCCTGAGGGCAGAGGCTTTGCTGGGTAGGAGAGGAGGCAGGGGGGCTTGCTCAGAGGAAGCAGCTACATTGCGTGGATCAAACAGAACTTTCAGAATTCTCCCTCCCACAATATCGCTGTATTGATTTTCCGCTCATTCCATGACCCTATCCCTTCTGCCTGGAGATCTTCCTCCTTGGAGATGTTTCCCTGTCCCATGCCTTTTCTCTGTCAATGCTCACAGACCCCATCGCACCTCGAGTACTGTGTACATTCTGGGCCCCTCACCACAAGAGGGATGTTGTGACTCTGGAGAGAGTCTAGAGAAGAGCAACAGAGCTGGTGAAGGGACTGGAGAACAAATCTTATGAGGAGCGACTAGGAGAGCCGGGGTTCTTTAGCCTGGAGAAGAGGAGGCTGAGAGGAGACCTTATTACTCTCTACAACTACCTGAAGGGAGGTTGTGGAGAGGAGGGAGCTGGCCTCTTCTCCCAAGTGACAGGGGACAGGATGAGAGGGAGTGGCCTCAAGCTCCACCAGGGGAGATTTAGGCTTGAGATTAGGAAAAAATTCTTCACGGAGAGGGTGGTTAGGCATTGGAACGGTCTCCCCAGGGAGGTGGCTGAGTCACCGTCCCTGGAGGTGTTTAAGGTGAGGGTGGATGAGGTACTTAGGGGCATGATTTAGGGATTGGTGGGAATGGTTGGACTCGACAATCCAGTGGGTCTCTTCCAACCTGGTTATTCTGTGATTCTGTGATCTGACCCTCTCTGCATCCACCTGGACTTACACAAATCCTCCTGTTTGCTGGGTAAAGCTGGGCACGGGCTCTTGTTTATAAGCAAAAAACGACAGTGCAGACTGAGCCTGGTGAGTCATGCAGAGGTGACGCTGGTGGTGCCCATGGGCAGAGGTGGAGTTGGAAACAGTCTAGGAGGCTCCTACTTACCACTCAAGGGTACTGCTCAGGAGTCTTAGTGATTTGTTTAAGCATGAGAGCTTTTCGATCCATTGTTCCCCTGAAATTCCCCAAGTGCAGGTAACTGAAACCACAGACACAGAGAAGTTCCTTATCTTTAACTTAATCCTTGCTCTGATCTCCCCCTTGAAATGTCCACTTAGAAATATCTAAAAGTGATTTTGAATTGTGTGCAGCCGTGACTCACACAAGACTCACTTGAAAGCAGAAAGACCCTCTCCTGCCAAGAACTGCTTCTTCCCCCAGACAGCTTCTCCCTCTCCCACCACGGGGAGCTCCCGCACTGACCCTGGTTTTCTTTCTGCTGCAGAAATGGCAAGAGCCCTCCTGACAGATCCCTCAGGCTGTGGCTGTGCAGGTTTTAGGAGATCCCTCCAGGAACATCACTTGCACTGTCCTGAAGCCAGAGACTCACCTGGAGAAGGTCTGTAAAGATTTCTGTCCAAATTAATCCTCCTCTCTCCTCCCACCCCACCCTGCCTTTCCCCTCCCTCCGCTCCCTCCTCTCCCCTCGCTGCCTGCAGGCAGTGCCCTCAGCCCTGCTGGGCTTTGCAGAGGAGCTGCTCC
This sequence comes from Clamator glandarius, assembly GCA_033459285.1. NCBI lineage: Eukaryota > Metazoa > Chordata > Aves > Cuculiformes > Cuculidae > Clamator > Clamator glandarius. The sequence continues at coordinate 8,400 of JAUNZM010000829.1, forward strand.
TGGACAGACTTGGCTCTTTTCAGAATTACCCTCTTGATATGAGCTCACACTGTGCCAGGAGTCCAGCCCAGCTCAGCAGCAGAGAAGCAGCCCAAGGCAGCACTTTCTCTGCCCCTCTGTGCTCTCTCGAGGTGTCCCTGGGCCTCCAGGGGAACCTGCAGAGAAACAGGCTGAAATCATCCCTGATATTCCCTCCCTTAGCCAGGCAGAGACATGTCTGTCCTGCACTGTCATAGCTCCTGTTAGAAAAATCGGTGGACATGAGAATCATGTCTTACTCCCCTCATCAAATAGGACCCTAAGAAGATTACAGGGAATTATGTGCTTTCTCCAAGTTGATCGATTGAGAGAATTTAGGCTTTTAATCCCTGCTCTTTAGATTTGGGGCTGGAAAGCTACTCAGCTCTCTTCTGTCCCAACTGTGTCTCTACTTTAAGCAAAGACTTTGCACACACACGGTGTGGGACTCTTGGTTTCTCATGGCAGGGATGAGCTTGGCTGGTGCCACAGCTGCAGGGTTTAAGCCCCAACGGGCAGCAATGCCCTCAGCCAGGGACACAGGCAGGAGGAGCTGGAGCTGTTCCTGTGGGAGACAGAGCTGTGATGTGGTCACAGAGCTCAGGACAGATGGGCTTAAGGGACAGCATCCTCCAAGCTCAGCAAGGCTCCAGACTGTGAATCAGTCTCCATTTGAAAGACCATTCAAGGGCCCCATGATCAGAGTTTGCTGCTTCAGGAACAGTAAAAGAATAACAAACAAACAAATACAGAGCCTGTGTAGGCACTGCTGAATTTAGGAAAAGCAGGAGTAGACACATCTGAGATTCCCTGTGTCCTCTTTGTCTCTGGCTTCCCCATCAAGGTCTCCTGGCTTCTATGATTCAGGGCAGGACTCTTCAGGAGATCAGCTAGTGGTGGGTTGTGATCAGGTCAAGGATCACTTGAGCAAATGCAATCCTTCCCATTCTATGGGACAGGGAGGGCAACGTCCCAGGGAACTGAGCGAGCAGGACAATGTCATAGTGAGGCCGCCCTCCATCATCTTCTAAACATCACGGAGATAGAGGAAATTTCCTGACCACTGACACCACTACCACATTCCATGTCATTTTTAGAAATGGGCAATGGAGCAGGGTAAATAAAGGCTGTGGCCCGACATTGTCTGCTCAGATTCCATTTCTGGATGTCGGAAGGAGAAGGGGACTTGATTTCCCTTGGGCAGATTGTGTCTTATCATCCTTCTATGAACCAAATCTTCTATGACCTGAGCCATCAATGATGTCCCTACTCTAATGACTCTTCTATGATCTGATGCTTATATGACCCTTCTACAACTCTTTTATGACTCTAGTCTTCTACATCCCAATAATTCTACGTCTGTTTTCTGACCTTAAAGTACTGTGATTAACACTTCTATGACCTGATATTGCTGTGACCCAACTCCTCTAGGAGACTTCAATAATTAAATAAGTCTGTAACTTGTCTTAAATGACCCAAGCCTTTTATGACCAAATTCTTCACTGACCCTTCTATGACTTTCTATTTATGATCCAACTCTTCTATGATCCAACATTTCCATGATCTGAGTCTTCTGAGACCTTCTTATGATCCAGTCCTTCCTATTTCCTGACTAAACTCTCATGCTTCTTTGACTCGTCTCTTCTATGACCCAAATATTTTATGACCCATCTATTACCCAAGTCTTTTATGGCCTGAGGCTTCTATGACCTGACACCTCTTTCAACTTTGTATGATTAAATTCTTTTGCTACTCCTCTGTTATCTGAGTCATCTCTGACCCACATTTTCTTTGACCTGCCTCTTAAATGATCAGACCCTTCTGTGACTTGAGTACTCTATGACCTTCTATGACTTGAATATTCTCTGACTCTTCTATGACGCGACATTCTATGGCTCAATTGTTCTTTGACTCTTCTATGACACAAATCAGCTATGTCCTGATGCTTCTATCACCCAACTCTTACAAAGCGTGACGCTTCTGTGACCCAACTCTTGTATGAACCAACTCGTCTATTAACTGGCCCTTGTATGATAAAATTCCTGTTATGATCTGACACACATATGAGCTGCCAGGTGCCTCTTTTATGACTAAAGTCTTCTATGACCCAACAATTCTGTGACCCTTCTATGACCTAGTGCTTCTATGACCTGACACTTCAATGACACACCCTTGCTATGACTCTGCTCTTCTATGAACATCCTATGATGCATCTCTTCTTCTATGAACCAACTCTTCTACCACCCCACTTTTCTGTGACTCCTCTATGACCCGATTCTTCTAAAACCCGAGAGGCTCCTATGACCCAATTCTTTTATGATACCTCTATGACTTTCTTTGACCTGATTCTTCTATGACCTTAATAATCTCTGACCCAACCAGGTCATGAACCGATACTTCTATGATCTCACTCTTGGTTGACCCTTCGCTTAACAAATTCTTCTATTAACCAAATAAACTCTCATATATCTGTGACATGACACTTCTATTACCTGAATATCCTGTGACCTAAGACTTCTATGAACCTTCTAGAACTACATTCTTCTATTATTCCTCTATAACCCGATTCATCTATAAATGAAATATTCTCTTACTCATCTCTTCTATAACTAGACCCTTCAATAACTCGAGCATTCCATGACACAGCACTTCATTCTATGTCCTGACTGTTGTCTGACTGTTCTATGATGCTTTATTCAATAACCTGACTCTTCCATGAACCTTCTGTGACCAGATTCTTCCATGACCTGACAGTTCTGAGATTCTTCTTTGAACCAACCCTTCTCTGAACCAATCCTATTGTGACCCTTCTATGACCAAACCTTTCTAAAATCTAAATAAAATCAAAACATCTATGACTTGACTATTCCATGGCCTGAATTATCTGTGACCCTTTTATGACCGGAGGCATCTATGACCCAGTTCTGCCATGAGAATTCTATGACCCAACACTTTTATAAACCGTCTATGACTGTGCTTCTCTGTTACTCCTCTATTACTAAACTCTTCCATCACCTGACACTTCTCACACACAAGTTTTCTCTCACTCTTCTATAACCCAACACTTTTATGACCCTGCCCATCTATGACCAAACGCTTCTACAACTCCATGGAACTGTGGGAGAGCCTTGGAATCTCCCAGAACTACATGGGCCTCTATTTGGAATTAGATGGAATAACTGCTCCCAGGTTGATTTGGCCATGTGAGAATGTTCATGACACCAGTGTCGTTGTAGCCAAAGCCAGATCTGCCTGCCCAGGGCTGGGGGTCAGGCCTTGGTCTTCCTGCTTCATCAAGCAAACCAAACCTTTTTCTCAGCATCACAGCTGTTGCACAGCGCCTTTGCCTACCTGCAATCATGGCTTCCAATTCTCAGCTCTAACGAGTCCCTGGGGAGGCTTTGCTACTAACGATCCTCACTGAGACCAATTAATACTTCAAGGTACTCTGAATTCTGCTGTTGACTTCTTGAGAGCTTCACTCAAACTTCTCCAAGAAGTTGAGGTTCAAGGACTCATCAACAAGTCCACCCTGCATCTCATTAAAGCCCAGAAAGCCTTAACGAGCTCTTTGTCTGCCTGGAGATTTCTTCAGGTCTTCAAGCAATGCACAGCTCCTTGGAGTCATTTCCCAGTGTGGTTAAAGAGGAAGATTTCAAAGTGCACCTAAGAAAAATATGTTTTAGTTTAAACTTTGTATTTCTATACTTTTCAAAATCATAGAAAGATTTGGGTTGGAAGGGACTTTAAAGGCCATCGAGTTCCTACCCCCTCTGCCATGGGCAGGGACACCTCCCACTAACCAGGCTTCTCAAGGCCCCATTCAACCTGGTCTTGAGCACCTCCAGGGAGGGGACATCCACAGCTTCCCTGAGCCACCTCAGCTATTAACTCGCCAACTTCTTTGTGAATGATTTCTTCTTGATGTCTAATCTAAATCTTCCCCCTTCCATATTAAAGCTTTTCCCCCTTATCTTATCAATCCATGTCCTTGGATAGAGACCCTCCCTGACTTTCTTGTCATCAAATTCAAGTACTGGAAAGCCACTTTAATGTCTCCTCAAATCCTTCTCTTCTCCAAGCTGAGGATTTTCCAAGAGACAATCAATATTTCTTTGGAAAATCTCTTTAGAAAATGCCTCCACCCAGGTCCATCTCCTCAGGGCACTCCTCAGCCAGCAAGGTTCATGCCCATGCTGATCCATGGAAAAAAATTTTGACCTGTCAGCTGAGCTGCAAAATAGTATAGTAGGTGAAAGAGAATAGATAAAAACTAATGTAAATGGAAATCAAAGCACTTGCCACCTCCCTCCTGAGACGGAAACCCCACCAGTCTACCATCACCCATCACCTCTAATGATAAAACTCTACTTATTTCTTCTTCTGCCACAGCTTTTATCACGTATTGTGACATCTATGTTATGGGATCTCCCTCTGCTCAGCCAGAGTCAGGTCTCCTCACAGTGTCCCCCTGACAACTTCTTGCCCACCCCCAGCCCCTCACTGGGAGGAGCAGAGGGAGCAACTCCTGACACTGGGCAAAGGAGACAATCGCTGCCCTCACTCTTCTGGCACCAGGATGATGCCACATGACACAGTCAGTCTCACCAACCTGCTAAGTGTGTCTCTACATCTTATGCTTATAGTAAAATTTAGAGAAAGAAGAGAGCTCAGGTGATCTCTAGTGCAATGCCAGCTCCATGCAGGGACAGCTCTGAGGTCAGATCACGCTGCTCAGTCCATGTCAGCATCCACAGAAAGACTTTAGACATCAACAAGGCACCCGAGGCCATGATTAAAAGAAAGGATTTTGTGATCTGACCAGCACCATGCACACAGCTATAGGTCAGCCATGACTCTTGTGACACCTGGGAACATCCACCTTCTTGTCCAGAGGAGTGGGATCCTTCTGGGATGGATAGGAAGGAAAATGCCTTTGTGTGAGTGCGGTGCAGCCCCAGACGAGGCTCCAGGGCAGCGGGGGATTCTCCACCCACGGGGGTTCAAACCAAGCAGATTTGATGCCTCAGGACGTTCTGTGCAGGAGGCTGGGCTGGGGGAGCCCAGAGGCTTTTCAGCCTTAATGGTTCTGTGTTTGTGTGATTGAAGGGCCACAGCCCTGTACGGCCCAAGCGCCTTCTGCCAGCACCCCCAGACCCAGTGTGGGGCCAGATCTCCCCTTTTTTTTGCAGAACCCTTGTTCCAAACATGGGGTTGGGGGAGGGGGAACCAGGAGTTTTGGACACAAAAATTCATTTTAGGTTATAGACCCTCCTAGGTGAGTTCCAACCCTTCTTTTTTATCTTTAAAGACTCCTTTTAAGGCCCAAAGCATAATTTTTAAAACACAAATTCTTGTTTTCAATGTCCACAACCTCCATTTTAGAGACAAAACCTCAAACATGGATAAAATGCTCAGTTTTAGTTCCCAAAGCTTCCTTTTCAGGGAACAAAGCTTCATGTTAGAACCAAGTCTGCAGTTGTGAGGGCTCAAATCCTCATTTTGAGCCTCTCAAGTCCCCGATATAGGGTGCAAAGCCGTCCTGTTCACTACCACTTCATCATTATATGGCACAAAACCCGATATTGCGGCTCAAAGATGCAATTTTAGTTTCAAAGCACCATTTGTAGGACGCAAAGCCTCTTTTTGAAGCTCCAAACTCTCACATGAAGGATCCAACCTCCCCCTTTACAGCTAGAAGCCTCCATTGGAGCACCCAAAGCCCTGCATTTTTGACAAGAGCTTCAATTCTTGGGGTAACAGAGGATTGAAGAGGTTTTTCTTCCTTGCACGGAAAAAAGACTTAACTTGTAGAACCACACTTATTCCTTGAGTGCCCAAATTCTCATATTTAGGGCAGAAATCCTTGATTTTAGGGTTCCAGTCTGTCTTTTAATAGCCATAGCATTCTGGGGAGGCCAGAGTTGCATTTTGAGTCCTAACCCCCATTTTTTTTTATTGTCCCAGAGTGTAATCTTGGAAGAACCAGAGTTGAATCTGGATGTTCAAAACCTCAGTGTTACAGGATAAAGCCTTATATTTAGCTCATTTCTAGCTTCCAAAGCCTCCTTTTCAGGGAACAAAGCTTCAATTTTGGAGTTATTTGCAGTTGTGGAAGTCAAAATCTTAATTTTTAACTCTCAAGTTAATTTTCAGCCACAAAGCCTTCGCGTTTGGTATCGCATCATCATTTCTGGGAATAGAACCTGAGGTCAGGGCTTACTTATATGTTCCAAAAGCACATTTTTATCTTCCAAAGACTCTTTAATGGAACAAACTTTCATTTTTAGAATTATCCACAATTTTGATGTCCCAAATCCGCGTTCAGTGCCTCTCAGGATGTTTCTGCCCATGGCAGAGAGTTGGACTAGATGGATGTTTGAGGTCCCTTCCAACCCAAGCCATGGGTCTGGCCGTGGCCTCTGTGATGTCATCGTCTGGGATGCTGCCCTGTGTCCTAGGAGACCTCTCTGCTGTCCAGGGCAAGCACCCTCTGCACTCACTCTCCAGGAGGATCTGGAGGAGGCTGGTGGTCTCTGTGCTGGGAGCTGCCTGCGCCTTGTTCTGTGTGTGAGGAACAAAGCAGCTGTGGTTCAGCCATCGCAGTGCCCGGTGCCGGTTCTGCTGGAGAGGAAACTCTGCCCCACGGCCAGGGTGGGTCAGGTCTGTCCGTGCCTGCTTCTGTGCAGTCGTTGCTCAGAGTTTAATCTCCATGGCACGACCTCCAGTTCTTGAGGGTTCTGTCAGCTCCTGTTCTTGCTCCAGCCTCCAGCTGGAGTTAACTCCATTTCCCACCACTCTCTGGGCCCAGCCAGCCAACCAGTTTTCCACCCAGGAGAGTGTGCGTCTGTCCCTGCCAGAGGTGACAGTTTCCTAAGCACAATGCTGTGAGAATCTCTGTCAAAGGCTTTACTGAAGTCCAGGAAGATACATCCACAGCCTTTCCCTTATCCAGCAGCTGAGTCACTTTTTCATATATGCTGATCAGGTTAGTTTGGTAAGACCTGCCTTTTGTGAACCTGTGTTGACTGGGCCTGATCACCCGGGTCTCTTGCACGTGCTTCATGATTGCACTCAAGATCACCTGTTCCACGACTTTCCCTGGCACTGAGGTCAGACTGACAGGCCTGGAGTTCCCTGGATCCTCCCTGCGACCCTTCTTGTAGATGGCACAACATCAGCCCCCAGTCCAGTGGAAGTTCCCCTGGAAGTTCATCATCCCTGGAGATGTTTAAAAGGCAGGTAGATGAGATGCTTGGGAAAACAAGATTTAGTAGTAGACAGGTATTTTTTTTTCTGCTGGAGAAATTGCAAGAGCCCTCCTGACAGATCCCTCAGGCTGTGGCTGAGCTGGCTTTAGGAGATCCCTCCAGGAACTGCACCTGCATTGTCCTGCACCCAGAGACTCACCTTGAGAAGGACTGTGAAGATTTGTCTCCAAATGAAGCCTCCTCTCTCCCACCCTGACTTTCCCCTCTCTCTGTCTCCCTCCTCTCCCCTTGCAGCCTGCAGGCAGTGCCCTCAGCCCTGCTGGGCTTGGCAGAGGAGCTGCTCCTGGACAGACCTGGCTTTTTTATGAACTACCCCCTTGTTATGAGCTCATTCTGTGTCAGTAGCCCAGCCCAGCTCAGCAGCAGAGGAGCAGCCCAAGGCAGCACTTTCTCTGCTCTCTATGGCCTCCCTAGAGGTGTCCCCGGGTCTCCAGGGGAATCTGCTGAGAAACAGGCTGAAGCCATCCCTGATGTTCCCTCCCTCGGCCAGGGGGAGATACTGTCCTGCATTGTCATTGCTCCTGTTGGAAAAACAGCAGGGCATGAGAATCACTTTTTTTGCCCCATCGCTTAACAGGACCCCAGGAAGGGGACAAGGAATGATCTCATTTTTCCAAGCCCTTCCATAGTGAGAATTTAGGCTTTTCTTCCCTGGTCTTTAGCCCCGGGGTGGAAAGATACTCAGCTCTCTTCTGTCCCAACCGTATCTCTACTTTAAGCAAAGACTTTGCTCACATGGGGTCTTCGATGCTTGGTTTTCTGATGGCAGGGATGAGCTTGGCTGGTGCCTCAGCTGCAGGGCTTCAGCCCCAGTGGGCAGCAATGTCCTCAGCCAGGGGCACAGGCAGGAGGAGCTGGAGCTGTTCCTGTGGGAGACAGAGGTTGGACTTGTCATGGAGCTCAAGACAGATGGGCTCAAGGACAGAATCTTCCAAGCTCAGTGAGGGTCCAGACTGTGAATCAGTCTGAACTTCAAATGCCTTTCAATGCCCCCATGATGAGTATTTGCTGCTTCAGAAAGAGTGTAAACAAGAAACAACATTTTATATCCTTTTAAGAAATGGTCAGAGGATTAACAGAGGAGATATAGGCTGAGCTCCAGATCTCCCCTCAGATTCCATTTCTGGATGTCTGAAAAAGAAGGGATCTGCATTGTCCTTGGGTAGATTGTGTCCCACCATCCTTCTATGACACAGCCCTTGTATGACCCCAAACCTCTATGACCTGATACTTCTCTGACCTCATCTACGACCAGACACTTATACAAACCGTGTCTTCTGTGACCCACCCTTTCTGTGACCTGAGCCATTAATGACCTCACTCCTTTAATGACTTTTATGATCTGATGCCTATATGACCCTTCTATGACTCCTCTATACCTCGAGTCTTCTATGTCCCAACTCTCCTGTGTCCCTTTTATGACCTCACTCTTCTGTGACCCTACCTTTCTGCGACCCAACTCTTCTAGGAGCCTTCTATAAACCAGCATTCTATAACACGTGTCTTTTATTACTCAAGCATTCTATGCCGAAACTCTTCTATGACTCTTCTATTGCTTTCTCTGACCAGATGCCTCTATGATTCTTCTATGACCCAAATCTTCTTTGACTCATCTCCTAGATAATGTGAATAATTTATGACCCAACTCTTCTATGATTCAACACTTCTAACTCCCCTATGACATTTCTATGACCCAGTCCTTCCTTTTCCTAACTAAACTCTCATGCTTCTATGACTTGACTCTTCCATGACCCAAACATTTACAAACTCTTCTATGGTCTCAGACTCCTATGACCTGACCACTCTATGAACCTTGTATGACTGAATTCTTCAATTACTCCTCTATGATCCGGCTCATCAAGAACCCGACTATTCTTGGACCCATCTCTTATATGATCTGACCTTTCTGTGACTTGAGCCTTCTGTGACCTTTTATGACTTGACTATTCTCTTGCTCTTTTATGACATGACTTTCCATGACCCAAATCTTCTATGACTCTTTTGTGACACAAATCATCTATGTCCTGATGCTTCTGTGACCCGACTCTTCTAAAGCGCGACCCCTCTATCAACCAGCTGTTCTATGAACTAACCCTACAATTAACTGGCCCTTCTATGATGCCATTCCTGTATGACCTGACTCACACAGCAGCCACCAGGTGCCTCTTTTATGACTTGACACTTCTATGACACAACAGTTCTATGACCTAATGCTTCTATGCCCTGACACATCAAGGACACACCCTTCCTACAACCCTGCTCTCCTATGAGCCTTCTATGATGCATCTCTTCTATGAACCAACTCTTCTACCACTCCACTTTCCTATGTCCTGACTCTTCTGGAACCTGAGCCTTCTATCAGTCAGGCCTTCTATGATCCAATTCTTCTATGATCCATCTATGACTTTCTATAACCTGAGTCCTCTATGACCCCAATAATCTATGACCCATCCATTTTATGAGCTGATGCTTCTATGACCTGACTCTTCAATGTCCCTTCTCTGACCAAACCCTTCTGTTACCCAATTAAACTCTCATGCCTCTATTACTCAGCACTAAAATTACCCAAAAATTCTGACTTTCATCACCCAACACTTTTATGAAACCTCGTGACTGACATCTTCTATTATTCCTCTATTCCTGACACACCTACAACGCAATTCTTCTGTGACCCATCTCTTATATGACGAAGCCTTCTATGACACAACACTTCATTCTATGATCTGATTGTTGTCTGACTGTTCTATGATGCTAATTCCCATGATCTGACTCTTCTGGGAACATTCTCTCACCAGATTCTTCCATGACCTGACAGTTTTATGACTTTTCTATGACGCAACCCTTTTCTGAACAAACCCCTTTGTGACCCTTCTATGACCAAAACCTCTTAAATCCCAAATAAACTCACATTCCAATGATGTGACTTCCATGCCCGAACATTCTATGACCCTTTCACCACCTTAATCATCTATGAACCAGTTCTGTGATGAGAATTCTATGACCAACACTTCAATAAACCTTCTGTGACTACACTCCTCAGTTACTCCTCCATGATCCAACTCCTCATTCACCTGACTCTTCTCACATCCAAGTTTTCTGTGACTCTTCTAAGACCCAAAACTTTTATGACCCTGTGCTTCCATGACCCAAATCCCCTACAAATGCACCGAGCTGTGCGAGAGCCTTGCACCTCCCATAACTCTACAGGCCTGTATCTGGAATTACACAGAGTAACTGCTCCCAGTTTGATTCAGCAACGTGAGAATGATCATGACACAGGTGTCATTGTAGCCAAAGCCAGATCTGCCTGCCCAGAGCCTGGGGGTCAGGGCTTGGCCTTTCTGCTTCACCGTGCACACCCAGGCTTTTGTCAGCATCACAGCTGCCTGCACAGTGTCTTTGTCCTCCTGCCTCCACTTCTCGACTCTAACAAGTCCCTGGGGAAAATTGTTTAGAAACCATCCTCACTGAGACCAATTAATACTTCAAGTTACTCTGAGTTCTACTTTGCACTTCTTGAGAGCTTTGCTCAATCTCCCCTCAGTAGCTGAGGTACAAAAACTCATAAACAAATCCACCCTGGGTCTCATTAAAGTACAGACGGTCTTAATGAACTTTTTTTCTGCCTGGAGATATCTTCATGTCTTCAAGGCTTGCACAGCTCCTTGGAGTCATTTCCCAGTGTGGTTAAAGAGGAAGATTTCAAAGTGTACCTAAGAAAAATATGTCTTAGTTTAAAGATTATATTTCCATACTTTTCAGTTTTGAGATGGAAGGGACCTTAAAGCCCATCCAGTTCCAGCCCCTCTGCCATGGGCAGGGACACCTCCCACTGGTCCAGGCTGCTCAAGTTCCCATCCAAGCTGGCTTGAACACCTCCAGGGAGGAGGCATCCACAGCTTCCTTGGGAAACCTGGGCCACTGCCTCACCACATTCTTTGTGAGCAATTCCTTCCTAATGTCTAATCTAAATCGTCTCCCTTCCATTTTAAAGCTATTCCCCCTTATCTTAACATTCCATGTCCTTGGTCAGAGACCCTCCCTTACTTTCTTGTCATCAAATTCAGGTACTGGAAAGCCACTATAATATCTCTTTGAAGCCTTCTTTTCTCCAAGCTGAGGATTTTCCAGGACACAATCAATATTTCTTTGGAAATTCTCTTTTGAAATGGCCTCCACCCAGGTCCATCTCCTCAGGGCACTCCTCAGCCGGCAAGGTTCCTGCCCATGCTGATCCATGGAAATATTTTTTGACTTGTCAGCTGAGTTGAAAATAGTATAATAGTGAAAGAGAACAGATAGTATAATAGTGAAAGAGAACAGATAAAATCTAACATAAATCAAAACCAAAGCACTTACCACCTCCCTCAGGTAGACTGAAACCCCATCAGTCTACCACCACCCATCATCTTGACGGATAAAACTCTCTACTTATTTCTTCTTTGGCCATAGCTTTTATCACCTAGCGTGGCATCTATCTTATGGGATCTCCCTCTGCTCAGCCGGGGTCAGCTCTCCTGGCTGTGTCCCCCTGAAAACTTCTTCCCCACCCCCAGCCACTCATTGAGAGGAGCAGAGGGAGCAACTCTTGAAGCTGGGCAAAGGAGACAATTGCTGCCCTCAATCTTCTGGCACCAGGACGATCATAGAATCATAGAATAACCAGGTTGGAAGAGACCCACTGGATCAGTGAGTCCAACCATTCCTATCAAACACTAAATCATGCCCATAAACACCTCATTCACCTGTCCCTTAAACGCCTCCAGGGAAGGTGAATCAACTCCCTCCCTGGGCAGCCTCTGCCAGTGCCCAATGACCCTTTCTGTGATTTTTTTTTTCATAATGTCCAGCCTAAATCTCCCCTTGTGGAGCTCGAGGCCATTTCCTCTTGTCCTGTCCTCTGTCACTTGGGAGAAGAGGCCAGCACCCTCCTGTCTACAACCTCCTTTCAGGTAGTTCTAGAGAGCAATGAGGCCACAGGACCCAGTGAGCCTCACATTTTGAAAAGAAAGTGGAGTAACTGGAGAGGACCTGGAGGAGGTCTGGCAGGATGGAGTTAGGAGCCCCCAGCATGAGGGGTGAGGGCACACTTTGTTCTTCTGGAGGAGGATCGGGGCAACCTGTTAAATGGGTCTCTACATCTTATGCTCATAGTAAAATTTCGGGAAGAAGAGAGCTCAGGTCATCTCTAATCCAATGCCAGCTCCACACAGGGACAGCTCTGAGGTCAGATCAGGCTGCTCAGTTCATGCCTGCATCCACAGAGAGATTTTAGACATCAACAAGGCACCGAGGCCATGATTAAAAGAAAGGATTTTGTGATCTGACCAGCACCATGGACACAGCTATCTCTCAGCCATGACTCCTGTGACACCTGGGAACATCCACCTTCTTATCCAGAGGAGTAGGATCCTTTGTGTTTGAACAGGAGGGAAAATGCCTTTGTGTGAGTGTGATGCAGCCCCAGCCAAGGCTCCAGGGCAGGGGGACCATTCTCCATCCCTGGGAATTCAAATGCAGCAGATTTGATTCCTCAGAACTTTCTGTACATGGTGCTGACTAGGGCTGGGGGAGCCCAGAGGCTTTTCAACCTTAATGGTTCTGTGATTGTGTGATTGAAGGGCCATAGCCCCATGCAGCCCCAGCGCCTCCTGCCAGAGCCTCCGGCCACATTTTGGGGCCAGATCCCCTCTTATTTGTCCAGAACCCTTATTCCCAGCACGGCACTGGGGGAGGGGGAAACTGCCCTTTAGGGCATAAAGATACATGTTAGGGTACAGACCATCCTATAGAAGTTCCAATCCCACTTTTTGAGCTTCAAAGACTCATTTTAGGCCCAGAGCACATTTTTAAGGCACAAAGTCTAGTATTCTATGTCCACAGCCTCCGTTTTTGAGACAAAAGCCTCTGACAGGGTTCAAAAGTTTATTTTTGGCTTCCAAAGCCTCCTTTTCAGGGAACAAAACCTCATGTTAGAATCAAGTCTGCAGTTGTGAAGGCTCAAATCCTCATTTTTAGCAACTCAAGTCCCATTTTTAGGGCACAAAGCCATCCTATTCGCTACATGGCATCATTTTAGGGCACAAAACCTGATGTTAGGGCTCAAAGATGCAATTTCTGTTTCAAAGCATCATTTGTAGAACCCAAAGCCTCTTTTTGAAGCTCCAAACTCTCACATACAGAATCCAGTCTTCCCCTTTACAGCTCGAAGCCTCCATTGGAGCACCCAAAGTCCTGCATTTTTGGCCAGAGCTTCATTTCTTGGGGCCACAGGGGAATTAAGAGGTTTGTCTCCCTTGCAGAGACAAAAGACCTAACTTGTAGTACCACACCCATTCCTTTAGTGCCCAAAGTCTCATATTTAGGGCAGAAATCTTTGATTTAGGGTTTCCAACCTGTCTTTTAACACCCATAGCTTTATTAGGAGACCCACAGTTGCATTTTGAGTCTGAACCCTCAGTTTTTATGTTTAAAGACTCATTTCACTGTCCCAGAGCATAATTTGTAAGGACAAAAGTTGATTCTGGATGTTCAAAACCTCAGTGTTACAGGTCAAAGCCTTATATTTAGCTCATTTCTAAGTTCCAGAGCCTCCTTTTCAGGGAACAAAGCTTCATTTTTTGAAGTTGTTTGCAATTGTAAAGGCCCAAATCCACATTTTTAGTCTCACAGATATATTTTAAGTTGCAAATCCTTTGTCTTTGATACCACAATATCACTTCAGGACATAAAACCTGAGGTCAGCACTCAAAGCCTCAGTTTCACTTTCAAAGCACCATTGGTAGGACCCAAACCCTCCTTCTGAAGCTCCAGACTCTCATGGAAAGGATCCAATCTCCCCCTTTACAGCTTGAAGCCGCTATTGGAGTGCCCAAAGCCCTGCATTCAGGACCAGAGCTTCATTTCCTGGAACAAAGAGGTTCTCCTCCCTTGCAGAAACAAAAGACTCATTTGTAGAACCACACGCATCTCTTTAATGCAGTAGTCTCAAGCTTTGGAATGAAATCATAAATTCTAGGGTTCTATCCTGTTTTTTCGGACACATAGATATTTTAGGACCCATAGATACATTTTGAAGGTCAAAACGCTCATTTTCTTTGTCTAAACACATTTTTAGGAGTCTCTTTCTTAAAACACAAAGGCTAATTTTGGAGTTCCAACACCTCAGTATTAGAGGCCAAACCCTTATTTATAGGTTCCAAAAGCTCACTTTTATCTGGTTAGAGACTTGCTTGCCCAGCTAGATGCCCACAAGTCTCTGGGGCCGGATGGAGTCCACCCAAGAGTTTTGAGGGAACTGGCGGATGTGCTGGCCAAACCCCTTTCCATCATCTTCCAGCAGTCCTGGATGACTGGGGAGGTTCCGCTGGACTGGAGGCTGATGTCGTGCCCATCTATAAGAAGGGGCGCAGGGAGGATCCGGGGAACTACAGGCCTGTCAGCCTGACCTCGGTACCGGGGAAAGTCATGGAGCGGGTGATCTTGAGTGCGATCATGAAGCACTTGCAAGAGAACCGGGTGATCAGGCCCAGTCAACACGGGTTCATGAAAGGCAGGTCTTGCCAGAGTAATCTGATCACCTTCTATGACCAAGTGACTAAACTCTTGGACGAGGGAAAGGCTGTGGATGTATCTTCCTGGACTTCAGTAAAGCCTTTGATACAGTTTCTCACAGCATTCTGCTTCGGAAACTGTCGGCCTCTGGCCTGGACGGGCGCACACTCTCCTGGGTGAAAAACTGGTTGAATGACCGGGCCCAGAGGGTGGTGGTAAATGGAGTTAAATCCAGCTGGAGGCCCGTGACAAGTGGAGTTCCCCAGGGCTCAGTCCTGGGTCCAGTCCTGTTTAATGTCTTTATCAACGACCTGGATGAAGGCATTGAGTCCTCCCTTAGCAAGTTTGCAGATGACACCAAGCTGGGTGGAAGTGTGGATCTGCTGGAGGGTCGGGAGGCTCTGCAAAGGGACCTGAACAGCCTGGACTGCTGGGCTGAGACCAACGGCATGAGGTTTAACAAGGCCAAATGCCGGGTCCTGCACTTGGGGCACAACAACCCTAAGCAGAGGTACAGACTAGGAGAAACCTGGCTGGAAAGCTGCCAGGAGGAGAAGGACCTGGGGGTGCTGGTTGACAACCGACTGAACATGAGCCAGCAGTGGCCCAGGTGGCCAAAAATGCCAATGGCATCTTGGCTTGTATCAGGAACGGCGTAACCAGCAGGTCCAGGGAGGTTATTCTCCCCCTGTACTCGGCACTTGTGAGACCGCAGCTCGAGTCCTGTGTTCAGTTCTGGGCCCCTCAAAACAGGAAGGATGCTGAAGCTCTGGAGCGAATCCAGAGAAGAGCAACAAAGCTGGTGAAGGGGCTGGAGAACAAATCTTATGAGGAGCGACTGAGAGAGCTGGGGTTGTTCAGCCTGGAGAAGAGGAGGCTGAGGGGAGACCTTATTACTCTCTACAACTACCTGAAGGGAGGTTGTGGAGAGGAGGGTACTGGCCTCTTCTCCCAAGTGACAGGGGACAGGACGAGAGGGAATGGCCTCAAGCTCCGCCAAGGGAGATTTAGGCTTGAGATTAGGAAAAAGTTCTTCCCGGAGAGGGTGGTTAGGCATTGGAACGGTCTGCCAAGGGAGGTGGTTGAGTCACCGTCCCTGGAGGTGTTTAAGATGAGGGTCATGAGGTACTTAGGTGCATGCTTTAGGGATTGGTGGGAATGGTTGGACTTGACGATCTGGTGGGTCTCTTACAACCTGGTTATTCTGTGATTCTGTGATATCAATGGGCAGCAGATGTCCAACAGCAGCTCCATCACCCAGTTCCTCCTCCTGGCATTTGCAGACACACGGGAGCTGCAGCTCTTGCACTTCTGGCTATTCCTGGGCATCTACCTGGCTGCCCTCCTGGGCAACGGCCTCATCATCACCAGCATCGCCTGTGACCACCACCTCCACACCCCCATGTACTTCTTCCTCCTCAAACTCTCACTCCTTGACCTCGGCTCCATCTCTACCACTGTCCCCAAATCAATGGCAATTTCTCTCAGGGACACCAGAGCCATCTCCTTCTCAGGATGTGTTTCTCAAGTCTTTCTCTTTGCCTTTTTCATTTCAACAGAATACTTTTTCTCACAGTCATGTCCTATGACTGCTACGTTGCCATCTGCAAACCCCTGCACTATGTGACCCTCCTGGGCAGCAGAGCTTGTGTCCACATGGCAGCAGCTGCCTGGGGTGCTGGGTTTCTCAATGCTCTGCAGCACACGGCCAATACATTTTCCCTGCCCCTCTGCCAGGTCAATGCTGTGGAACAGTTCTTCTGTGAAATCCCTCACATCCTCAACTCTCCTGCTCAGATTTCTACCTCAGGGAGATTGGCCTTCTTGTCAGTGTCTTAGTAGCATTTGGTATTTCTTGTTGTGTCCTATGTGCAGATCTTCAGGGCTGTGCTGAGGATCCCCTCTGAGCAGGGATGGCACAAAGCCTTTTCCACCTGCCTCCCTCACCTGGCTGTGATCTCCCTCTTTGTCAGCACTGGAATGTTTTCCAACTTGAAACCTCCCTCCATCTCCTCTCCATCCCTGGACCTGGTGCTGTCATTTCTGTACTCAGTGGTTCCTCCAGCATTAAACGCCCTCATCTACAGCTTTAGGAACCAGCATCTCAAGGATGCAGTGTGGAAACTGATACTTGATACTTGATAACTGATACAGCTTCTCTGAAGCAATGAACTGCTCATCGTCTTCTGTAAAGTAATTATGAAGCAAATCGTGGCAGGCCCAGATTGGCTTCTCTATTTGTTTTTGATGTTGCTGGTTTTTCAGTTGTGATAATCTTGTCATCCTGGTTTTAATTCACTGCCTTCTTTTTTTTTTTTTTTCTTTTGTTGATTGGCTTTGTAAATGATGAGCTGTGCTCTCTGTGTGTTTAAAGAAAATAAAGAGATATTCAATGACTTCTGTTTCCTTATGTCTTTCCCCCAAGGCCTTTCTGGAGCTGCAGGGACAGTTCTGTGCGCATGGGTGGAAGGGAGAAGAGTCCTGGCACGGCAGCACTGCCAGGCACCAGCGCTTGAACTCCCAGAGCTGTTCTCTCCACTTCCACACTCTCCTCCTCACCCCTTGCCTTGTTGTAAGGCCTGAGGGCTCTGAGCTTGATCAGACGGTCTGTGGTTTACATCATGTTTGGGTGTTTAGAATGCAATTATTACACTAATTTAAAGCATAGAAATTGATCTACCTGGACTTCTGTAAAGCTGGGTCCCAGCAACCTATGGTCACACCCTGTAGGGTGTCCAGCAAAGCCAGGATCAAGACAGTGAGGCCTTTTCCCACCAGGATCCTCAAATTTGAAATGCTACAAAGAGGCAACAGCGTGAGTTGGAGCAACCATGGGCAGATCACGGAACGGTGGGACGATTCCTCTATGAGACACGTAGGGCCATCAGAGTTGGGAGACCTGGAAGAGCTACTGCACAAAGTATTGGCCATCTGTCACCTGGGTGTCTGTCACAATCTATAGTTTCAATGAGAACTGAAAAGTGGTTCATGTGACCACGAAGAGTGACTTGGGTGGCACTTAGTGGTGCCTCCAGAACATGAGGAATCAGTGGGCAGCTCCTTATGCTCCCAGATCTTGAACTAGTTTAACAAGGTGATAGAAGGATGCTCACCAGTTCCAGTTGTCCTGCCTCTAGAACCACATTTGGCTTTTTCAGCACATTGCCAGGGAGAACCAGCACCTGGTCTTTCTAGAGCTGCTCTCTTCACACCTCTGAGATCTACTTCCCGGCCCTTGTGCTCGTGGAAGTTCTGAGTGCTATGAGCTGGGTCCCACTCCTGCATTGTGGCCATCCTGCAATCACAGGCAGGGACAGGCAATGGGCCCTTGTGTGACAGGGATGATGTCCATGGGGTGGCTGTGAAGGTCCGTGGGACAGAAAGAGCCTCACAGTCACTTCACTTTGAGAACAACGTCCCTTAGAAGCTGCCAGAGTGCAGCACTGGGATGTGTTTTTACTACTAGTGGTAGTTGTAGAATAATAGAATCACAACATAGAATCGTGGATTGTTTTGGGTTGGAAGGGACCCTAGAGATCACACAGTTCCAACCCCCTTTCCATAAGCAGGGACACTTTCACTGGACCAGAGTGCTTAGAGCCTCATCCAACATGGACTTGAACACCTAAGCACTAGTAATAAAACTAATACTAGTTTTATACAATGATACCAAGGCATTTGGCCCAATTATAGATTGTACATCACCAGCAATTGTCCCCTCGGCACCCTGGGGAAGCAGCCCCACCAAAATCATCCCAGATGAGTCCCACACAAAGACTATTTCCCTGTCTGGCTGTATCTCTCAACCCTTTGCAGGGACTTTTACTGTATGGCTATCTCTGTCGTTCCTTGCTCAGTAGACAACCAACTCCACCACAATTATTTATAAGAAGGGAAGACTTTTCCTAATGACATTTCTTGCACACCAGCCCCACAGCTCTTGCCACTGCTGGTCTTTCAGACAAGCCCTTTCTCACACAGCTCCAAACACATCAGGGGCTCATGGCCTTGGCTCATCAACCACTGAGAAAGTCTATGGATTGGGATCCCCCAGCTGCTCTGGGTCCTTGCTCAGTGTTATGCCCTGAAATGTTTCTCAAACCCCTGCTCTCCCACCCTCTCCTTGTCCATGACGTGCTCCAGGCCCAACAATCCTTCTGGCCTTGGCAGGACTCGCTCCAGGCTGGTCAGGGTTTTCCTTGTGCTGGGAGCCCCGACTGTACACGACAGCCCTGATGTGTCCTGTGGTGGGTTAACCTTGGCCAGCAGACAGACCCACAACCCCAGAAGTTCCCTCTCTGCCCAGAACTAATGGGAAAGAGGGAAAGAATGAACCGGAAAAGCTCATGGGTCAAGAGAAAGCAAAGGTGGTTCAGTGACCAGTGACTGTCACTGGCAAAGATGTGTGGACTTGCTGAAGGTCGATTTAATTAATTGCCAGTTAAGAAAGGTTTGGATTGGGAGAAACAAGGACAAAATATTAAAGCTCGTTCCCCTCCCACTTTCTCCCAGGCTGAAAGGGCTCCACGGCTCACAATTCCTCTGTCCATCTGAATCCCAGGAGGAGAAAAAGGATGGTGATGAAGGGGTTTACAGTAAGAAAAAAGCATCTCTGCAGCTCCTTGCTCCTCACAAGTTTCCCCTGATTTAGCATGGCTCCTCTCCATGGGATCCCATCACATTTGTGGTCAGGAGTCTGCGTAGTTCATGTCTTTCTCTCTACCATGCCAGAGGCACATTCCTGCTCTAAAGTGCTTTTGACATGACAAGGTCTTGGTGACCCTGGTGTACCTTGTCATGGAGTCACAAAATAGTTTGATTTGGAAGGGACCTCAAAAGCCATTCAATTCCAACCCCCTTCCATGGGCAGGGAGACCTCCCACTGGATCAGGTCATTCCAAGCCCCATCCAGACTTTCTTGGAATACTTACAGGGAATGGGAGGCCACAATTTCTCTGGGCAGCCTGAGACGGGGCCTCATGACCCTCACAGAAAAACATTTTTTCCTGAGATCTTATCTCAATCTCCCCTTTTTCAGACTAAAACCATTCCTGCCTCTTCTTGCCCCTGAGATCTCTGATCCAGAACCCCTCCACAGCATTTCTGGAGCCCCTTCCAGCTCTGGAACGTCTTTGTAAGGTCTCCTTGGAGTCTTCTCTTTTCCAGGATTGAAAAGCCCAACCCTCTCAGCCTGTCCTCATATGGGAGGTGCTCCAGCCCCTGGATAATCCCTGTAGCCTTCTCTGGGCCTATTCCAACAGCTCTTTCTTATGCTGAGGATTCCAGAACTGGACACAGCACTCCAGATGAGGTCTCACAAGAGAGGAATAGAGGGGCAGAAACTCCTCCCTTGTCCTGCTGACCATGCTTCTTTGGACACAGCCCAGGACACAGTTGGCCTTCTGGGCTGCAAGTGCACATTGCTGGCTCACATTGAGGTTCCCATCGACCAGCACCCCAAGGCCTCTCCAGCCTGTCCAGGTCCCTCTGGATAATATCCTCTCCTTCTGATGTGGCAACTGCACCACTCAGCTTGGTGGCATCTGCAAACTTGCTGAGGGTGCACTCGATCTCACTGTCAATAGCATTAATGAAGGTATTAAACAGCACTGGTCCCAGCATGAATCCCTGAGGGACACCACTCATCACGGATCTCCATCTGCACTTCGAGCCATTCAACACTAGTCTATGAATACGACAATCCAACATATGTCTCATCCACCAAAGAGTCCACTCATGAAATCCATATCTCTCCAAATTAGAGAGAAAGATGTGGGCGACCGTGTCAAAGGCTTTCCAGAAGTCCACATAGATCACATCCACTGGATTTTTCATGTCCACTGCAGTGTTTACCCCATCATAGAAATCCACAAGTTGGTCATACTGACTTGCCCTTGGTGAAGCCAGAGCATTTGTCCCAATTATAGATTGCACACCACCAGTAATTGTCCTATGGACAGCCTATGGGAAGATGCTCCATAGAAATCTTCTCAGATGAGTCCAACACACCGGCCATTTCCATGTCTGGCCACACCTCCCAACCCTAAGGAGAAACTCTGGCTACATGGTCGCTGGTATCCTCCTCCTCTGCTCAGTGACACCCAACTCCACCATCATTGTTATTAATAAAAATAAAGAATCCTTTTCCTACTGACATTTCCTGCACACCAGTCCCACAGATCTTGCCACTGCTGATCTTTCAGACAAGCTCTTACACACACAGCTGCAAACAAATCAGGGGCTCATGGCCTTGTCTCATCAAACACTGACAACATCCATGGTTTGCGATCACTCAGTTGCTATGGGTCCTTGCTCAGTGTTTCACCCCAAGAGTTTTCTCAGAACCCTGCTCTCCCACCCTCTCCTTGTCCATGATGTTTTCCAGCCCCAGTCATCCTTCTGACCTCGGCAGGACTCGCTCCAGGTTGGGCAGGGTCTCCCTTGTGCTGGGAGCCCTGTACTGACATGACAGCCCTGATGTGTCCTGTGGTGGGTTAACCTTAGCCAGGAGCCAGATCCCACCCAGCTGCTCCCTCCCTGCCCAGAACCAACGGGACAGAGGAAAAGAATGAATCAGAAAAGCTCAGGGTTCCAGAGAAAGCAAAGGAGGTTCACGGATCAATGATTGTCACTGGTAAAGAACTGTGGACCAGTTGAAGGTCAATTTAATTTATTGCCAGTTAAGAAAGTTTTGCATTGGGAGAAACAAAGACAAAATATTAAATCTCATTCCCATCCCACATTCTCTCAGACTGAAATGGCTCCATGTCTCCCAATTCCTCTGCCCACCCCAACCCCAGGAGGAGCATGGAGGGTGGACAAGAGTGAGTTAAAAGTCAGTGAAGACCATCTCTGCAGCTCCCTCCTCCCCACACTTCTCCCCTGCCTCAGTGTGGCTCTTCTCCATGGGATCCCATTGTATTTGTGGTCAGGGGTACATGTGGTTCATTTCTTTTTCTCTCCTCATGGGGCAGTGCCAGGGCCCTTAGAGCATCCATGAAACTTCATGGCCCTGACCAGCATCTCCTGAGCCTCCACCCACCCCTCTATCCATGGGCGAGAAGACAATGAACACAGGACTGAATTTTAACACCAGGTTACTCTGAGCTGTAGGTGAGCAGACATAGACACAGCCTGGCCTCTCCATGGACCTTGTTGAGTCAGACTTGCAGAGTCACTGCCCAGCTTGGCTCTTTCTGAGGTGAACAATGGAACGACATCATAGCCATCAGAGTTCCAGACTCCAGGAGATTCACAGATGCCTAGGACCATTCTTCTACCTTTCTTTCCATCAGGTGATCAGGTTTTAGAAGTGAGGCAGAAAAGCAGGTGTGGTTTCAGGGTGCAGAGGATATAAAGAGGAGAGCAGAGCCATCATATGACATAATACAAAGTTGATGCTTTATTAAGATTTTTCACTTCCTTTCATGGAGCTCTTAACCTGGATGTTCTACCTCTTTGAGCAACTAAGGTGACCGCAGTCATGTCCTTGTGTTTAAATTCTGCTTCCAGCCTAAAGCACCCCATGGGCTGGAGATGGGCCAGGAGACTGGAAGAGGGATCCTACTCCTCTGGACAAGGAGGTGGATGTTCCCAGGAGCCACAGGATCTGTGGCCAATCAATAGCTTCCTTCATGGAGCCAATAAAATGCAAAAATCCTTCCTTATAATTATGGCCTCGGTGCCTTGTTCACATTTAAACTCCCTCTGTGGATGCTGACATGGACTGAGCAGCCTGGTCTGACCTCAGAGTTGACCCTGCTTGGAGCTGGCATTGCACTAGAGACCATCTGAGCTCTCTTGTTCCTTAACTTTTTCCATAAGCATAAGATGTACAGACCCACTTAGTACGTTCCCCGAGACTCCCCAGCAGGACTAAAATGTGCCCTCACCCGTCAGCTCTGGCCCCTAACTCCATCCTGCCAGACCTCCTCCAGGTCCTCTCCACATTCTCCACTTTCCTTTTGAAATGTGAGACTCTCTGGGTCCTGTGGCATCATCCTGGTGCCAGAAGAGTGAGGGCAGCGATTGTCTCCTTTGCCCAGTGTCAGGAGTTGTTCCCTCTGCTCCTTCCAATGAGCGGCTGAGGGGGGAACAAGAAGTTGTCAGAGGGACACAGGCAGGAGAGCTGACACCACCTGAGCAGAGGGAGATCCCATAACATAGATGCCACGCTCAGTGATAAAACCTGTGGCAGAAGAAGAAAGAAGTTGAGATTTTTATTTTTCCAGATGACGGGTGGTGGTAGACTGGTGGGGTGTCATTCTGACTGAAGGAAGTGCTGAGTGAAGTCATTTGCAATGGATTTGGGTTTGGAGTATGTTGGTTTTTATCTTTTTTCTTTCCCCTATTAAACTATTTTTAGCTCAGCCCACGTGGATCACCAAGGAGCAGCATGCACAAAGCCCTGGCCAGCTGAGGAGTGCCCTGAGGATATGAACCTGGACACCAGGACCTTTGCTTGTCCTCACTCACAAGAGACCTCCATCAATCCCATGCCCTTTCAAAAGGGATTTTCCAAAGAAATATTGAACTTCTCCTGCAACTTCCTCAGCCTGCTTTGGAGAGACATTATTGGGGCCTTGCAGTATTTGAAGGTGGTCACCAAGAAAATGGAGAGGGGAAATTTTCCAAGGGCATGGAGTGATAGGATTACACGGGGTGGCTTTCAGATTTAGGGAAGATTTAGATTAGACATTAGGAAGAAATTGTTTACAAAGAAAGTGGTGAGGCAGTGTCCCAGGATGCCCAGGGAAGCTGTGGCTGCCCCTCCCTGGAGGTGTTCAAGGCCAGCTTGGATGGGGCCTTGAGCAGCATGGACCCGTGGGAGGTGTCCCTGCCCAAGGCAAGGGGGTTGGAACTGGATGGGCTTTAAGGTCCCTTCCAACCCAAACCATTCCATGATTCTGAGAAGTATTGAAATATAAACTTTAAACTCAGATGTATTATTCTTAGATGCATTTCGTAATCTTCTTTAATGACACTGGGAAATGACTCTAAGGAGCTGTACAAGACTTGAAGATCTGAAGAAAACAAGAGGAAGAGAAAAAGCTTGCTAGGACTTTCTGTTTTTTAATGAGACCCAGGGTGTATTAGCTGATGAGTCCTTGAACCTCAACTTCTTAAAGAAGATGAAGTGAAGCTCTCAAGAAATAAAAGCACAACTCAGAGTACCTTGAAGTATTAATTGGTCTCAGTGAGGATTCTTCCTGAGAAAGGCTCTCCAGGGACTCATTAGTGCCAAGAATTGGAGGCCATGATTGCAGGAGGGTGAAGGCGCTGTGCAGGCAGCTGTGATGCTGAGAGAAGCCTGGGTTTGCTTGGTTAAGCAGAAAGGCCAAGCCCTGACCCCCAGGCCCTGGGCAGGCAGATCTGGCTTTGACTGCAATGACATCTGTGTCATGAACATTCTCACATGGCCAAATCAAACTGGGAGCAGTTTGTCATTCCAAACAGAGGTCTGGAGAGTTATGGGAGACGCCAAGGCTCTCACACAGCTACATGCAGTTGTATAAGAGTTGGGTCCTAGAAGGTTAGGCTCATAAAATGTTGGATCCTAGAAGAGTGACAGAAAACTTGGGTGTGAGAAGAGTCAGGTGATAGAAGGTTTGAGTCATAGAGGAGTAACAGAGAAGCACAGTCATAGAAGTGTTGGGTTGTGGTATTCTCATAGCAGAACTGGGTCATAGATGATTAAGGTCATGAAAGGGTCACAGAATATTCAGGCCATGGAAGAATCGAGTCATAGATGTGTGAGATTAGTTGGGATTTAGGAGAGTTTGGTCATAGAACGGTCACCAAAGGGTTCGTTCAGAAAAGGGTTGAGTAAGAAAAGAGTTTTAGAACAGGCAGGTCAAGGAAGAATCTGGTCATAGAAAGTTCATAGAAGAGTCAGTTCATGGAAAGTAGCATCAGGGAACAGTCAGACAACAGTCAGTTCATAGAATGGAGTTTTGTGTCATAGAAGGCTTGAATCATGGAAGGGTCTGGTCATAGAAGAGATGGGTGACAGAAGAGTTGAGTTAACTATGTCAGCTATAGAGGAATAGTAGAAGATTTCAGTCATAGAAGATCCACAAAATGGTCTCAGGTAATAGAAGTTTTGAGTAATAGAAACGCGAGAGTTTATTTGGGTAATAGAAGGGTTTGGTCACGGAATAGACATTGAAGAGTCAGGTCATAGAAGGGTCAGGTCATAAAATGGTTAGGTCATAGGTTATTCAGATCATAGAGGACTCAAGTCATACGAATTCATAGAAGGATCATAGATGAATTGGATCATTGAAGGCTTGAGTCGTGGAAGGATCGACTCATAGAAGGCTTGTGTTTTAGAAGAGTGGGGACACGGAAGAATGGAGTGGTAGAAGAGTTGGTTCCTACAAGAGATGGGTCCTAGAAGGCTCATAGAAGAGTACGACTGCAGAAAGTGTGTGACATCAAAGTGTCAGGCATAGAAGCATTAGGTTTTAGAAGGGTCATAGAATTGTTGGGTCCTAGAAGCGTCAAGTCATACAAGAGGCACCTGGCAGCTCATATGCGAGTCATGTCATACAGGAACGACATCATAGAAGGGCCAGTTAATTGGTTCATAGAAGAGCTGGTTGATAGAAGAGTGACACTTTGGAAGAGTCAGGTCATAGAAGAATCAGGACATAGATGATTGGTGTTAACAAAGAGTCATAGAAGAATTGGGCCATAGAAAGTCGTGTCATAGAAGAGTCAGAGAATACTGAAATCATGGAAGGTCATAGAATGCCTGAGTCACAGAAGGGTCTGATCGTTTGAGAGACAGGTCAAAGAAGAGTCAAGTTCTAGATGAGCTGGATCATAGAGGAATAATAGAAGAATTCAGTCATAAAACATTCATAGAGCTGTTAGGTCATAGGACTCTAAGGCCATGAAAGATTTGTGTCAGTCATAGAAGGGTCGTAATATATTTGGGTCATGGAAGAGTCAAGTCATAGAAACATGAGAATTTAGCTAGGAAAAGGAAAGATCGGGTCATAGAAAGATCATAGAAGACTCAGGTCATAGAAGTGTTGGGTCGTAAAATAATTGTATTATAGAGGAGTTGAATCAAAGAAGAGTCAGGTCACAGAGAAGTCATAGAGGAGTCAGGTTATAGAAAGCCACAGAAGGGTCAGAGGAGAGTTTGGTCATAGAAGAGTTGAGTCACAGAAGACGTGTTATAGAAGCATTGGGTTATAGAAGGCTCTTAGAGGAGATGGGTGGCAGAAAGGTAGGGTCATAGAAGTGATGGGTCACACAAGTGTGAAGTCATAAAAGGGACACAGAAGAGTCAGGACATAGAGGACTCAAGTCCTAAGAGTCACATAAGGGTAATACAGGCATCAACTCATAGAAGAGTCATTAGAGTGAGGTCATAAATGGCTCAGGTCACAGAAATGCTTGGACATAGAAAACATGGCTCATATAAGAGTCTGGTCATAGATGAGAAAGGTCATAGAAGTATCAGGTCATAGAAGTGCGGGGTCATAAAAGGGCTGTGTCATGGAAGGGTGGTGGAATACAATCTACCCAAGCAAATGCAGATCTCTTCTCTTTCAGACACCTAGAAATCTGAGGGGACATGGTCTGGGGCACAACCTTTAGCTTCCCTGCTCATCCACTGATCATTTCTGAAAAGAACATAAAATGTAGGTTTGTTTTTTTTTAACTGTTCCTAAAGCAACAAAAACTCATCATGGGACACCTGAACAGCCTTTGCAGTTGAGACGGAATCACGATCTTGACCTTTGCTGAGCTTGGAGGATGCTGTCTGTGAAGTCCATCTGTCTTGAGCTCCGTGACCCTGTCCCAGCTCTGTCTCCCACAGGAACAGCTCCAGCTCCTCTTACCTGTGCCCCTGGCTGAGGGCATTGCTGCCCACTGGGGCTGAAGCCCTGCAGCTGTGGCACCAGCCAAGCTCATCGCTGCCATCAGGAAACCAAGTGTCCAAGACCCCATGTGTGCAAAGGGTTTATTTTACATAAAGCAGATACAGGGCTGGGACAGAAGAGAGCTGAGTGTCTTTCCAACCACAGGTCTAAAGGCCAGGGAAGAAAAGCCTAAACTCTCTCTATGGAAGGGCTTGGGGAAATGAGATCATTCCTTGTCCCCTTCCTGGGGTCCTGTTAAACGATGGGGCAAAACCAGTTATTCTCATGCCCAGCTGTTTTTCCAACAGGAGCAATGACAGTGCAGGACAGTATCTCCCCCTGGCTGAGGGAGGGAACATCAGGGATGGCTTCAGCCTGTTTCTCAGCAGGTTCCCCTGGAGACCCAGGGACGCCTCGAGGGAGCCCAGAGAGGGCAGAGAAAGCGCTGCCTTGGGCTGCTCCTCTGCTGCTGAGCTGGGCTGGGCTCCTGGCAGGGAGGGAGCTCATAATGAGACAGGAGTTCATAAAAGAGCCAGGTCTGTCCAGGAGCAGCTCCTCTGCCAAGCCCAGCAGGGCTGAGGACACTGCCTGCAGGCAGCGAGGGGAGAGGAGGGAGCAGAGAGAGGGGAAGGGCAGTGTGGGGCTGGAGGAGAGAGGAGGCTTCATTTGGAGACAAATCTTCACAGCCCTTCTCCAGGTGAGTCTCTGGGTGCAGGACAGTGGAGTTATGGTTCGTGGAGGGATCTCTTAATGCCATCACGGCCATAGCCTGAGGGTTCTGTCAGGAGGGCTCTTGCCATTTCTGCAGCAGAAAAAAACCCCAAGGCCAGCACTGAGCCTGCCTGGGGAAATCCCTATTGTGGGACAGAGATAACCTATGGGTGGAAGAAGCAGCTCTTGAAATGAGAGGATCTTTCTGATTTCAAGAGGTCTTCTGTGATTCTGGGCGGCTCACTGCTCCAAATCACACAAGGACATTTCAAGGGGAAGATCAGGGCAGGGACTACTTTAAAAATAATGAATTTTCCTGTGTCTGTGTTTTCAGTTCCGTTCTCTTGTGTAGTTTGTGGGGAGAAATGGAAGAAGAGGCTGTCATGCTTGAACCAATCACTGAGATTCCTAAGCTGTATCCTGGATTGGTCAGTAGGTCTGATAAGATCCTCTGATATTATCTCCAGCTTTTCCTCTGCCTAAGAACAGAACCAGCATCATCTCTGCTGCACCTATCAGGCTCAGTCTGTCCCATCCTTTTCTGTTTATAAACACAAACCTGTTCCCAGCTTTACCTGGCAAATAGGCAGGTTTATGTAGGGCCAGGGGGATGCAGAGAGGGTCAGATGGGGTCTGTGACAACTGACAAGGAGAAGAAATGGGACAAGGAAACATGTTTAGTGAGGAAAATCTCCAGGGAGAAACGGTAGTACAAGAGAATAAGACTAAAAATCCCAGATCTGTTGAGGGAGGGAGAATTCATATAGCTCTGTGTGATCCCCTGCTGTGTAGCCCCTTCCTCTGAGCAAGTCCCCTTGCCTCCTCTCTCATCCAGCAAACCCTCTGCCCTCAGGGCTCTGGGCTCCAAGGCTAAGCTCCATCCTCTGCAGCCACAGCTCCAGTTCTCTCCCCAGAGCCCAGGGACTGAGAGCAACTGCCTGGTAAGGTTTGTGTCTGGGAGAGGGTGAGCACAGCTGGGGAAGGGGAACGCTGTCTGCGTGCCCAGATGCCTCTGCCCTGGCCTCTCTCAGCCAGACCCTCACTCTCTTTCTCCCTGTTTCTCTACCTGTCTCTGTTCTTGCTGTTGTTTTCTTGTTCTCGCTGCCAGGCTCTCTGGGGATGGGAGTTGCAGAGTCAGGCACTGATCCTCTGTGGGGCTGTGGGCAGTGCATTCCTGAGGAATTAACAGACTCTTCTGTACTGAGATATCATTATTAGGACACTTGGCTTTCCTAGAGGTTTCCTCCAAAGCACTGTGAAACCCTCACAGATGCAATCCTGTCCTGTCACACCTTTGTGTTACCTGAATGACTTGTGGAAAAGTGCAGGGATGCTCCAGCCAAGGAAATGCTGTTTTGTTTGTGACATGAGCTGTGTGTGTCCTGGTCTGAAAGTGGAATACTGAGACCTTGAGAAAGGGTTAGATACTCAGTACTTGGCAGAATGTTTATCTGCTTTCTGCATATCCTGGTGGCTTTTAAGTTGAATATGGAAGTGTGATTATTCTGTCTCTGAAAGGAGCTTGCCCAGGGCAGATGAAAACTAAAGCAAGGGAGAGAGCAGCTCCCCTCTCTCTGCACTAAGCCACAGGCAATGCTCTCACCTCACAGGACTCCCTCTGTTCTCTCTAAGTGCAGCAGAGATTCTGAGGGTTTCTAACATCCAAGTAAACTGCCAAGGGTAGGAGAAGGAGCTGTAAGAAACCCAAACCTCTCGTCCTGCCTTCTTCCATCTCAACTCCTCATCCCTGGCAGTGCAGATGCTGACAGGCCCTTCTGAACCAAGAGCACTTCCACAGAATAAAGCTGAGTCCAGGAGTGACCCCTGTCCCCACCGTCCCCATGACCCCCTGCTGCAGAGCAGGGCTGACTCCTTGCAGCCTGTGGGCAGAGGCCCTGATCCTCCTGGCACATTCAGCAAACGCCAAGCAGGGCTCCAGGCTTGGAGATGAAGGAAGGGCTGTGAAAGGAAAAGCAGTGGACAGTGTACAGTGTGAGAAATGGCTTTGATTTCACACAGAGTTATCTCTCTTAATTCCTCACTGCAATTTCTTTTTATTCAGTGTTTCACATCCAGAGGCAGCAGATGTCCAACAGCAGCTCCATCACCCAGTTCCTCCTCCTGCCTTTCACAGACACACGGGAGCTGCAGCTCTTGCACTTCTGGCTCTTCCTGGGCACCTACCTGGCTGCCCTCCTGGGCAACGGCCTCATCATCACCACCATTGCCTGTAACCACCACCTCCACACCCCCATGTACTTCTTCCTCCTCAACCTCTCCCTCCTCGACCTGGGATCCATCTCCACCACTGTCCCCAAATCCATGGCCAATTCCCTCTGGGACACCAGAGCTATCTCCTTCTCAGGATGTGTTGGTCAGGTCTTCTTTCTGTTCTTCCTCCTTGGAGCAGAGTATTTTCTTCTCACCATCATGTCCTACGACCGCTACCTTGCCATCTGCAAACCCCTGCACTACGGGACTCTCCTGGGCAGCAGAGCTTGTGTCCACATGGCAGCAGCTGCCTGGGGCGCTGGGTTTCTCTACGCTCTGCTGCACACGGCCAATACATTTTCCCTGCCCCTCTGCCAGGGCAATGCTGTGGAACAGTTCTTCTGTGAAATCCCTCAGATCCTCAAGCTCTCCTGCTCAGATGCTTACCTGAGAGAAATTTGGCTTATTGTTTTTAGCTTCTTGCTAATGTTCAGCTGTTTTGTTTTCATTGTGGTGTCCTACGTGCAGATCTTCAGGGTCGTGCTGGGCATCCCCTCTGAGCAAGGACGGCACAAAGCCTTTTCCACTTGCCTCCCCCATCTGGTTGTGATCTCCCTGTTTATCAGCACTGGCATGACTGCCCACCTGAAGCCCCTCTCAGTCTCCTTTCCGTCCCTGGACCTGGTGGTGTCAATTCTGTATGCGGTGGTGCCTCCAGCAATGAACCCTCTCATCTACAGCCTGAGGAATCAGAATCTCAAGGATGCAATGTGGAATCAGATAACTGGATGGTGTTATCAAGCAATAAATTGCTGGGCTTCTGCATAGCAGTTCTAATGTAACTCACTGCTGGCCCACCCTGCCTTCTGTATTCTTTGGTTTTGGATGCATTGTTTAATTATAGTACTATTCTCATTCTTTTCCTCACTCACTGTCTGTCTTTTCTGATCAAGTGGCTGTGTAAATCATAGAATCATAGATTCACCAGGTTGGAAAAGACCCACCGGATCACTGAGTCCAACCAAATCTATCAAATATTAAACCATGCACATCAGCACCACATCCACACATCCCTTAAACACCTCCAGGGAAGGTGAATCAACCACCTCCCTGGGCAGCCTCTGCCAGTGCCCAATGACCTTTTCTGTGAAAAATTTTTTCCTAATGTTCAGCCTGAACCTCCCCTGGTGGAGGTACAGGCCATTCGCTCTTGTCCGGTCCCCTGTCACTTGGGAGAAGAGGCCAGCACCCTCCTCTCCACAAATTCCTTTTTGGTAGTTGTAGAGAGCAATGAGGTCACCCCTCAGCCTCCTTTTCTCCAGGCTAAACACCCCCAGCTCTCTCAGCCGCTCCTCATAAGATTTGTTCTCCAGCCCCTTCACCAGCTTTGTTGCTCTTCTCTGGACTCGCTCCAGAGCCTCAACATCCTTTTCTGGTGAGGGGCCCAGAACTGAACACAGCATTCAAGAAGCCGTCTCACCTGTGCCGAGTACAGAAGGAGAATAACCTCCCTGGACCTGCTGGCCACACCATTTCTGATACAAGCCAAGATGTCATTGGCCTTCTTGGCCACCTGGGCACACTGCTGGCTCATGGTCAGTGGCCGTCAAGCAACACCCCCAGGTCCTTCTCCTCCTGGCAGATTTCTAGACAGACTTCTCCTAGTCTATATCAATGCATAGGGTTGTTGTGCCCCAAGTGCAAGACTTCTCTTTTGTGACACTATTTTTCTGCGACCCAACTCGTCTAGGAGCCTTCTATAAACCAGCACTTCTATAACACGTGTCTTCTATGACTCAAGCATTCTATGCTCAAACTCTTCTCCGACTCTTCTATGGCTTCTCTGACCTGACGCCTCTGTGATTCTTCTATGACCCAAATCTTCTTTGACTCATCTCCTAGATAATGTGAATAATTTATGACCCAACTCTTCTATGATTCAACACTTCTAACTCCCCTATGACATTTCTAAGACCCAATCCTTCCTTTTCCTAACTAAACTCTCATGCTTCTATGACTTGACTCTTCCATGACCCAAACATTTACAAACTCTTCTATGGCCTCAGACTCCTATGACCTGACCACCCTATGAACCTTGTATGACTGAATTCTTCAATTACTCCTCTATCATCCAGCTCATCAAGAACCCGACTCTTCTTGGACCCATCTCTTATATGATCTGACCCTTCTGTGACTTGAGCCTTCTACGACCTTTTATGACTTGACTATTCTCTTACTCTTTTATGACATGACTTTCCATGACCCAAATCTCCTATGACTCTTCTGTGACACAAATCATCTATGTCCTGATGCTTCTGTGACCCGACTCTTCTAAAGCGCGACCCCTCTATCAACCAGCTGTTCTATGAACTAACCCTACAATTAACTGGCCCTTCTATGATGCCATTCCTGTATGACCTGACTCACACAGCAGCCACCAGGTGCCTCTTTTATGACTTGACACTTCTATGACACAACAGTTCTATGACCTAATGCTTCTATGCCCTGACACATCAAGGACACACCCTTTCTACAACCCTGCTCTCCTATGAGCCTTCTATGATGCATCTCTTCTATGAACCAACTCTTCTACCACTCCACTTTCCTATGTCCTGACTCTTCTGGAACCTGAGCCTTCTATCAGTCAGGCCTTCTATGATCCAATTCTTCTATGATCCGTCTATGACTTTCTATAACCTGAGTCCTCTATGACCCCAATAATCTATGACCCATCCATTTTACAACCTGATGCTTCTATGACCTGACTCTTCAATGTCCCTTCTCTGACCAAACCCTTCTGTTACCCAATTAAACTCTCATGCCTCTATTACTCAACACTTCTATTACCCCAAAATTCTGACTTTTATCACCCAACACTTTTATGAAACCTCCGTGACTGACATCTTCTATTATTCCTCTATTCCTGACACACCTACAACGCAATTCTTCTGTGACCCATCTCTTATATGACCAAGCCTTCTATGACACAACACTTCATTCTATGATCTGATTGTTGTCTGACTGTTCTATGATGCTAATTCCCATGATCTGACTCTTCTGGGAACATTCTCTCACCAGATTCTTCCATGACCTGACAGTTTTATGACTTTTCTATGACCCAACCCTTTTCTGAACAAAGCCCTTTGTGACCCTTCTATGACCAAAACCTCTTAAATCCCAAATAAACTCACATTCCAATGATGTGACTTCCATGCCCGCACATTCTATGACCCTTTCACCACCTTAATCATCTATGAACCAGTTCTGTGATGAGAATTCTATGACCCAACACTTCTATAAACTTTCTGTGACTACACTCCTCTGTTACTCCTCCATGATCCAACTCCTCATTCACCTGACTCTTCTCATACCCAAGTTTTCTGTGACTCTTCTAAGACCCAAAACTTTTATGACCCTGTGCTTCCATGACCCAAATCCCCTACAAATGCACGGAGCTGTGCGAGAGCCTTGCACCTCCCATAACTCTACAGGCCTGTATCTGGAATTACACAGAGTAACTGCTCCCAGTTTGATTCAGCAACGTGAGAATGATCGTGACACAGGTGTCATTGTAGCCAAAGCCAGATCTGCCTGCCCAGAGCCTGGGGGTCAGGGCTTGGCCTTTCTGCTTCACCGTGCACACCCAGGCTTTTGTCAGCATCACAGCTGCCTGCACAGTGTCTTTGTCCTCCTGCCTCCACTTCTCGACTCTAACAAGTCCCTGGGGAATATTGTTTAGAAACCATCCTCACTGAGACCAATTAATACTTCAAGTTACTCAGAGTTCTACTTTGCACTTCTTGAGAGCTTTGCTCAATCTCCCCTCAGTAGCTGAGGTACAAAAACTCATAAACAAATCCACCCTGGGTCTCATTAAAGTACAGACGGTCTTAATGAACTTTTTTTCTGCCTGGAGATTCCTTCAGATCTTTAAGCCTTGCACAGCTCCTTGGAGTCATTTCCCAGTGTGGTTAAAGTGGAAGATTTCAAAGTGCATCTAAGAAAAATATGTCTTAGTTTAAAGATTATATTTCCATATTTCTCAGTTTTGAGATGGAAGGGACCTTAAAGCCCATCCAGTTCCAGCCCCTCTGCCATGGGCAGGGACACCTCCCACTGGTCCAGGCTACTCAAGTTCTCATCCAAGCTGGCCTTGAACACCTCCAGGGAGGAGGCATCTACAGCTTCCCTGGCAAACTTGGGCCACTGCCTCACCACCTTCTCTGTGAGCAATTTCTTCCTAATGTCTAATCTAAATCTTCCCCCTTCCATTTTAAAGCTGTTCCCCCTTGTCCTATCCTTCCATATCCTTGGACAGAGACCTCCCCTTACTTTCTTGTAATCAAATTCATGTACTGGAAAGTCACTATAATATCTCCTCAAAGCCTTCTCTTCTCCAAGCTGAGGATTTTCCAGGACACAATCAATACTTCTTTGGAAAATCTCTTTTGAAATGGCCTCCACCCATCTCCTTAGGGCACTGTAGGTAGCTAGGGCTTGGCAGTCAGAAGATATCATGCTGTTATGGAAAGATAGAACCCCCCCTCTGGGTAGCCAGTAGTGTTTAGCTCATGAGGTAAGCAGACAGAAGTGACGTTGTAAACCCTAACCTTTATAACACCGTGTTGTTTATCAATAAACGCCATTTGCCATCCACCACATGGGTGTCTGTGAGCTGATGGCCCGAGCTGCCTAGTGGTGGCTGTAGGGCTGTTCCTGAACCAGGTCGTCACCCCTTAACAAAGGCAACACTGGGCAGCAGAGCTTATGTCCACATGGCAGCAGCTGCCTGGGGTGCTGGGTTTCTCAATGCTCTGCTGCACACGGCCAATACATTTTCCCTGCCCCTCTGCCAGGGCAATGCTGTGGAACAGTTCTTCTGTGAAATCCCACAGATCCTCAAGCTCTCCTGCTCAGATGTTTACTTGAGGAAAATTTGGCTTATTGTTTTTAGCTCCTTGCTAGTGTTCAGCTGTTTTGTTTTCACTGTGGTGTCCTATATGCAGATCTTCAGGGTCGTGCTGAGCATCCCTTCTGAGCAAGGTCGGCACAAAGCCTTTTCCACTTGCCTCCCCCATCTGGTTGTGATCTCCCTGTTTATCAGCACTGGCATGACTGCCCACCTGAAGCCCCTCTCAGTCTCCTCCTCGTCCCTGGACCTGGTGGTGTCAATTCTGTATGCGGTGGTGCCTCCAGCAATGAACCCTCTCATCTACAGCCTGAGGAATCAGAATCTCAAGGATGCACTGTGAAATCAGATAACTGGATGGTGCTATCAAGCAATAAATTGCTGAGCTTCTGCAGAACAGTTCTAATGTAACTCACTGCTGGCCCACCCTGCCTTCTGTATTCTTTGGTTTTGGATGCATTGTTTAATTATAGTACTGTTCTCATTCTTTTCCTCACTCACTGTCTGTCTTTTCTGATCAAGTGGCTGTGTAAATCATAGAATCATAGATTCACCAGGTTGGAAAAGACCCACCAGATCACTGAGTCCAACCAAATCTATCAAATATTAAACCATGCGCATCAGCACCACATCCACCCATCCCTTAAACACCTCCAGGGAAGGTGAATCAACCACCTCCCTGGGCAGCCTCTGCCAGTGCCCAATGACCTTTTCTGTGAAAAACTTTTTCCTAATGTTCAGCCTGAACCTCCCCTGGTGGAGGTACAGGCCATTCGCTCTTGTCCGGTCCCCTGTCACTTGGGAGAAGAGGCCAGCACCCTCCTCTCCACAAATTCCTTTTTGGTAGTTGTAGAGAGCAATGAGGTCAACCCTCAGCTTCCTTTTCTCCAGGCTAAACACCCCCAGCTCTCTCAGCCGCTCCTCATAAGATTTGTTCTCCAGCCCCTTCACCAGCTTTGTTGCTCTTCTCTGGACTCGCTCCAGAGCCTCAACATCCTTTTCTGGTGAGTGGCCCAGAACTGAACACAGGATTCAAGAAGCCGTCTCACCCGTGCCGAGTACAAAAGGAGAATAACCTCCCTGGACCTGCTGGCCACACCATTTCTGATACAAGCCAAGATGTCATTGGCCTTCTTGGCCACCTGGGCACACTGGTGGCTCATGGTCAGTGGCCGTCAAGCAACACCCCCAGGTCCTTCTCCTCCTGGCAGATTTCTAGACAGACTTCTCCTAGTCTATATCAATGCATAGGGTTGTTGTGCCCCAAGTGCAAGACTTCTCTTTTGTGACACTATTTTTCTGTGACCCAACTCTTCTAGGAGCCTTCTATAAACCAGCACTTCTATAACACGTGTCTTCTATGACTCAAGCATTCTATGCTCAAACTCTTCTCCGACTCTTCTATGGCTTCTCTGACCTGACGCCTCTGTGATTCTTCTATGACCCAAATCTTCTTTGACTCATCTCCTAGATAATGTGAATAATTTATGACCCAACTCTTCTATGATTCAACACTTCTAACTCCTCTATGACATTTCTATGACCCAATCCTTCCTTTTCCTAACTAAACTCTCATGCTTCTATGACTTGACTCTTCCATGACCCAAACATTTACAAACTCTTCTATGGCCTCAGACTTCTATGACCTGACCACCCAATGAACCTTGTATGACTGAATTCTTCAATTACTACCCTATCATCCAGCTCATCAAGAACCCGACTCTTCTTGGACTCATCTCTTATATGATCTGACCCTTCTGTGACTTGAGCCTTCTATGACCTTTTATGACTTGACTATTCTCTTACTCTTCTATGACATGACTTTCCATGACCCAAATCTCCTATGACTCTTCTGTGACACAAATCATCTATGTCCTGATGCTTCTGTGACCCGACTCTTCTAAAGCGCGACCCCTCTATCAACCAGCTCTTCTATGAACTAACCCTACAATTAACTGGCCCTTCTATGATGCCATTCCTGTAGGACCTGACTCACACAGCAGCCACCAGGTGCCTCTTTTATGACTTGACACTTCTATGACACAACAGTTCTATGACCTAATGCTTCTATGCCCTGACACATCAAGGACACATCCTTTCTACAACCCTGCTCTCCTATGAGCCTTCTATGATGCATCTCTTCTATGAACCAACTCTTCTACCACTCCACTTTCCTATGTCCTGACTCTTCTGGAACCTGAGCCTTCTATCAGTCAGGCCTTCTATGATCCAATTCTTCTATGATCCGTCTATGACTTTCTATAACCTGAGTCCTCTATGACCCCAATAATCTATGACCCATCCATTTTACGACCTGATGCTTCTATGACCTGACTCTTCAATGTCCCTTCTCTGACCAAACCCTTCTGTTACCCAATTAAACTCTCATGCCTCTATTACTCAACACTTCTATTACCCAAAAATTCTGACTTTTATCACCCAACACTTTTATGAAACCTCCATGACTGACATCTTCTATTATTCCTCTATTCCTGACACACCTACAACGCAATTCTTCTGTGACCCATCTCTTATATGACCAAGCCTTCTATGACACAACACTTCATTCTATGATCTGATTGTTGTCTGACTGTCCTATGATGCTAATTCCCATGATCTGACTCTTCTGGGAACATTCTCTCACCAGATTCTTCCATGACCTGACAGTTTTATGACTTTTCTATGACCCAACCCTTTTCTGAACAAACCCCTTTGTGACCCTTCTATGACCAAAACCTCTTAAATCCCAAATAAACTCACATTCCAATGATGTGACTTCCATGCCCGAACATTCTATGACCATTTCACGACCTTAATCATCTATGAACCAGTTCTGTGATGAGAATTCTATGACCCAACACTTCAATAAACCTTCTGTGACTACACTCCTCAGTTACTCCTCCATGATCCAACTCCTCATTCACCTGACTCTTCTCACACCCAAGTTTTCTGTGACTCTTCTAAGACCCAAAACTTTTATGACCCTGTGCCTCCATGACCCAAATACCCTACAAATGCACGGAGCTGTGCGAGAGCCTTGCACCTCCCATAACTCTACAGGCCTGTATCTGGAATTCCAGAGTAACTGCTCCCAGTTTGATTCAGCAACGTGAGAATGATCATGACACAGGTGTCATTGTAGCCAAAGCCAGATCTGCCTGCCCAGAGCCTGGGGGTCAGGGCTTGGCCTTTCTGCTTCACCGTGCACACCCAGGCTTTTGTCAGCATCACAGCTGCCTGCACAGTGTCTTTGTCCTCCTGCCTCCACTTCTCGACTCTAACAAGTCCCTGGGGAAAATTGTTTAGAAACCATCCTCACTGAGACCAATTAATACTTCAAGTTACTCTGAGTTCTACTTTGCACTTCTTGAGAGCTTTGCTCAATCTCCCCTCAGTAGCTGAGGTAAAAAAACTCATAAACAAATCCACCCTGGGTCTCATTAAAGTACAGACGGTCTTAATGAACTTTTTTTCTGCCTGGAGATTCCTTCAGATCTTCAAGCCTTGCACAGCTCCTTGGAGTCATTTCCCACTGTGGTTAAAGAGGAAGATTTCAAAGTGCACCTAAGAAAAATATGTCTTAGTTTAAAGATTATATTTCCATACTTTTCAGGTTTGGCTTGGAAGGGACCTTAAAGCCCATCCAGTTCCAACCCTTCTGCCATGGGCAGGGACACCTCCCACTGGTCCAGGCTGCTCAAGTTCCCATCCAAGCTGGCCTTGAACACCTCCAGGGAGGAGGCATCCACAGCTTCCTTGGGAAACCTGGGCCACTGCCTTACCACATTCTTTGTGAGCAATTCCTTCCTAATGTCTAATCTAAATCGTCCCCCTTCCATTTTAAAGCTATTCCCTCTTATCTTAATATTCCATATCCTTGGACAGAGACCCTCCTTTACTTTCTTGTCATCAAATTCAGGTACTAGAAAGCCACTATAATATCTCTTCGAAGCCTTCTTTTCTCCAAGCTGAGGGTTTTCCAGGACACAATCAATATTTCTTTGGAAATTCTCTTTAGAAATGGCCTCCACCCAGGTCCATCTCCTCAGGGCACTCCTCAGCCGGCAAGGTTCGTGCCCATTCTGATCCATGGAAATATTTTTTGACTTGTCAGCTGAGTTGAAAATAGTATAATAGTGAAAGAGAACAGATAGTATAATAGTGAAAGAGAACAGATAAAATCTAACATAAATCAAAACCAAAGCACTTACCACCTCCCTCAGGTAGACTGAAACCCCATCAGTCTACCACCACCCATCATCTTGACGGATAAAACTCTCTACTTATTTCTTCTTTGGCCATAGCTTTTATCACCTAGCGTGGCATCTATCTTATGGGATCTCCCTCTGCTCAGCCGGGGTCAGCTCTCCTGGCTGTGTCCCCCTGAAAACTTCTTCCCCACCCCCAGCCACTCATTGAAAGGAGCAGAGGGAGCAACTCTTGAAGCTGGGCAAAGGAGACAATTGCTGCCCTCAATCTTCTGGCACCAGGACGATCATAGAATCATAGAATAATCAGGTTGGAAGAGACCCACTAGATCATTGAGTCCAACCATTCCTATCAAACACTAAATCATGCCCATAAACACCTCATTCACCTGTCCCTTAAACGCCTCCAGGGAAGGTGAATCAACTCCCTCCCTGGGCAGCCTCTGCCAGTGCCCAATGACCCTTTCTGTGATATTTTTTTTCATAATGTCCAGCCTAAATCTCCCCTTGTGGAGCTCGAGGCCATTTCCTCTTGTCCTGTCCTCTGTCACTTGGGAGAAGAGGCCAGCACCCTCCTGTCTACAACCTCCTTTCAGGTAGTTCTAGAGAGCAATGAGGCCACAGGACCCAGTGAGCCTCACATTTTGAAAAGAAAGTGGAGTAACTGGAGAGGACCTGGAGGAGGTCTGGCAGGATGGAGTTAGGAGCCCCCAGCATGAGGGGTGAGGGCACACTTTGTTCTTCTGGAGGAGGATCGGGGCAACCTGTTAAATGGGTCTCTACATCTTATGCTCATAGTAAAATTTCGGGAAGAAGAGAGCTCAGGTCATCTCTAATCCAATGCCAGCTCCACACAGGGACAGCTCTGAGGTCAGATCAGGCTGCTCAGTTCATGCCTGCATCCACAGAGAGATTTTAGACATCAACAAGGCACCGAGGCCATGATTAAAAGAAAGGATTTTGTGATCTGACCAGCACCATGGACACAGCTATCTATCAGCCATGACTCCTGTGACACCTGGGAACATCCACCTTCTTGTCCAGAGGAGTAGGATCCTTTGTGGTTGGACAGGAGGGAAAATGCCTTTGTGTGAGCGTGATGCAGCCCCAGCCAAGGCTCCAGGGCAGGGGGACCATTCTCCATCCCTGGGAATTCAAATGCAGCAGATTTGATTCCTCAGGACTTTCTGTACATGGTGCTGACTAGGGCTGGGGGAGCCCAGAGGCTTTTCAACCTTAATGGTTCTGTGATTGTGTGATTGAAGGGCCACAGCCCCATGCGGCCCCAGCGCCTCCTGCCAGAGCCTCCGGCCACATTTTGGGGCCAGATCCCCTCTTATTTGTCCAGAACCCTTATTCCCAGCACGGCACTGGGGGAGGGGGAAACTGCCCTTTAGGGCATAAAGATACATGTTAGGGTACAGACCATCCTATAGAAGTTCCAATCCCACTTTTTGAGCTTCAAAGACTCATTTTAGGCCCAGAGCACATTTTTAAGGCACAAAGTCTAGTATTCTATGTCCATAGCCTCCGTTTTTGAGACAAAAGCCTCTGACAGGGTTCAAAAGTTGATTTTTGGCTTCCAAAGTTTCCTTTTCAGGGAACAAAACCTCATGTTAGAATCAAGTCTGCAGTTGTGAAGGCTCAAATCCTCATTTTTAGCAACTCAAGTCCCATTTTTAGGGCACAAAGCCATCCTATTCGCTACATGGCATCATTTTAGGGCACAAAACCTGATGTTAGGGCTCAAAGATGCAATTTCATTTTCAAAGCATCATTTGTAGAACCCAAAGCCTCTTTTTGAAGCTCCAAACTCTCACATACAGAATCCAGTCTTCCCCTTTACAGCTCAAAGCCTCCATTGGAGCACCCAAAGTCCTGCATTTTTGGCCAGAGCTTCATTTCTTGGGGCCACAGGGGAACCAAGAGGTTTGTCTCCCTTGCAGAGACAAAAGACCTAACTTGTAGTACCACATCCATTCCTTTAGTGCCCAAAGTCTCATATTTAGGGTAGAAATCTTTGATTTATAGGTTCCAACCTGTCTTTTAACACCCATAGCTTTATTAGGAGACCCACAGTTGCATTTTGAGTCTGAACCCTCAGGTTTTATGTCTAAAGACTCATTTCACTGTCCCAGAGGATAATTTGTAAGGACAAATGTTGATTCTGGATGTTCAAAACCTCAGTGTTACAGGTCAAAGCCTTATATTTAGCTCATTTCTAAGTTCCAGAGCCTCCTTTTCAGGGAACAAAGCTTCATTTTTGAAGTTGTTTGCAATTGTAAAGGCCCAAATCCACATTTTTAGTCTCTCAGATATCTTTTAAGCTGCAAATCCTTTGTCTTTGATACCACAGCATCATTTCAGGACATAAAACCTGCGGTCAGCACTCAAAGCCTCAGTTTCACTTTCAAAGCACCATTGGTAGGACCCAAACCCTCCTTCTGAAGCTCCAGACTCTCATGGAAAGGATCCAATCTCCCCCTTTACAGCTTGAAGCCGCTATTGGAGTGCCCAAAGCCCTGCATTCAGGACCAGAGCTTCATTTCCTGGAACAAAGAGGTTCTCCTCCCTTGCAGAAACAAAAGACTCATTTGTAGAACCACACGCATCTCTTTAATGCAGAAGTCTCAAGCTTTGGAATGAAATCATAAATTCTAGGGTTCTATCCTATTTTTTTGGACACATAGATATTTTAGGACCCATAGATACATTTTGAAGGTCAAAACGCTCATTTTCTTTGTCTAAACACATTTTTAGGAGTCTCTTTCTTAAAACCCAAAGGCTAATTTTGGAGTTCCAACACCTCAGTATTAGAGGCCAGACCCTTATTTATCGGTTCCAAAAGCTCACTTTTATCTTCCAAAGCCCCTTTCAGGTAACAAAGCCTCATTTTCAGAATTATCCACAATTTTGATAGCCCAAATCTTCATTCAGCACCTCTCAGGGTGTTGCTGCCCATGGCAGGAGGGTTGGACTAGATGGATGTTTGAGGTCCCTTCCAACCCAAGCCATGGGTCTGGCCGTGGCCTCTGTGATGTCATCCTCTGGGATGCTGCCCTGTGTCCTAGGAGACCTCTCTGCTGTCCAGGGCAAGCACCCTCTGCACTCACTCTCCAGGAGGATCTGGAGGAGGCAGGTGGTCTCTGTGCTGGGAGCTGCCTGCGCCTTGTTCTGTGTGTGAGGAACAAAGCAGCTGTGGTTCAGCCATCGCAGTGTCCCTGCAGAGCACAAGGTCTCAAACACATAGGAGTTGTCCTGATGTCTCTTTTGATGAAGTCTTGAAGCAGCTGGTGTCCCAAAATGGACTCTCTTTAATTTTAATTTTCCCTCCACAAAGTCTGTCTTCAAAAATCAAGGCAGAATCTCTCCAAGGGAAATATTCACTTGATCATGGAATAACTCAGGTCTGAAGAAAGCTCTGAGCATCCTCTTATCTCATTCTCCTGCTCAGAGCAGGGTGAACCAGGTGAGGTTATTCAAGGCCTCCACACAGCTTTGCATCACCCACAAAGCAGCTACAAGTGTGCTCCATCCCATCATACAGGGAGACAATGAGACATTCCACAGTGCTGGCCCAAGTGCTGGTCATTGAGGTGTGTTATTAGGATCCAGCTGCATAAAGGACTTTGTACCCCTGATGATATTTGGGCTTGGTTGTTCAGCCAACTTCCCACCCAGTGTCCACTTCTTCAGCCCAGACAGCCCCACTCTGGCTAGGAGGACACCATGTCTAAGGCCTTGCAAAATTCCATGTATACCATGTGCCCTTCTTTCCCTGTCCATTTTGGTTCAGCAATCCCTTCCTCGTCATTCAAGGAATTCTCGTTCCTGCTTTTCCTGAAGATGGGTTTGACATCTGCCTTTTCCAAGGACCCCAGAACCTCTCTGATTGCTCTGGCACTGTTGAGAGTTCATCTCACCTCATGCACATGACATACACACATATAATCTACACACTGTGAACATGGGCACCGACCTATTCACTCTGTCTCCTTCCAGGGAGGGACAAAGAACGTCTCCAAGCTGGGATGAGAGACCAGTGCTGGGAATGGTGCTTGTGAGGGGCTACTCCATGACGATTACTCTAGAGCAGGTTTCCCAGGGTGTCCAATGCACACAGACACAGACCAGACTGTGCTCTACCCATGGAAGAGACATGGTTGTGTGAGACCAGTGCCATCTGCCCCAACCCTGCACACCCACGCTCT
This sequence comes from Clamator glandarius, assembly GCA_033459285.1. Taxonomy (NCBI): domain Eukaryota; kingdom Metazoa; phylum Chordata; class Aves; order Cuculiformes; family Cuculidae; genus Clamator; species Clamator glandarius. Next base: position 51,372 of record JAUNZM010000829.1, read on the forward strand.
GTATCTCTGCACTCCTGTTCTCATCTGCCAGCATCTTTCATGGGCATGTTCTTGAAAGAAAATTTAGAAGCTGTAAAAAAGCCCTGAAGCAGTGCTCTGAGGAGATCCTCTCTCTTCATGGAAAGACTGTTGTGACCCACAAGTGCCCAGTGCCTGTCCCTGCCTGCGGGCACAGCACTGCCACGCAGCACGGCTGGGACCAAGCTCAGAGCCCTCAGGCCTTACAGCAAGGCAAGGGGTGAGGAGGTGAGTGTGGAAGAGGAGAGAGAACAGCTCTGGGAGATGAAGTGCTAGTGCCTGGCAGTGCTGACATGCCAGGATTCCTTTCCCCATGCCCACAGGAACTGTCCCCTCAGATTCAAAAAGGCCTTGGATGAAGGGTCCCCCCCAAACAACAAGGGTGCTACAGGTCCATTTATTTTATTCAAACACACAGGGAGCACAGGTCCTCATTTACACAGCCACTCAGTCTGAAAAGACAAGAAGACAGTGAGTGAGAGAGGATGATAGCATTATTATAATTCAAAAAATGTCAATAAACCAAAACACTACAGAAGGCAGGATGGGCCCACAGTGAGTTACATTCTGCTATGCAGAAGCCCAGCAGTTTATTGCTTGATAGAACCACCCAGTTATCAGTTTCCACACTGCATCCTTGACCTGTTGGTTCCTCAAGCTGTAGATGAGGGGGTTCAGTACTGGAGGCAACACTGAGTACAGAACTGACACAACCAGGTCCAGGGATGGGGAGGAGACAGAGGAGAGGTTCAAGTAGGCAATCATAGCAGTGCTGATAAACAGGGAGACCACGGCCAGCTGAGGGAGGCACGCGGAGAAGACTTTGTGCTGTCCTTGCTCAGAGGGGATCATCAGCACAGCCCTGAAGATCTGCACATAGGACACCACAATGAAAACAAAACAGCCAAAAGATACACAGGCACTAATGCCAATAAGCCAAACCTCCCTGAGGTAGGAGTGTGAAGAGGAGAGCTTGAGGATGTGGGGGATCTCAGAGAAGAACTGTTCCACAGCATTGACCTGGCAGAGGGGCAGGGAAAATGTATTGGCCGTGTGCAGCAGAGTCAAGAGAAACCCAGTGCCCCAGGCAGCTGCTGCCATGTGGACACAAGCTCTGGTGCCCAGGAGGGTCCCGTAGTGCAGGGGTTTGCAGATGGAAACGTAGCGGTCATAGGACATGACGGTGAGAAGAGAATACTCTGCTGAAAAGAAAAATGCATAGAGGAAGACCTGAGCAACACATCCTGAGAAGGAAATGGTCCTCTTGTCCCAGAGGGAATTGGCCATGGATTTGGGAACAGTGGTGGAGATGCAGCCCAGGTCGAGGAGGGAGAGGTTGAGGAGGAAGAAGTCCATGGGGGTGTAGAGGTGGTGGTCACAGGCGATGGTGGTGATGATGAGGCCGTTGCTCAGGAGGGCAGCCAGGGAGAAGCTCTGGTGGCCAGGAGGGTCCCGTAAGTGCAGGGGTTTGCAGATGGTAACGTAGCGGTCGTACGACATGACTGTGAGAACATAATACTCTGTTGAAATGAAAAAGACAAACAGAAACGATTGTGCAATACAACCTGTGTAGAGATGGACCTCCTGTTCCACAGGGAATTGACCATTGATTTGAGGGAAGTAGTGGACATGCAGCTGAGGTCTAGGAGGGCGAGGCTGAGGAGGAAGAAGTACATGGGAGTGTGGAGGTGGTGGTCACAGGCGATAGTGGTGATGATGAGGCTGTTGCCCAGGAGGGCAGCCAGGTAGATGCCAAGTAAAAGCCCCAAGGGTTGGATGAGAAGTATGAGATTCCCAAGGTCCGAGACGAGGTGGTTAGAGACTTGCTTGCCCAGCTAGATGCCCACAAGTCTATGGGGCCGGATGGAGTCCACCCAAGAGTTTTGAGGGAACTGGCGGATGTGCTGGCCAAACCCCTTTCCATCATCTTCCAGCAGTTCTGGATGACTGGGGAGGTTCCGCTGGACTGGAGGCTGATGTCGTGTCCATCTATAAGAAGGGGCGCAGGGAGGATCTGGGGAACTACAGGCCTGTCAGCCTGACCTCGGTACCGGGGAAAGTCATGGAGTGGGTGATCTTGAGTGCTATCAAGAAGCACTTGCAAGAGAACCGGGTAATCAGGCCCAGTCAACACGGGTTCATGAAAGGCAGGTCTTGCCAGACAAATCTAATCACCTTCTATGACCAAGTGACTAAACTCTTGGACGAGGGAAAGGCTGTGGATGTATCTTCCTGGACTTCAGTAAAGCCTTTGATACAGTTTCTCACAGCATTCTGCTTCGGAAACTGTCGGCCTCTGGCCTGGACGGGTGCACACTCTCCTGGGTGAAAACCTGGTTGAATGACCGGGCCCAGAGGGTCGTGGTAAATGGAGTTAAATCCAGCTGGAGGCCAGTGACAAGTGGGGTTCCCCAGGGCTCTGTGCTGGGTCCAGTCCTGTTTAATGTCTTTATCAACGACCTGGATGAAGGCATCGAGTGCTCCCTTAGCAAGTTTGCAGATGACACCAAGCTGGGTGGAAGTGTGGATCTGCTGGAGGGTCGGGAGGCTCTGCAAAGGGACCTGAACAGGCTGGAATGCTGGGCAGAGACCACCGGCATGAGGTTTAACAAGGCCAAATGCCGGGTCCTGCACTTGGGGCACAAAACCCTAAGCAGAGGTACAGACTAGGAGAAACCTGGCTGGAAAGCTGCCAGGAGGAGAAGGACCTGGGGGTGCTGGTTGACAACCGACTGAACAGGAGCCAGCAGTGTGCCCAGGTGGCCAACAAGGCCAATGGCATCTTGGCTTGTATCAGGAACGGTGTGACCAGCAGGTCCAGGGAGGTTATTCTCCCTCTGTACTCGGCACTGGTGAGACCGCACCTCGAGTGCTGTGTTCAGTTCTGGGCCCCTCACCACAAGAAGGATGTTGTGGCTCTGGAGCGAGACCAGAGAAGGGCAACAAAGCTGGTGAAGGGGCTAAAGAACAAATCTTCTGAGGAGCGGCTGAGAGAGCTGCGGTTGTTCAGCCTGGAGAAGAGGAGGCTGAGGGGAGACCTTATTACTCTCTACAACAACCTGAAGGGAGGTTGTGGAGAGGAGGGAGCTGGCCTCTTCTCCCAAGTGACAGGGGACAGGACGAGAGGGAATGGCCTCAAGCTCCACCAGGGGAGATTTAGGCTTGAGATTAGGAAGAAATTCTTCACAGAGATGGTGGTTAGGCATTGGAACGGTCTGCCCAGGGAGGTGGTTGAGTCACCATCCCTGGAGGTGTTTAAGGTTAGGGTAGACGAGGTGCTTAGGAGCATGATTTAGGGATTGGTGGAAATGGTTGGACTCGACGATCCAGTGGGTCTCTTCCAACTTGGTCATTCTGTGATTCTGTAATAGAGGATTGGGGATGATGTGATTGAATCCTAGAATCATTAGGTTTGAAAAGACCTCAGAGAACAATAGCTCCAATCATACCTGTCTACTACTAAATCTTGTTCCCAAGCATCTCATCTACCTGCCTTTTAAACATCTCCAGGGATGATGAACTTCCAGGGGAACTTCCACTGGACTGGGGGCTGATGTTGTGCCATCTACAAGAAGGGTCGCAGAGAGGATCCAGGGAACTCCAGGCCTGTCAGTCTGACCTCAGTGCCAGGGAAAATCATGGAACAGGTGATCTTGAGTATGATCATGAAGCACATGCAAGTGATCAGGCCCAGTCAACACGGGTTCACAAAAGGCAGGTCTTGCCAAATTAACCTGATCGCCTTCAATGACAAAGTGACTCGGCTACTGGACGAGGGAAAGGCTGTGGATGTATCTTCCTGGACTTTAGAAAAGCCTTTGACAGAGATTCTCACAGCATTGTGCTTAGGAATCTGTCACCTCTGGCCTGGAGAGGCGCACACTCTCCTGGGTGGAAAACTGGTTGGCTGGCCGGGCCCAGAGAGTGGTGGGAACTGGAGTTAACTCCAGCTGGAGGCTGGAGCAAGAACAGGAGCTGACAGAACCCTCAAGAGCTGGAGGTCGTGCCATGGAGATTAAACTCTGAGCAATGACTGCACAGAAGCAGGCACGGACAGACCTGACCTACCCTGGCCGTGGGGCAGAGTTTCCTCTCCAGCAGAACCGGCACCGGGCACTGCGATGGCTGAACCACAGCTGCTTTGTTCCTCACACACAGAACAAGGCGCAGGCAGCTCCCAGCACAGAGACCACCTGCCTCCTCCAGATCCTCCTGGAGAGTGAGTGCAGAGGGTGCTTGCCCTGGACAGCAGAGAGGTCTCCTAGGACACAGGGCAGCATCCCAGACGATGACATCACAGAGGCCACGGCCAGACCCATGGCTTGGGTTGGAAGGGACCTCAAACATCCATCTAGTCCAACCCCCTGCCATGGGCAGCAACATCCTGAGAGGCACTGAACGAGGATTTGGGACAGCAAAATTGTGGATAATTCTAAAAATGAGGGTTTGTTCCTTGAAAGAGTCTTTGGAAGACAAAATTGTGCTTTTGGAACCTATAAGTAAGCCCTGACCTCAGGTTCTATTCCCAGAAATGACGCTGTGACACCAAGGTTAAAATTAAGATTTTGACTTCCACAATTGCAAATAACTCCAAAAACGAAGCTTTGTTCCCTGTGAAGGAGTCTTTGGAAGCTAGGAATGAGCTAAATATAAGGCTTTGTCCTGTAACATTGAGGTTTTGAACATCCAGAATCAACTTTGGTCCTTAAATATTTAGCTGTGGGATAATGAAATGTATCTTTAGACATAAAAAAAAAAATGAAGGTTAAGACTCAAAATGTAACTGTGGCCTCCCCAGGAAGCTATGGGTGTTAATGGACAGCCTGGAACCCTGAAATCAAGGATTTCGGCCCTAAATATGAGACTTTGGGCACGAAAGGAATGGGTGTGGTGCTACAAATTAAGTCTCTTGTCCTTGCAAGGGAAGAAAAAACATTTTTCATTCCTCTGTTACCCTGAGAAATGAAGCTCTTGGCAAAAATGCAGGACTTTGGGTGCTCCAATGGAGGCTTCAAACTGTAAGGTGGTGGTGGTGGGGGTTGGATCCTTTATGTGAGAGTCTGGAGCTTCAAAAAGAAGCTTTGCATCCTACAAATGGTGCTTTGAAAATGAAATTGCATCTTTGAGCCCCGATATCAGGTTGTGCGCCCTATAATGGTGAAGAGGTAGTGAACAGGATGGCTTTGCACCCTAAAACGGGGACTTGAGAGGCTCATAATGAGGATTTGAGCCCTCACAACTGCAGACTTGGTTCTAACATGAGGCTTTGTACCCTGAAGAGGAAGGTTTGGGAGCTAAAAGTGAACTTTTTATTCATTTTTGAGGTTTTTGTCTCTAAAACGGAGGCTGTTGACATTGAAAACCAGACTTTGTGTTTTAAAAATTGTGATCTGGGCCTTAAAAAGAGTCTTTAAAGATAAAAAAGAAAGGTTGAAACTCACCTAGGAGGGTCCGTACCCTAAAACGATGTTTTGTGACGCAAAGGTCTGTTTCCCCTCCCCCAAAATACTGCTTGGAAAAAAGGTTCTGCAAAAAAAAGGAAGGATCTGGCCCCACACTGAGTCTGGGGGCGCTGGCAGAAGGTGCTTGGGCCATACAGGGCTGTGGTCCTTCAGTCACACAAACACAGAACCATTAAGGCTGAAAAGCCTCTGGGCTCCCCCAGCCCAGCCTCCTGCACAGAACGTCCTGAGGCATCAAATCTGCTTGGTTTGAACCCCCGTAGGTGGAGAATCCCCTGCTGCCCTGGAGCCGCGTACAGGGCTGCACTGCACTCATACAAAGGACACAGGACAAAGCTGAACCCCAGCAGGGTCCCCTGTCCCAATGACCCCCTGATGCAGAGGAGGGCTGACTCCTCGCAGCCAGTGGGCAGAGGCCCTGCTCCTCCCAGATATTAAGACGGCACCAAGCAGGTTTCCAGACATAGAGCTGGATGAAGGGCTGCAACTGAAAATGGAAAAGCAGTGGAAAGTGTACAGTGTCAGAAATGGCTTTGTTTTTACTTAAAGAAGTCTCCTGTAAATTCTCATACTATTGGTGTTTTGATCAGTGCTTCATATCCAGAGGCAGCAGATGTCCAACAGCAGCTCCATCACCCAGTTCCTCCTCCTGGCATTCACAGACACACGGGAGCTGCAGCTCTTGCACTTCTGGCTCTTCCTGGGCATCTACCTGGCTGCCCTCCTGGGCAACGGCCTCATCATCACCACCATTGCCTCTGACCACCACCTCCACACCCCCATGTACTTCTACGTCCTCAACCTCTCACTCCTTGACCTCGGCTGCATCTCTACTACTCTCCCCAAATCCATGGCCAATTCCCTCTGGGATACCAAGACCATCTCCCACGCAGGATGTGTAACCCAAGTCTTTCTGTTTGCCTTTTTCATTTCAGCAGAGTTATCTCTTCTCACCATCATGTCCTACGACCGCTATGTTGCCATCTGCAAACCTCTGCACTACGGGACCCTCCTGGGCAGCAGAGCTTGTGTCCACATGGCAGCAGCTGCCTGGGGTGCTGGATTTCTCCAAGCACTGCTGCACACGGCCAATACATTTTCCCTGCCCCTCTGCCAGGGCAATGCTGTGGAACAGTTCTTCTGTGAAATCCCCCACATCCTCAAGCTCTCCTGTTCACACTCCTTCCTCAGGAAAGCTGGGCTTCTTGTGATCAGTGTCTTAATTACATTTGGCTGTTTTGTTTCCATTGTGGAGTCCTATGTGCAGATCTTCAGGGCTGTGCTGAGGTTCCCCTCTGAGCAGGGACGGCAAAAATCCTTCACCATGTGTCTGCCTCACCTGGCCGTGGTCTCCCTGTTTGTCAGCACTGTAGCATTTGTCTACATGAAACCCCGCTTCTTCTCCACTGCATCCCTGGACCTGGTGCTCTCAGTTCTGTACTCAGTGGTGCCTCCAGCACTCAACCCCCTCATCTACAGCTTCAGGAACAAGCAGATCAAAGACGCAGTGAGGAAACTGATAACTGGATGGTTCTCTGAAGGAACTAACTGTTCATCACCTTCTGTATAGCAGTTATCATGCAAGTCATTGCAAGCACAGATTGGCTTCTCGATTTGTTGTTGCTGTATCTGGTTTCATAGAATCATAGAATAACCAGGTTGGAAGAGACCCACTGGATCATCGAGTCCAACCATCGCTATCAATCACTAAACCATGTCCCTCAGCATCTTGTCCGCCCCTGCTTTAAATACCTCCAGGGAAGTTGACTTAACCCCCTCCCTGGGCAGCCTCTGCCAGTGCCCAATGACTCTTTCTGTAAAAAAGTGTTTTTTTATTGTTCAGCCTAAACCTCCCCTCGTGGACCTTGAGGCCATTCCGTCTCTTCCCATCCCCTGTCACATGGGAGAAGAGCCCAGCTCCCTCCTCTCCACAACCTCCTTTCAGGTAGCTGTAAAGAGCTATGAGGTCTCCCCTCAGCCTTTTCTTCTCTAGGCTAAACACCCCCAGCTCTCTCAGCGGTTCCTCATAAGACCTTCATGGTTAGTTACAATCTTATCAATCTGGTTTTAATTCAATGTCTTCTTCAGTTTGCTCATTGATTGGCTATGTAAATGAGGAGCTGTATTCTCTGTGTGTTTCAACAAAATAAAGGGATTGTCAATGACTTCTGTTTCCTGATATCTTTTCCCAAAGCCTTTTTGGAGCTGCAGGGACAGTTCGTGTGGCATGGGTGGAGGGCAAAAGAGTCCTGGCATGGGAGCACTGCCTGGCATCAGTGCTTGGTCTCCCAGAACTGTTCTCTCTCCACTTCCACACTCTCCTCCTCACCCCTTGCCTTGCTGTAAGGGGCTCTGATCTTGGTCCCAGCTGTGCTGGGTGGCAGTGCTGCACCCACAGGCAGGGACAGGCGGTGGGCACTTGTGGGACACAACTGCCTTTCCATGAAGAGAGGGGATCTCCTCAGGGCACAGCCTGAAGGCTTTCATCTTCTTTCAAAGTTTCCCTAAAGGGCCAGAGAACATGACCCACAGATGAAAACAGCTGTGTAAAAATTAACAGTGCAGGTGTGAATGGTTTGGGAAGGATGCAGTTTCCTCTCACAGTGCAGCCTCCTGTGAGAGAACTTGAGGACCAGCAGAGCAGGATCTAGTCTGTGCCCATGTGCACTGGACCCCCTGCAGGATCTGTCCCATGGCAACAATCCTGGAGTAGCCCCTCAAAACCACCATTCCCAGCACTGCCCTCTCACCCCAGCTTGCAGAGGTTCTTTGTCCCTCCCTGGAAGGACACAGAATGAGGAGGCCAGTGTCCATATTCTCATAGTGCAGATGAGATGGGAGCACGTACATCACGTACATGAGGTGAGAGGAACCCAAGCAAACACGAGCAGCCCATCCTTGAGTCTCCATGAAGACCTGGGAGACAGAAAGTGTCTCAATGTCACTTTGAGTTGAGAGTGAAATCTCAAGGGTAAGTGCTTGAATGCAGCTCTGGGATGTGCTTCCTTCAACCAAGGTCCCCGTGTCCATTCCTCATGTTGTGGGCATCCCAGCGGAGTGAAGAGCAGGGCAACACACTGCAGGGCTGAGGCACCTCCCAACATCTACAAGAGGCAACAGGAACTCAGAGAGAGACCATGACCTTTATCTCCCCCTGTACAAGGGCCTGACTCTGCCTCTGAACATCCCGGGGTGCATAAGGAGTTTATGAGGCCAGCTCAGATGTGGACTCCGGACAGAACCCTGACATTTCTGTTTGTGACTCCAGGAACCAACCGCACTGGCCCAGGGAGATTCGTCTCAGCTCCCTTGGACAGGCTCATTGCGAGTGTTCCTGTCTGCTGCATCACCCTTATATGATGTAACTGCTAGAACAGAGAGGTTCTGGGGTCCTTGGAAAAGGAACTCATTGAACATACCTTAAAGAACAGGAAGAAAGGGAATTGGGAGAATTGCATGTGAAATCCCTGGAAAGTGAAGGAGATGAAATGCACAGTGTACCAGAGAGAGAGCTGGCAATGCAAGCACAGGGCAGGGGAGAGGCTGCTTCTCCCACAAATCACACACGGTCTGAAAATTCATACCTTGGAAGCACAGAAATTCCAGGGACATTTTATTAGAAGTTTGAAATCATTTCAGCTGATGCGGCAGAGCAGTTTGAGATATCTCTTTAGGCAATGAGAGCCGTTCTTATGTTTTCAGACTGAGCTCCATGCTCTGACCATCATTACCCAGTGCAAACCTCTAGATGTCCTGAAGTGTCTGAGGTGTTTGCCTGGGACTGCAGCTGTCAGAGGAGACTGAAAGATTCGTGTCACTTCCATCATTTCCATCCAGTCCTGAACATTCCTACACTTTATTAGGGGAGTTCCAAGAGTGTTGGTAAAGGGGGCAGTACAGGAAGAGCACTTTGAAGAAGTGACAATAGAATTCTCCAAGTGATGTTGATGCAGGGTGTCTCGTAAGGAGGCCTGGACATGTGGGGAAAGCAATGGCCTTGAGGTCCAACACTACATGGAAAACCTTGCTCCTCATCTCCTCAGGCCTGTTGTGTGTCTCTCTCTGTCAGGTTGTTTATGTCAGTGAAAAATGCATCTCCATATGACACACAAAGTGCTTGGACCCCTCCCAGAGCAGGTCTTAGATTTGCAGTCTATCCAGAAGTTCACCTTGGATCCCCTCATATACCCAATTTCTCTATAAATAATAAAAATTGCAGAGGCAAGCTCCATTCTTGGACTATTCTTGACCTTGCAGATAGAATCATAGAATATCTTGAGTGAGAAGGGGTCTATAAGGATCATCAAGTCCCACTGCTTGCTCTTCATTAGACTACCTAAAACCAAACCAAGAGCACAATCCAGATGTTCCTTGAACTCTGAAAGGCTTGGTGCCATGACCACTTCCCTGGGGAGACTTTTCCAGTGACCGGCCACCCTCTCAGTGAAGAACCATTTCCTAATGTCCAATGCCAACTTCCCCTGATGCAATCTCAGTCCATTTCCATTTCCTATCGCTGGTCACCAGGGAGCAAAGCTCACCCGTCAGTTGTGCAGAGAGGCCAGTGCTGGAGCTGGCAATGGGAGAGACCAGTGCCCTGGGGCACCTTCCCAGTCTGTCCCTGCCACCAAGGGCACCCACCAGCCTCCTCTCCTGCACCTGCAGGGCTCGGCTCTGCCCCTCACACCCTCTGCAGCGTGTCACACCCCCACTGCCAGGGGCAGCAGCACCCTGAGAGGCACTGAAAAATTGTCGATAATTCTCAATATGAGGCTTTGTTCCTTGAAAGAGGCTTTGGAAGATAAAAATGAGCTTTTGGAACCTATACATAAGGGTTTGGCCTCTAAAACTGAGGTGCTGGAAATTCAAAATCAGACTTTGTGTCTTAAAAATGAGGGTCATAAAATGAGGCTCTTAAAATGAATTTTTAGACAAAAAAAAAAGTGAGAGAGCTTAGACTCTAAAAATGTAACTGTGGGTACTAAAAAACTATGGGTCCTAAAACACAGGTTAGAATCCTAGAATTGAGGATTTCATTCCAAAACATGAGACTTTGGCAACTAAAAGTGTGCGTGAGGTGCTACATAGGAGTCTTTTGACAGTGCAAGGAAAGGCCACCTCTGTGGCCCCATGACATGAACCTCTGGTCCCAAAAGCAGGTCTTTGGGTGCTCCATTGGAGGGTTCATCTGTAAAAGAGGGGTTGGATCTGGTGTGTGACTCCTCTATGACCTGACTCATCTAAAACCCAAGAGGCTCCTCTGACCCAATTCTTTTATGATACCTCTATGACTTTCTTTGAACTGACTCTTCTATGACCTTAATAATCTCTAATCCAACCAGGTCATAATCTAACATTTCTATGAACTCACTCTTGGATGACCCTTCCCTTAAATTCTTCCATTAACCAAATAAACTCTCATATTTCTGTGACATGAAACTTCTATTATCTGAATATCCTGTGACCTAAGACTTCTAAGAACCTTCTAGAACTGAACTCATCTATTATTCCTCTATAGCTTGATTCCTATATAACTCAAATATTCTCTTACCCATCTCTTCTATAACTAGACCCTTCAATAACTCGAGCATTCCATGACACAACACTTCATTCTATGTCCTGACTGTTGTCTGACTGTGCTATGATGCTTTATTCAATAACCTGACTCCTCCATGAACCTTCTGTGACCAGACTCTTCCATGACCTGACAGTTCTGAGATTCTTCTATGAACCAACCCTTCTCTGAACCAATCCTATTGTGACCCTTCTATGACCAAACCTTTCTAAAATCTAAATAAAATCAAAACATCTATGACTCGACTATTCCATGGCCAGAATTATCTGTGACCCTTTTATGGCCAGAGGCATCTATGACCCAGTTCTGCCATGAGAATTCTATGACCCAACACTTTTATAAACCATCTATGACTGCGCTTCTCTGTTACTCCTCTATTACTAAACTCTTCCATCACCTGACACTTCTCACACACATGTTTTCTCTCACTCTTCTACGACCCAACACTTTTATGACTCTGCCCATCTATGACCAAACTCTTCTACAACTCCATGGAACTGTGGGAGAGCCTTGGAATCTCCCAGAACTCCATGGGCCTCTATTTGGAATCAGATGGAATAACTGCTCCCAGTTTGATTTGGCCATGTGAGAATGTTCATGACACCAGTGTCGTTGTAGCCAAAGCCAGATCTGCCTGCCCAGGGCTGGGGGTCAGGCCTTGGTCTTCCTGCTTCATCAAGCAAACCAAACCTTTTTCTCAGCATCACAGCTCTTGCACAGAGCCTTTGCCTACCTGTAATCATGGCTTCCAGTTCTCAGCTCTAACAAGTCCCTGGGGAGGCTTTGTTACTAATGATCCTCACTGAGACCAATTAATACTTCAAGGTACTCTGAGTTCTGCTGTTGACTTCTTGAGAGCTTCACTCAATCTTCTCCAAGAAGTTGAGGTTCAAGGACTCATCAGCAAGTCCACCCTGCATCTCATTAAAGCCCAGAAAGCCTTAACGAGCTCTTTGTCTGCCTGGAGATTTCTTCAGGTCTTCAAGCAATGCACAGCTCCTTGGAGTCATTTCCCAGTGTGGTTAAAGAGGAAGATTTCAAAGTGCACCTAAGAAAAACATATTTTAGTTTAAACTTTGTATTTCCGTACTTAGAAAGATAGAAAGATTTGGGTTGGAAGGGACTTTAAAGGCCATTGAGTTCCTACCCCCTCTGCCATGGGCAGGGACACCTCCCACTAACCCGGCTTCTCAAGGCCCCATTCAACCTGGTCTTGAGCACCTCCAGGGAGGGGACATCCACAGCTTCCCTGGGCCACCTGGGCCATTAACTCACCAACTTCTTTTTGAATGATTTCTTCCTGATGTCTAATCTAAATCTTCTCCCTTCCGTTTTACAGCTATTCCCCCTTATCTTATCATTCCATGTCCTTGGATAGAGACCCTCCCTGACTTTCTTGTCATCAAATTCAGGAACTGGAAAGCCACTCGAATGTCTTCTCGAAGCCTTCTTTTCTCCAAGCTGAGGATTTTCCAAGAGACAATTAATATTTCATTGGAAAATCTCTTTAGAAATGGCCTCCACCCAGGTCCATCTCCTCAGGGCACTCCTCAGCCGGCAAGGTTCCTGCCCGTGCTGATCCATGGAAATATTTTTTGACTTATCAACTGAGCTGAGAATAGTATAATAGGTGAAAGAGAACAGATAAAAACTAACGTAAATGGAAAGTAAAGCACTTGCCACCTCCCTCATTACACTGAAACCCCTCCAGTCTACCATCACCCATCATCTCTAATCATAAAACTCTCTACTTATTTCTTCTTCTGCCACAGCTTTTATCACTTATTGTGGCATCTATGTTATGGGATCTCCCTCTGCTCAGCCGGGATCAGCTCTCCTGCCTGTGTCCCCCTGACAACTTCTTGCCCACCCCCAGCCCCTCACTGGGAGGAGCAGAGGGAGCAACTCCTGACACTGGGCAAAGGAGACAATCGCTGCCCTCACTCTTCTGGCACCAGGATGATGCCACAGGACCCAGCGAGTCTCACATTTCAAAAGGAAAGTGGAGAAACTGGAGAGGACCTGGAGGAGGTCTGCCAGGATGGAGTTAGGAGCCTCCAGCATGAGGAGTGAGGGCACACTTTGTTCTACTTGGGGAGGATCAGTCCAACCTGCTAAGTGGGTCTCTACATCTTATGCTCATAGTAAAGTTTAGGGAAGAAGAGAGCTCAGGTGATCTCTAGTGCAATGCCAGCTCCATGCAGGCCCTGCTCTGAGGTCAGATCACGCTGCTCAGTCCATGTCAGCATCCACAGAGAGACTTTGACATCAACAAGGCAACGAGGCCATGATTAAAAGAAAGGATTTTGTGATTTGACCAGGACCATGGACACAGCTATCGGTCGGCCACAGCTCCTGTGACACCTGGGAACATCCACCTTCATGTCCAGAGGAGTGGGATCCTTCTGGGATGGACAGGAGGGAAAATGCCTTTGTGTGAGTGCGGTGCAGCCCCAGACGAGGCTCCAGGGCAGCGGGGGATTCTCCACCCACAGGGGTTCAAACCAAGCAGATTTGATGCCTCAGGATGTTCTGTGCAGGAGGCTGGACTGGGGGAGCCCAGAGGCTTTTCAGCCTTAATGGTTTTGTGTTTGTGTGATTGAAGGGCCACAGCCCTGTACGGCCCAAGCGCCTTCTGCCAGCGCCCCCAGACCCAGTGTGGGGCCAGGTCTCTCCTTTTTTTTGCAGAACCCTTGTTCCAAACGTAGGGTTGGGGAAGGGGGAACCAGCAGTTTTGGTCACAAACATTCATTTTAGGGTATAGACCCTCCTAGGTAAGGTCCAACTCTTCTTTTTTATCTTTACAGACTCATTTTAAGGCCCAGAGAACAATTTTTAAAACACAAAGTCTCATTTTCAATGTCAACAGCCTCCGTTTTAGAGACAAAAACCTCAAACATGGATAAAAAGCTCATTTTTAGCTCCCAAAGCTTCCTTTTCAGGGAACAAAGCCTCATGTTATAAACAAGTCCTCCATTGTGAGGGCTCAAATCCTCATTTTGAGCCTCTCAAGTTCCTGTTTTAGGGTGCAAAGCCATCCTGTTCACTACCACTTCATCATTATAGGGCACAAAACCTGATATCAGGGCTCAAAGATGCAATTTCATTTTCAAAGCACCATTTGTAGGATGCAAAGCCTCTTTTTGAAGCTCCAAACTCTCACATGAAGGATCCAACCCCCCCCCCACCCCTTACAGTTTGGAGCCTCCATAGGAGCACCCAAAGTTCTGCATTTTTGGCAAGAGCTTCAATTCTCAGGGTAACAGAGGAATGAAGAGTTTTTTCTTCCTTGCAGGGACAAAAGACTTAACTTGTAGCACCACACCCATTCCTTGAGTGCCCAAAGTCTCATATTTAGAGCAGAAATCCTTGATTTTAGGGTTCCAGTCTGTCTTTTAACAGCCATAGCTTTCCTGGGAGGCCACAGTTACATTTTGAGTCTGAATCCTCATTTTTATTGTCTAAAGATACATTTCATTGTCCCAGAGTGTAATTTTTAAGGACCAAAGCTGCTTCTGGATGTTCAAAACCTCAGTGTTACAGGACAAAGCCTTGTATTTAGCTCATTTCTAGCTTCCAAAGCCTCCTTTCCAGGGAACAAAGCTTAATTTTTGCAGTTATTTTCAATTGTGGAAGTCAAAATCTTAATTTTTAACCTCTCAAGTTAATTTTCAGCCACAAAGCCTTCGTGTTTGGTATCTCAGCATCATTTCTGGGAATAAAAGCTGAGGTCAGGCCTTACTTATATGTTCCAAAAGCACATTTTTATCTTCCAAAGACACTTTCAAGGAAGATAGCCTCATTTTTAGAATTATCCACAATTTTGATGTCCCAAATATTTGATGTTCAGTGCTTCTCAGGATGTTTCTGCCCATGGCAGGGGGTTGGACTAGATGGATGTTTGAGGTCCCTTCCAACCCAAGCCATGGGTCTGGCCGTGGCCTCTGTGATGTCATCCTCTGGGATGCTGCCCTGTGTCCTAGGAGACCTCTCTGCTGTCCAGGGTAAGCACCCTCTGCACTCACTCTCCAGGAGGATCTGGAGGAGGCAGGTGGTCTCTGCGCTGGGAGCTGCCTGCGCCTTGTTCTGTGTGTGAGGAACAAAGCAGCTGTGGTTCAGCCATCGCAGTGCCCGGTGCCGGTTCTGCTGGAGAGGAAACTCTGCCCCACGGCCAGGGTGGGTCAGGTCTGTCCGTGCCTGCTTCTGTGCAGTCATTGCTCAGAGTTTAATCTCCATGGCACGACCTCCAGTTCTTGAGGGTTCTGTCAGCTCCTGTTCTTGCTCCAGCCTCCAGCTGGAGTTAACTCCAGTTCCCACCACTCTCTGGGCCCAGCCAGCCAACCAGTTCTCCAACCAGGAGAGTGTGTGTCTGTCCAAGCCAGAGGTGACAGATTCCTAAGCAGAATGCTGTGAGAATCTCTGTCAAAGGATTTACTGAAGCCCAGGAAGATACATCCACAGCCTCTCCCTCATCCAGCAGCTGAGTCACTTTTTCATATATTCTGATCAGGTTAGTTTGGTAAGACCTGTCTTTTGTGAACCCGTGTTGACTGGGCCTGATCACCCGGGTCTCTTGCATGTGCTGCATGATCACACTCAAGATCACCTGTTCCATGACTTTCCCTGGCACTGAGGTCAGAGTGACAGGCCTGGAGTTCCCTGGATCCTCCCTGCAACCCTTCTTGTAGATGGCACAACATCAGCCCCCAGTCCAGTGGAAGTTCCCCTGGAAGTTCATCATCCCTGGAGGTGTTTAAAAGGCAGGTAGATGAGATGCTTGGGAACATGATTTAATAGTAGACAGGTATGATTGGAGCTATTGTTCTCTGAGGTCTTTTCAAACCTAATGATTCTAGGATTCAATCACATCATCCCCCATCCTCTATAGAAACTGCAGGCTGCCCTGGCCCAGGTGTGGGACTTTGCCCTTGGCCTTGGTGAACCTCATGAAGTTTGCCGAGGCCCATCACTCTCCAACAGGGATCCAGGGCCCCCCAAATCCCCCTAAGGGTATCCAGGACTCCCCCAATCTTCACTAAAGGGACACGGAACCCTCCAAAACTTGACCTGGGACTCCCCTGAACCCCCTCCAAAGAGAGAACACTGGACTCCCTCCTAATGGGACCCAGGACTCCCCTAAACCCCAAAAACAGATCCAAGACTCCCCCAAACCCCACAAAAGAGACCCAGGTCCCGTCCATACCCTTCAAAAAAGGACCCAAGACCCCTCAATCCTCACCCCTGAAAAGGGATTCAGGACTCCCCCAAACCTCCAAAACTGATCCAAGGCCCCGTCAAACCCTCAAATGGGACCCAGGATACCCCTGCCTCCCCCCAAAACGGACCAAGGACCCAGAAACTACCTCCAAAATAGACACAGGGTCCCCTACCAAACCTCTCCCAATGGAACCCAGGGCCCCCTCAAACACCTAAAAGGGACCAAGGACCCAAAAAAGGGATCCACCACCACTCCCAACTCCCTCAAAATTGACCCAAAGCCCCCCACAAGGGACTCAGGACCCCACCAAAACACTCCCAGATGGGACTCAGGACCCTTCCCAAACCTCCGAAAGAGAGCCAGGACACACAAGCCCTCCCACAAAAGGTACCCAGGACCCCTGCCAAACCCCCAGATAGCAATCCAGGACCCCCTCAACTCCCCCCAAAAGGAAACCTGGAAGCCCCCTAAACATCCTTGATGAGACCCAAACACCCCCCCCAAATAGGGACCCAGGACCCCTAAACCCCCCAAAAGGGATCCAAAAAGGAACACAGGTGCCCTCAAGCCCCCTCAAAATGAATTCAGGACACCTACAATTCTGCCCCACTCCCCCTAAAATGTGAACCGGGACCCCCCCAAGCTCCCCATAAATATAGCCAGGACTCTTCTCAAAGCCCCTCAAAAGGGACCCAGGACCCCCCGATATCCCCACAGATGGCATCCAGGACTGCCTTATACAAACCCCCAAAAGGGACCCAGGACCCCTTCTAACAGGGGATCCCACCCCAAGTCCCGAAAAATGGAACCAGGAACCCCTCCCAAGTCCCGAAAAATGGACCCGGGAACCCCCCCAGCTGCCCCAAAAGGGACCCAGGACCCCCTTCTAACTAAGGACGCCACCCAAAAGACCTGAAAAAGGGATCTAAGACGCCCCCAACCACTCCAAAGGGACCCAGGTCCCCCGCAACCCCCAAAAAGGGATCTAGGTTTAGACTGGTTTCACCGAATCACAGAATCACAGAATGACCAGGTTGGAAGAGACCCACTGGATTGTCGAGTCCAACCATTCCCACCAATCCCTAAATCATGCTCCTAAGCACCTCGTCTACCCTAAGCTTAAACACATCCAGGGACGGTAACTCAACCACCTCCCTTGGCAGACTAACTCCATCCTGGGAGACGTCCTTCAGGTCCTCTCCAGTTTCTCCTCTTCCCTTTTGAAATGTGAGACTCGCTGGGTCCTGTGGCATCGTCCTGGTGCCAGAAAGGTGAGGGCAGCGATTGTCTCCTTTGCCCAGTGTCAGGAGCTGCTCCCTCTGCTCCTCCCAGTGAGGGGCTGGGGGTGGGCAAGAAGTTGTCAGGGAGACACAGGCAGGAGAGCTGACCCCGGCTGAGCAGAGGGAGATCCCATAACATAGATGCCACAATAAGTGATAAAAGCTGTGGCAGAAGAAGAAATAAGTAGAGAGATTTATCGTTCAAGGTGATGGGTGATGGTAGACTGGTGGGGTTTCCGTCTACCTGAAGGAGGTGGCAAATGCTTTGGTTTTGGTTTATGTTAGTTTTTATCTATTCTCTTTCACCTATTATACTATATTCAGCTCAGCTGACAAGTCAAAAAAAATATTTCCATGGAGCATCATGGGCACGAACCTTGCTGGCTGAGGAGTTCCCTGAGGAGATGGACCTGGGTGGGTGACATTTCAAAAGAGAATTTCCACAGAAATATTGTCTCCTGGAAAATCCTGAGCTTGGAGAAGATTTGGCTTCGAGGAAACATTATAGTGGCTTTCCAGTACCTGAGTACCATGACAAGAAATTAAGGCAGGGTCTCTATCCTAGGACATGGAGTGATAGGACAAGGGGGTTTAGCTTTAAAATGGAAGGGGGAAGATTTAGATTAGACATGAGACAGAAATCATTCACAAAGAAGGTGGTGAGTTGATGTCCCAGGTTGCCCAGGGACGCTGTGGATGCCCCCTCCCTGGATGTGTTCAAGGTCAGGATGGATGGGGCCTTTAGCCGCCTGGTCCTGTGGGAGATGTCCCTGCTTATGGCAAGGGGGGTGGAACTGGATGGGCTTTAAGGTCCTTCCAGCCCAGACCATTCTATGGTTTTGAAAAGTATAGAAATAAATTTTAAAATAAAATATATTTTTCTTAGGTGCACTTTGAAATCTTCCTCTCTAACCACATTGGGAAATGACTCCAAGGAGCTGTACAAGGCGTGAAGACCTGAAGAAATCTCCAGGCAGACAAAGAGCTCGTTAAGGCTTTCTGTGCATTAATGAGACCCAGGGTGAACTCGCTGATGAGTCCTTGAACCTCAACTTCCTGGAGAAGATTGAGTGAAGCTCTCAAGAAGTCAACAGCAGAACTCAGAGTACCTTGAAGTATTAATTGGTCTCAGAGAGGATCGTTAGTAACAAAACCTCCCCAGGGACTCGTTACTGCTGAGAACTGGAAGCCATGATTGCAGGTAGGCAAAGGTGCTGTGCAGGCATCTGTGATGCTGAGAAAAAGGTTTGGTTTGCTTGATGAAGAAGAAAGGCCAAGGCCTGACCCCCAGCCCTGGGCAGGCAGATCTGGCTTTGGCTACAATGACACTGGTGTCATGAACATTCCCACGGTGCTGATTCAAAGTGGGAGCAGTTATTCCATGTAATTCCAAATAGAGGCCTGTGTAGTTCTGGGAGATTCCAAGGCTCTCCCACAGTTCCATGGAGTTGTAGAAGAGTTTGGTCATAGATGGGCAGGGTCATAAAAGTGTTGGGTCGTGGAAGAGTGAGAGAAAACTTGTGTGTGAGAAGTGTCAGGTGATGGAAGAGTTTAGTAATAGAGGAGTAACAGAGAAGCGCAGTCATAGACGGTTTATAGAAGTGTTGGGTGATAGAATTCTCATGGCAGAACTGGGTCATAGATGCCTCTGGTCATAAAAGGGTCATAGAATATTCAGGCCACGGAATAGTCGAGTCATAGAAGTTTGAGTTTATTTCGATTTTAGAAAGGTTTGGTCATAGAAGGTTCAAAATAGCACTGGTTCAGAGAAAGATTGGTTCATAAAGAAACTTAGAACTGTCAGGTTTTGGAAGAATCTGGTCACAGGAGATTCATGGAAGAGTCAGGTTATTGAATAAAGCATCATAGAACAGTCAGACAACAGTCAGGACATAGAATGAAGTGTTGTGTCATGGAATGCTCGAGTTATTGAAGGGTCTAGTTATAGTAGAGATGGGTAAGAGAATATTTGAGTTATAGATGAATCAGGTCTTAGAGGAATAAAAGAAGAGTTCAGTTCTAGAAGGTTCATAGAAGTCTTAGGTCACAGAATATTTGGGTAATAAAAGTGTCAAGTCACAGAAATACAGGTGTTTATTTGCTTAATAGAAGAGTTTCTTAAGTTAAGGGTCATCCAAGAGTGAGTTCATAGAAGTGTCAGGTCATAAACTGGTTGGGTCAGAGATTATTAAGGTCATAGAAGAGCCAGGTCAAAGAAAGTCATTGAGGTGTCATAAAAGAATTGGGTCATAGGAGCCTCTCGGGTTTTAGAAGTTCAGGTCATAGAGGAGTCACAGATGAGTGGGGTGGTAGAAGAGTTGGTTCATAGAAGAAGAGATGCATCATAGGATGTTCATAGAAGAGCAGAGTCATAGAAAGGGTGTGTCATTGAAGTGTCAGGTCATAGAAGCACTAGGTCATAGAAGGGTCATAGAATTGTTGGGTCATAGAAGACTTTAGTCATAAAAGAGGCACCTGGCAGCTCATGTCTCTGTCAGATCATAACAGGAATTTTATCATACAAGGGCCAGTTAATAGACGAGTTGGTTCATACAAGAGTTGGGTCACAGAAGCATCACGCTTTAGAAGAGTTGGGTCATAGAAGCATCAGGACATAGATGATTTGTGTCACAGAAGAGTCAAAGAAGAACTGAGCCATAGAATGTCGCGTCATAGAAGAGTCAGAGAATATTCAAGTCATAGAAGGTCATAGAATACTCGAGTCACAGAAGGGTCTGATCTTTTAAGATGCAGGTCAAAGAAAATTTGGTTATAGATGAGTCAGATATCAGAGGAGTAGCAAAAGAATTTAATCATACAAAGTTGAAAGAGGTGTCAGGTCATAGAAGCCTCAGGCCATAAAAGATTTGGGTAATAGATGGGTCATAAAATATTTGGGTCATGGAAGAGACGAGTCATAGAAGCATGAGAGTTTAGTCAGGAAATAGGAAAGTCTGTGTCATAAGAAGGTCCCAGGTGACTCAGATCATGGAAATGTTGGATCATTGAAGAGTTGGGTCATAAATAGAAAGTCATAGAAGGGTCAGTGAAGAGGTTGGTCATAAAAGGCTTGAGTCATTTAAGACAAGGTACAGAATTATTTAATTATTGAAGTCTCCTAGATAAGTTGGGTCACAGCAATATCGGGTCATAGAAGTGTTTGTCACAGTACTGTCAGGTCAGAAAACGGACTTAGAAATATTGGGATGTAGAAGACTAGAGTCATAAAAGAGTTGTAGAAGGGTCATATAAGCGTCAGATCATAGAAGAGTAATTAGAGTAGGGACATCATAGCTGGCTCAGCTCATAGAAGACTTGGTTCCTAGAAGGATGGTGAGACACAATCTGCCCAAGGGAAATCAAGTCCTCTTCTCCTTCCGACATCCAGAAATGGAATCTGAGCACATAATGTCAGGGACACGGCCTTCA
Source organism: Clamator glandarius (assembly GCA_033459285.1). Classification (NCBI taxonomy): domain Eukaryota; kingdom Metazoa; phylum Chordata; class Aves; order Cuculiformes; family Cuculidae; genus Clamator; species Clamator glandarius. The sequence continues at coordinate 72,354 of JAUNZM010000829.1, forward strand.
GTTACCCTGCGCATCCATTGCCCATTTCTACAAATGACATGGAAAGTGGTAGTGGTGTCAGTGGTCAGGAAATTTCCTCTGTCTCCATGATGTTTAGAAGATGATGGAGAGCGGCCTCACTGTGACATTATCCTGCTCACTCAGCTCCCTGGGACGTTACCCTTCCTGTCCCATAGAATGGGAAGGACTGCGTTTGCTCAAGTGATCCCTGACCTGATCACGACCCACCACTAGTTGATCTCCTGAAGAATCCTGCCCTGACTCACAGAGGCCTGGAAGACCTTGATGGGGAAGCCAGAGACAAAGAGGACACAGGGAATCTCAGACGTGTCTACTCCAGCTCTTCCTAAATACAGCAGTGCCTACACAGGCTCTGTGCTTGTTTGTTTCTTTTTCTTTTACTGTTCCAGAAGCAGCAAACTTTGATCATGGGGCCCTCGAACGGTCTTTTAAACCGAGACTAATTCAAAGTCTGGACCCTTGCTGAGCTTGGAGGATGCTGTCCCTTAAGCCCATCTGTCCAGAGCTCCGTGACAACATCACAGCTCTGTCTCCCAAATAAACAGCTCAGACTCCTGCTGCCTGTGCCCCTGGCTGAGGGCATTGCTGCCCACTGGGGCTGAAGCCCTGCAGCTGTGGCACCACCCAATCTAAAGCCGGGCTTCTTGTGGTCAGTGTCTTAATAGCATTGAGCTGTTTCGTTTTCATTGTGGTGTCATATGTGCAGATCTTCAGGGCTGTGCTGAGAATCCCCTCTGAGCAGGGACGGCAAAAATCCTTCACCATGTGTCTGCCTCACCTGGCCGTGGTCTCCCTGTTTGTCAGCACTGTAGCATTTGTCTACATAAAACCCCCCTTCATCTCCACTGCATCCCTGGACCTGGTGCTATCAGTTCTGTACTCAGTGGTGCTTCCAGCACTGAACCCCCTCATCTACAGCTTCAGGAACAAGCAGATCAAAGATGCAGTGAGGAAACTGATAACTGGATGGTTCTCTGAAGGAACTAACTGTTCATCACCTTCTGCATAGCAGTTATCATGCAAGTCATTGCAAGCACAGTTTGGCTTCTCGATTTGTTGTTGCTGTATCTGGTTTCATAGAATCATAGAATAACAAGGTTGGAAGAGACCCACTGGATCATCGAGTCCAACCATTGCTATCAATCACTAAACCATGTCCCTCAGAAATTCGTCCACCCGTGCCTTAAACACCTCCAGGGAAAGTGACTCAATCCCCTACCTGGGCAGCCTCTGCCAGTGCCCAATGACTCTTTCTGTAAAAAAGTGGTTTTTTATTGTTCAGCCTAAACCTCCCCTGGAGGAGCTTGAGGCCATTCCCTCTCGTCCTGTCCACTGTCACTTGAGAGAAGAGCCCAGTTCCCTCCTCTCCACAACCTCCTTTCAGGTAGCTGTAAAGAGCTATGAGGTCTCCCCTCAGCCTTTTCTTCTCTAGGCTAAACACCCCCAGCTCTCTCAGCGGTTCCTCATAAGACCTTCATGGTTATTTACAATCTTATCAATCTGGTTTTAATTCAATGTCTTCTTCTGTTTGCTCATTGATTGGCTATGTAAATGAGGAGCTGTACTCTCTGTGTGTTTCAACAAAATAAAGGGATTGTCAATGACTTCTGTTTCCTGATATCTTTCCTCCAAGGTCTTTTTGGAGCTGCAGGAACAGTTCCTGTGGCATGGGTGGAGGGGAAAAGAGTCCTGGCATGGGAGCACTGCCAGGCACCAGTGCTTGGTCTCCCAGAACTGTTCTCTCTCCACTTCCACACTCTCCTCCTCACCCCTTGCCTTGCTGTAAATTGCTCTGAGCTTGGTCCCAGCCATGCTGAGTGGCAGTGCTGCACCCACAGGCAGGGACAGGGGGTGGGCACTTGTGGGACACAACTGCCTTTCCATGAAAAGAGTGGATCTCCTCAGGGCACAGCCTGAAGGCTTTCATCTTCTTTCAAAGTTTCCCTAAAGGGCCAGAGAACATGACCCACAGATGAAAATAGCTGCGTAAAAATTAACAGTGCAGGTGTGAATGGTTTGGGAAGGATGCAGTTTCCTCTCACAGTGCAGCCTCCTGTGAGAGAACTTGAGGACCAGCAGAGCAGGGTCTGGTCTGTGCCCATGTGCACTGGACCCCCTGCAGGATCTGTCCCATGGCAACAATCCTGGAGTAGCCCCTCAAAACCACCATTCCCAGCACTGCCCTCTCACCCCAGCTTGCAGAGGTTCTTTGTCCCTCCCTGGAAGGACACAGAATGAGGAGGCCAGTGTCCATATTCTCACTGTGCAGATGAGATGGGAGCACGTACATCACGTACATGAGGTGAGAGGAACCCAAGCAAACACGAACAGCCCTTCCTTGAGTCTCCATGAAGATCTGGGAGACAGAAAGTGTCTCAAGGTCACTTTGAGTTGAGAGCGACATCTCAAGGGTAAGTGCCTGAATCCAGCTCTGGGATGTGTTTCCTTCAACCAAGGTCCCCGTGTCCATTCCTCATGTTGTGGGCATCCCAGAGGAGTGAAGAGCAGGGCAACACACTGCAGGGCTGACGCACCTCCCAACATCTACAAGAGGCAACAGGAACTCAGAGAGAGACTATGACCTTTATCTCCCCCTGTACAAGGGCCTGACTCTGCCTCTGAACATCCCGGGGTGCATAAGGAGTTAATGAGGCCAGCTCAGATGTGGACTCCAGACAGAACCCTGACATTTCTGTTTGTGACTCCAGGAACCAACCGCACTGGCCCAGGGAGATTCGTCTCAGCTCCCTTGGACAGGCTCATTGCGAGTGTTCCTGTCTGCTGCATCACCCTTATATGATGTAACTGCTAGAACAGAGAGGTTCTGGGGTCCTTGGAAAAGGAACTCATTGAACATACCTTAAAGAACAGGAAGAAAGGGAATTGGGAGAATTGCATGTGGAAACTCCTGGAAGGTGAAGGAGATGAAATGCACAGTGTACCAGAGAGAGAGCTGGCAATGCAAGCACAGGGCATGGGAGAGGCTGCTTCTCCCACAAATCTCACATGTTCTCAAAATTCGTACCTTGGAAGCACAGAAATTCCTGGGACATTTTATTAGATGTTTGAAATCATTTCAGCTGATGCGGCAGAGCAGTTTGAGATATCTCTTTAGGCATTGAGAGCCCTTCTTATGTTTTCAGACTGAGCTCCATGCTCTGACCATCAGCACCCAGTGCAAACCTCTAGATGTCCTGAAGTGTCTGAGGTGTTTGCCTGGGACTGCAGCTGTCAGAGAAGATTGAAAGTTTCATGTCACTTCCATCATTTCCATCCAGTCCTGAACATTCCTACACTTTATTAGGGGAGTTCCAAGAGTGTTGGTAAAGGGGGCGGTACAGGAAGAGCACATTGAAGAAGTGACAATAGAATTCTCCAAGTGATGTTGATGCAGGGTGTCTCGTAAGGAGGTTTGGACGTGTGGGGAAAGCAATGGCCTTGAGGTCCAACACTACATGGACAACCTTGCTCCTCACCTCCCCACCCTCACCATGTGTCTCTCTCTGTCAGGTTGTTTATGTCAGTGAAAAACGCATCTCCATATGACACACAAAGTGCTTGGACTCCTCCCAGAGCAGGTCTTAGATTTGCAGTCTATCCAGAAGTTGTCCTTGGATCCCCTCATATACCCAATTTCTCTAAAATAATAAAAATTACAGAGGGAAGCTCCATTCTTGACCTTGCAGACAGAATCATAGAATATCTTGAGTGAGAAGGGGTCTACAAGGATCATCAAGTCCCACTGCTTGCTCTTCATTGGACTACCTAAAACCAAACGAAGAGCACAATCCAGATGCTCCTTGAACTCTGAAATGCTTGGTGCCATGACCACTTCCCTGCGGAGACTTTTCCAGTGACTGGCCACCCTCTCAGTGAAGAACCATTTCCTAATGTCCAATGTGAACTTCCCCTGATGCAATCTCAGTCCATTTCCATTTCCTATCGCTGGTCACCAGGGAGCAAAGCTCACCCGTCAGTTGTGCAGAGAGGCCAGTGCTGGAGCTGGCAATGGGAGAGACCAATGCCCTGGGGCACCTTCCCAGTCTGTCCCTGCCACCAAGGGCACCCACCAGCCTCCTCTCCTGCACCTGCAGGGCTGGGCTCTGCTCCTCACACCCTCTGCAGCGTGTCACACCCCCACTGCCAGGGGCAGCAGCACCCTGAGAGGCACTGAAAAATTGTGGATAATTCTCAATATGAGGATTTGTTCCTTGAAAGAGGCTTTGGAAGATAAAAATGAGCTTTTGGAACCTATACATAAGGGTTTGGCCTCTAAAACTGAGGTGCTGGAAATTGAAAATCAGACTTTGTGTCTTAAAAATGAGGGTCATAAAATGAGGCTCTTAAAATGAATTTTTAGACAAAAAAAAGAGAGTGAGCTTAGACTCTAAAAATGTAACTGTGGGTACTAAAAAACTATGTGTCCTAAAACACAGGTTAGAATCCTAGAATTGAGGATTTCATTCCAAAACATGAGACTTTGGCAACTAAAAGTGTGCGTGAGGTGCTAAATAGGAGTCTTTTGATAGTGCAAGGAAAGGCCACCTCTGTGGCCCCATGACATTAACCTCTGGTCCCAAAAGCAGGTCTTTGGGTGCTCCATTGGAGGGTTCATCTGTAAAAGAGGGGTTGGATCTGCTCTGTGACTCCTCTATGACCTGACTCATCTACAGCCCGAGAGGCTCCTCTGACCCAATTCCTTTATGATACCTCTATGACTTTCTTTGAACTGACTCTTCTATGACCTTAATAATCTCTAATCCAACCAGGTCATAATCTAACATTTCTATGAACTCACTCTTGGATGACCCTTCCCTTAAATTCTTCCATTAACCAAATAAACTCTCATATTTCTGTGACATGAAACTTCTATTATCTGAATATCCTGTGACCTAAGACTTCTAAGAACCTTCTAGAACTGAACTCATCTATTATTCCTCTATAGCTTGATTCCAATATAACTCAAATATTCTCTTACCCATCTCTTCTATAACTAGACCCTTCAATAACTCGAGCATTCCATGACACAACACTTCATTCTATGTCCTGACTGTTGTCTGACTGTTCTGTGATGCTTTATTCAATAACCTGACTCTGCCATGAACCTTCTGTGACCAGATTCTTTCATGACCTGACAGTTCTGAGATTCTTCTTTGAACCAACCCTTCTCTGAACCAATCCTATTGTGACCCTTCTATGACCAAACCTTTCTAAAATCTAAATAAAATCAAAACACCTATGACTCGACTCTTCCATGGCCTGAATTATCTATGACCCTTTTATGACCGGAGGCATCTATGACCCAGTTCTGCCATGAGAATTCTATGACCCAACACTTCTATAAACCGTCTATGACTGCGCTTCTCTGTTACTCCTCTATTACTAAACTCTTCCATCACCTGACACTTCTCACACACAAGTTTTCTCTCACTCTTCTATGACCCAACACTTTTATGACCCTGCCCATCTATGACCAAACTCTTCTACAACTCCATGGAACCGTGGGAGAGCCTTGGAATCTCCCAGAACTACACGGGTCTCTATGTGGAATTAGATGGAATAACTGCTCCCAGTTTGATTTGGCCATGTGAGAATGTTCATGACTCCAGTGTCGTTGTAGCCAAAGCCAGATCTGCCTGCCCAGGGCTGGGGGTCAGGCCTTGGTCTTCCTGCTTCATCAAGCAAACCAAACCTTTTTCTCAGCATCACAGCTCTTGCACAGCGCCTTTGCCTACCTGTAATCATGGCTTCCAATTCTCAGCTCTAACGAGTCCCTGGGGAGGCTTTGTTACTAACGATCCTCACTGAGACCAATTAATACTTCAAGGTACTCTGAGTTCTGCTGTTGACTTCTTGAGAGCTTCACTCAAACTTCTCCAAAAAGCTGAGGTTCAAGGACTCATCAGCAAGTCCACCCTGCATCTCATTAAAGCCCAGAAAGTCTTAACGAGGTCTTTGTCTGCCTGGAGATTTCTTCAGGTCTTCAAGCAACGCACAGCTCCTCGGAGTCATTTCCCAGTGTGGTTAAAGAGGAAGATTTCAAAGTGCACCTAAGAAAAACATATTTTAGTTTAAACTTTGTATTTCTATACTTTTCAAAATCATAGAAAGATTTGGGTTGGAAGGGACTTTAAAGGCCATCCAGTTCCTACCCCCTCTGCCATGGGCAGGGACACATCCCACTAACCCGGCTTCTCAAGGCCCCATTCAACCTGGTCTTGAGCACCTCCAGGGAGGGGACATCCACAGCTTCCCTGGGCCACCTGGGCCATTAACTTGCCAACTTCTTTGTGAATGATTTCTTCCTCATGTCTAGTCTAAATCTTCCCCCTTCCATTTTAAAGCTATTCCCCCTTATCTTATCATTAAATGTCCTTGGATAGAGACCCTCTCTTACTTTCTTGTCATCAAATTCAGGTACTGGAAAGCCACTCTAATGTCTTCTAGAAGCCTTCTCTTCTCCAAGCTGAGGATTTTACAACAGACAATCAGTATTTCATTGGAAAATCTCTTTAGAAAATGCCTCCACCCAGGTCCATCTCCTCAGGGCACTCCTCAGCCAGCAAGGTTCCTGCCCATGCTGATCCATGGAAAAAAATTTTGACCTGTCAGCTGAGCTGCAAAATAATATAAGAGGAGAAAGAGAATAGATAAAAACTAATGTAAATGGAAACCAAAGCACTTGCAACCTCCCTCCTTAGACTGAAACCCAACCAGTCTACCACCACCCATCACCTCTAATGATAAAACTCTACTTATTTCTTCTTCTGCTACAGCTTTTATCATGTATTGTTGCATCTATGTTATGGGATCTCCCTCTGCTCAGCCGGGATCAGCTCTCCTGCCTGTGTCCCCCTGACAACTTCTTGCCCACCCCCAGCCCCTCACTGGGAGGAGCAGAGGGAGCAACTCCTGACACTGGGCAAAGGAGACAATCGCTGCCCTCACTCTTCTGGCACCAGGATGATGCCACAGGATCCAGTGAGTCTCACCGGACAAAAGGAAAGTGGAGAAACTGGAGAGGATCTGGAGGAGGTCTGGCAGGATGGAGTTAGGAGCCCCCAGCATGAGGGCTGAGGGCAGACTTTGTTCTACTGGGAGAGGATCAGGCCAGTCTGCTAAGTGTGTCTCTACATCTTATGCTCATAGTAAAATTTAGGGAAGAAGAGAGCTCAGGTGATCTCTAGTGCAATGCCAGCTCCATGCAGGCCCTGCTCTGAGGTCAGATCACGCTGCTCAGTCCATGTCAGCATCCACAGAGAGACTTTAGACATCAACAAAGCACCGAGGCCATGATTAAAAGAAAGGATTTTGGCATTTGACCAGCACCATTGGACATAGATATTGGTTGGCCACGACTCCTGTGACACCTGGGAACATCCACCTTCATGTCCGGAGGAGCGAGATCTTTCTGGGATGGACAGGAGGGAAAGTGCCTTTGTGTGAGTGCGGTGCAGCCCCAGACGAGGCTCCAGGGCAGCGGGGGATTCTCCACCCACAGGGGTTCAAACCAAGCAGATTTGATGCCTCAGGACGTTCTGTGCAGGAGGCTGGGCTGGGGGAGCCCAGAGGCTTTTCAGCCTTAATGGTTCTGTGTTTGTGTGATTGAAGGGCCACAGCCCTGTACGGCCCAAGCGCCTTCTGCCAGAGCCCCCAGACCCAGTGTGGGGCCAGATCTCCCCTTTTTTTTTGCAGAACCCTTGTTCCAAACGTGGGGTTGGGGGAACCAGGAGTTTTGGTCACAAAAATTCATTTCAGTGTATAGACCCTCCTAGGTAAGGTCCAACCCTTCTTTTTTATCTTTAAAGACTCACTTTAAGGCCCAAAGCACAATTTTTAAAACACAAATTCTTGTTTTCAATGTCCACAGCCTCCATTTTAGAGACAAAACCTCAAACATGGATAAAATGCTCAGTTTTAGTTCCCAAAGCTTCCTTTTCAGGGAACAAAGCTTCATGTTAGAACCAAGTTGTGAGGGCTCAAATCCTCATTTTGAGCCTCTCAAGTCCCCGATATAGGGTGCAAAGCCGTCCTGTTCACTACCACTTCATCATTATATGGCACAAAACCCGATATTGCGGCTCAAAGATGCAATTTCATTTTCAAAGCACCATTTGTAGGACGCAAAGCCTCTTTTTGAAGCTCCAAACTCTCACATGAAGGATCCAACCTCCCCCTTTACAGCTTGAAGCCTCCATTGGAGCACCCAAAGTCCTGCATTTTTGACAAGAGCTTCAATTCTTGGGGTAACAGAGGATTGAAGAGGTTTTTCTTCCTTGCACGGAAAAAAGACTTAACTTGTAGAACCACACTTATTCCTTGAGTGCCCAAATTCTCATATTTAGGGCAGAAATCCTTGATTTTAGGGTTCCAGTCTGTCTTTTAATAGCCATAGCATTCTGGGGAGGCCAGAGTTGCATTTTGAGTCCTAACCCCCATTTTTTTTTATTGTCCCAGAGTGTAATCTTGGAAGAACCAGAGTTGAATCTGGATGTTCAAAACCTCAGTGTTACAGGATAAAGCCTTATATTTAGCTCATTTCTAGCTTCCAAAGCCTCCTTTTCAGGGAACAAAGCTTCAATTTTGGAGTTATTTGCAGTTGTGGAAGTCAAAATCTTAATTTTTAACTCTCAAGTTAATTTTCAGCCACAAAGCCTTCGCGTTTGGTATCGCATCATCATTTCTGGGAATAGAACCTGAGGTCAGGGCTTACTTATATGTTCCAAAAGCACATTTTTATCTTCCAAAGACTCTTTAATGGAACAAACTTTCATTTTTAGAATTATCCACAATTTTGATGTCCCAAATCCGCGTTCAGTGCCTCTCAGGATGTTTCTGCCCATGGCAGGGGGTTGGACTAGATGGATGTTTGAGGTCCCTTCCAACCCAAGCCATGGGTCTGGCCGTGGCCTCTGTGATGTCATCCTCTGGGATGCTGCCCTGTGTCCTAGGAGACCTCTCTGCTGTCCAGGGCAAGCACCCTCTGCACTCACTCTCCAGGAGGATCTGGAGGAGGCAGGTGGTCTCTGTGCTGGGAGCTGCCTGCGCCTCGTTCTGTGTGTGAGGAACAAAGCAGCTGTGGTTCAGCCATCGCCCGGTGCCGGTTCTGCTGGAGAGGAAACTCTGCCCCACGGCCAGGGTGGGTCAGGTCTGTCCGTGCCTGCTTCTGTGCAGTTGTTGCTCAGAGTTTAATCTCCATGGCACGACCTCCAGCTCTTGAGGGTTCTGTCAGCCCCTGTTCTTGCTCCAGCCTCCAGCTGGAGTTAACTCCATTTCCCATCACTCTCTGGGCCCAGCCAGCCAACCAGTTCTCCAACCAGGAGAGTGTGTGCCTCTCCAGGCTAGAGGTGACAGATTCCTAAGCAGAATGCTGTGAGAATCTCTGTCAAAGGCTTTACTGAAGCCCAGGAAGATACATCCACAGCCTCTCCCTCATCCAGCAGCTGAGTCACTTTTTCATATATTCTGATCAGGTTAGTTTGGTAAGACCTGCCTTTTGTGAACCCATGTTGACTGGGTCTGATCACCCAGTTCTCTTGCACGTGCTTCATGATCGCACTCAAGATCACCTGTTCCATGACTTTCCCTGGCACTGAGGTCAGACTGACAGGCCTGGAGTTCCCTGGATCCTCCCTGCGACCCTTCTTGTAGATGGCACAACATCAGCCCCCAGTCCAGTGGAAGTTCCCCTGGAAGTTCATCATCCCTGGAGGTGTTTAAAAGGCAGGTAGATGAGATGCTTGGGAACAAGATTTAGTAGTAGACAGGTATGATTGGAGCTATTGTTCTCTGAGGTCTTTTCAAACCTAATGATTCTAGGATTCAATCACATCATCCCCCATCCCCTATTGAAACCACAGGCTGCCCTGGCCCAGGTGTGGGACTTTGCCCTTGGCCTTGTTGAACCTCATGAAGTTTGCCGAGGCCCATCACTCTCCAACAGGGATCCAGAGCCCCTTCAACCCCCCAAATGGGACCCAGGACCCCCCATATCCCCCTACAGTGATCCAGGACTCCCCCAATCTGCCCTAAAGGGACCCAGGACCCTCCAAAAACTGACCTGGGACTCCCCCGAACCCCCAAAAGAAAAACACAGGACTCTCCCCAAAACCAGATCCAAGACTCCCCCAAACCCCACAAAAGAGACCCAGGTTCCATCCATACCCATCAAAAAGGACCCAGGAACCCTCAATCTGCATCCCTGAAAAGGGATTCAGGACTCCCGCAAACCTCCAAAAGTGATCCAGGGCCCCCTCAAACCCCCAAATGAGACCCAGGACACTCCCCCCCCCCCAAAAAAATGGGCTCAGGACCCACTAAAACACCCTTAAAAGGGACCCATGGGCCCCCAACAAACCCCTCCCAGGGCCCCCTCAAATGCCCAAAATGTACCTAGGACCCAAAAAGGAGAATGACGAACACCCCCAACCCTTTCAAAATTGACCCAAAGCCCCCCACAAGGGGCACAAGACCTCACCAAAAACACTCCCAAATGGGACCCAGGACCCTCCTCAAACCTCCAAAAGGGACCCAGGACTCACAAGCCCTCCCCCAAAAGGTACCCAGGACCCCTGCCAAACCCCCAGAAAGGGATCCAGGACCCCCTCAATCCCCCATAAAACTACCCAGGACCCCTTCCAAACTCCCAGAAAGAGATCTAGTACTCCCTCAACTCCCCCAAAAGGGAACCAGGAACCCCCCTAAACATCCCAGATGAGACCCAACGCCCTCCCCAGTAGAGACCCAGGACCCCTAAACAACCCAAAAGGGATCCAAAAAGCCCCTGCCCACCAAATGGGACCCAAGAATCCCAAAACCCACCTCCCAAAAGGGACCCAGGAGCCCCCAAACCCCCCAAAAATGAATTAAGGACACCCACAATTCTGCCCCACCCAAAAATGTGAACCAGGACCCTTCCAACCTCCCCATAAATGGAGCCAGAACTCTCCCCAAAACCCCTCAAAAGGGACCCATGATCCCCTGAGATCCCCCCAGATAGCATCCAGGACTGCCCCCTGAAAAGCCCCAAAAGGGACCCAGGACCCCCTCTAACCAGGGTCCCTGCCCCAAAGACCCGAAAAAGAGACCAAGGAGTCCCCAACTGCCCCAAAAGGGACCCAGGACCCCCTCTAATCAAGGACCCCACCCAAAAGACCCAATAAAGGGACCTAAGATCCCCTCAACCACCCCAAAGGGGATCCAGGACCATCACAACCCCCCAAAATGGGTCCAGGAGCTTCCCAAAAGGACACAGGACTCCCCCAACCCCTGAAAATTTACCCCAAACCTCCTCGACCACACCCCCCAAATGGGACACAGGACCCCCAAGCCCCCCCTCAAAAGGGATCCAGGACCCTTCCATAAACCCTCCAAAAGGGATCCAGGACACAACTCCACCCCCAAAAGTGACAGAGAACGCCCCCATGCTCCAAACAGGGTCTGTGTGTACCCACCCACAAACCCCCAAAATGGGATGCAGAACCCCCTCAACCCCCAAAAAGAGATGCAGGACCTCCCCAAAACCCTCCTAAAAGGATCCAGGACTCCCACAAGCTGCTCTAAAGGGAACCTCGACCCCTCTAAACCCGACCCAGGACTCCACCAAACCCCTCAAAATGGATCCAAATCTCACCCAAATCCCCAAAACAGACCCAGGAGCCTCCCAATCACCCCCTCACAAAGGTATCCAGGGTACTCCAAATACCCCAATGGGACCCACAACCTCACAACCCCCCCTCCAAAAAAGGACCAAGGACACCCACCAAACCCCCAAAAAGAAATCCAGTACTGCCCTGCCAAATTGTAACCAGAACATCCCAATAAAGGAGCAAACACTGCCTACCCCCCCCCCCCCCAAAAAAAAAGAGACCCAGGAGCCCCAAAGGGACACAGAAGCCCCCAAACTCCTTACATTGGATTTAGGACACCCCCCACCCCCTGCAATTGGGAACACAAACCCTCCCTAACTCACCCAAAAGGGATCCAGGAACTCGCCCTCAAACACCCCAAAATAGTCCATTACCTGGGAACTAACCCTAAAAGGGACCAACAACCCCCTCTAAACCCCAACAAAAAGAACCCAGGACCCCCCAGACCTCTCCAGAGGGAGAAAAGAGAGAAAGTTGGGGAAGATAGAAGAATGTTGGAGGGGACCGTGTCAAAGGATTTACAGAAGTCCAGGTAGATCACAGCCATAGGTTTCAATTAGTGCAATAATCACGTTTTTGAATACCCAAATATGATGCAAACCCTAGGAAGTTTGACCAAGCTCAGAGAACTCAGGCTTTAGAGAAGGGCAAGGGGTGTGTGGAAGTGTAGAGAGAACAGCTCTGGGAGATCAAGGGCTGGTGCCTGGCAGTGCTTCCATGCCAGGATTCTTTTAACCTCCAGCCATGCCTTCAGGAACTGTCCCTGCAAATCCAAAAAGGCCTTAAAGGAAAGCTGTTGGGAAACTAAAGGTATTGAATATTCCTTTATTTTATTGAAACACACAGAGAGAGTGCAGCTCCTCATTTACACTGTCAAACAGTAATAAAAGAGGACAGTGAATTCAAAACAGGAGGACAAGATTATTGCAAATGAAAAACCAACAACACCACACAGAGAAGCCAGTGTGGGCCTGCCATGAGTTGCATGATAACTGCTATGCAGAAGGTGATCGGCAGTTCATTGCTTCAGAGAAACATCCAGTTAGGAGTTTCCACACGGCATCCTTGAGCTGTTGGTTCCTGAAGCTGTAGATGAGGGGGTTCAGTGCTGGAGGCACCACTGAGTACAGAACTGACACCACAAGACACATGAGTGGAGAGGATTTGGAGGGGGGCTTCAGGTAGGAAAAGATTCCAGTGCTGATAAATAGGGAGACCACGGCCAGGTGAGGGAGACACATGGTGAAGGCTTTGTGCTGTCCCTGCTCCGAGGGGATCCTCAGCACAGCCCTGAAGATCTGCACATAGGAAACCACAATGAAAATAAAACAGCCAAAAGATGAACAGGCACTAACACCAAGCAGCTGAAATTCCCTGAGGTAGGAGTGTGAGCAGGAGAGCTTGAGGATGTGGGGGATTTCACAGAAGAACTGTTCCACAGCATTGCCCTGGCATAGGGGCAGGGAAAATGTATTGGCCGTGTGCAGCAGAGCATTGAGAAACCCAGCGCCCCAGGCAGCTGCTGCCATGTGGACACAAGCTCTGGTGCCCAAGAGGGTCCCGTAGTGCAGGGGTTTGCAGATGGCAACGTAGCGGTCGTAGGACATGACTGTGAGAAGATAATATTCTGCACTGAACAAGAACATAAAAAAGAATACCTGGGCAACACACCCTGAGTAGGAGATGGCCCTGGTGTTCCAGAGGGAATTGACCATGGATTTGGGGACAGTGGTAGAGATGCAGCTGAGGTCTAGGAGGGTGAGGTTGAGGAGGAAGAAGTACATGGGGGTGTGGAGGTGGTGGTCACAGGCAATGGTGGTGATGATGAGGCCGTTGCCCAGGAGGGCAGCCAGGTAGATGCCCAGGAAGAGCCAGAAGTGCAAGAGCTGCAGCTCCCGTGTGTCTGTGAATGCCAGGAGGAGGAACTGGGTGATGGAGCTCTTGTTGGACATCTGCTGCCTCTGGATGTGAAGCACTGATCAAAACACAAATAGTATGAGAAGTTACAGGAGACTTCTTTAAGTAAAATCAAAGCCATTTCTGACACTGTACACTTTCCACTGCTTTTCCATTTTCGGTTGCAGCCCTTCATCCAGCTCTGTGCCTGGAGCCCTGCGTGGTGCCAGCTGAATGTGCTGAGAGAAGCAGGGCCTCTGCCCACTGGCTTTGAGGAGTCAGCCCTGCTCTGCATCAGGGGGTCATTGGGACAGGGGACCCTGCTGGGGTTCAGCTTTGTCCTGTGGAACTGCTCCTGGTGCAAAAGGGCTTGTCAGAATCTGCACTGCCAGGGATCAGGAACTGAGGTGGAAGAAAGCAGGGCTGTCAAGGTTTGGGTATCTTAGAGCTCCTTCTGTAACCTTTGGCAGTGTTCTTGGATGGTAGAAATCTTCAACATCCCTGCTGCACTCAGGGAGAATAGAGGGAGTCCTGGGAGGCGAGATCATTGCCTGTGACACAGTGCAGAGGGAGGGGAGCTGCTCTGTCCCATCTGCCTTGAGCTTGCACCTGTCTGAGACAGAGTAATCACATTTTCATATTCACCTTAAAAGCCACCAGGATGTGCAGAAAGCAGGTAAACCTTCTGCCAAGCAGTGATTATCTAATCCTTTCTCAAGGTCTCAGCATTCCACTCTCGGACTAGGACACACACAGCTCATTTCACAAAAAAACACCCCCCTGGTAGGAGCATCTGTTTACTTTTCCGCAGACACGAAGCTGCAATAGGAAAGGTTTTCCCCCTGGAGGCCTTCTCAGTGCTTGGGAGGACACTTCAAGGAAAGCCAAATATTCTAATGATGATATCTCAGTACAGAAGAGTCTGTTAATTCCTCAGGAATGCACTGCCCACAGCCCCACAGAGGATCAGTGCCTGACTCTGCAACTCCCATCCCCAGAGAGCCTGGCAGCGAGAACAAGAAAACAACAGCAAGAACAGAGACAGGTAGAGAAACAGGGAGAAAGAGAGTGAGGGTCTGGCTGAGAGAGGCCAGGGCAGAGGCAGTCAGGCACGCAGACAGCGTTCCCCTTCCCCAGCTGTGCTCACCCCCTCCCAGACACCAACCTTGACGTGCAGTTGCACTCAGCCCCTGGTCTCTGGAGAGGGCACTGGAGCTGTGGCTGCAGAGGAGGGAGCTCAGCCTTGGAGCCCAGAGCCCTGAGGGCAGAGGCTTTACAGGGTGGAAGAGAAGATAAGGCGGCTTGCTGAGAGGAAGGGGCTGCACTGCAGGGCATCACACAGAGCTTGTTTCTTTTTCATTTGCACAACACCTCAGTTTTATGTTTCATCTAACTGTCTGATGTTATCCCTTCTGCTGGGGATTTCCTCATAGGAGGTGTTTCCCTGTCCCACATCTTCTCCCTGTCAGTGCTCACAGACCCCATCTCACCCTCTCTTCACGCCACTGGCCCTACACAAACCGGCCTGTTTCCCGTGTGAAGCTCTGCACAGGGTCTTGTTTATAAGCAGAAAAGGACAGGACAGACTCAACCTGATGGGTGCAGCAGAGGTGATGCTGGTGCTGTCCATGAGAGAGGAGCAGCTGGAGACAATTAAGGAGGCTCCTATCAAACCTACTGATTACTCAAAGACACAGCTCAGGAGTCTCAGTGATTATTTCCATCATGAGACACCCTTGCCCATTTCTCCCCTGAAATACCTAAAATACAAGAAACAGAAAACACAGACACAGTGAAGTTCTTTATCTTTAACGTACTCCCTGCCCTGACTTTCCCCTTGAATTGGCCTCTTAGATGTATCATGGGAGTGATGTGGAGCAGTGGTGACCCTGTTTTTTTTTTCTGCTGGAGAAATTTCAAGAGCCCTCCTGACACATCCCTCAGGCTCTGGCTGAGCTGGCTTTAGGAGATCCCTCCAGGAACTGCCCCTGCATTGTCCTGCACCCAGAGACTCACCTTGAGAAGGGCTGTGAAGATTTTCTCCAAATGAAGCCTCCTCTTTCCTCCCACACCACCCTGACTTTCCCCTCTCTCTGTCTCCCTCCTCTCCCCTCACTGCCTGCAGGCAGTGCCCTCAGCCCTGCTGGGCTTGGCAGAGGAGCTGCTCCTGGACAGACCTGGTTCTTTTATTAACTACCCTCTTTTTATGAGCTCACCATGTGCCAGGAGCCCAGCCCAGCTCAGCAGCAGAGGAGCAGACCAAGGCAGCACTTTCTCTGCCCTCTATGGGCTCCCTAGAGGTGTCCCCGGGTCTCCAGGGGAATCTGCTGAGAAACAGGCTGAAGCCATCCCTGATGTTCCCTCCCTCAGCCAGGGGGGAGATACTGTCCTGCATTGTCATTGCTCCTGTTGGAAAAACAGCAGGGCATGAGAACCACTTTTTTTGCCCCATCGTTTAACAGGACCCCAGGAAGGGGACAAGGAATGATCTCATTTTTCCAAGCCCTTCCATAGTGAGAATTTAGGCTTTTCTTCCCTAGTCTTTAGCCCCGGGGTGGAAAGATACTCAGCTCTCTTCTGTCCCAGCTGTATCTCTACTTTAAGCAAAGACTTTGCTCACATGGGGTCTTGGATGCTTGGTTTTCTGATGGCAGGGATGGGCTTGGCTGGTGTCACAGCTGCAGGGCTTCAGCCCCAGTGGGCAGCAATGCCCTCAGCCAGGGGCACAGGCAGGAGGAGCTGGAGCTGTTCCTGTGGGAGACAGAGGTTGGAATTGTCATGGAGCTCAAGACAGATGGGCTCAAGGACAGAATCTTCCAAGCTCAGTGAGGGTCCAGACTGTGAATCAGTCTGAACTTCAAATGCCTTTCAATGCCCCCATGATGAGTATTTGCTGCTTCAGAAAGAGTGTAAACAAGAAACAATATTTTATATCCTTTTCAGAAATGGTCAGGGGATTAACAGAGGGTCTATAGGCTGGGCTCCAGATCTCCCCTCAGATTCCATTTCTGGATGTCTGAAAGAGAAGAGATCTGCATTGCCCTTGGGTAGATTGTGTCCCACTATCCTTCTATGACACAGCCCTTGTATGACCCCACACCTCTATGACCTGATACTTCTCTGACCTCATCTATGACCAGACACTTATACAAACCGTGTCTTCTGTGACCCACCCTTTCTGTGACCTGAGCCATTAATGACCTCACACCTTTAATGACTCTTTTATGATCTGATGCCTATATGACCCTTCTATGACTCTTCTATACCTCGAGTCTTCTATGTCCCAACTCTCCTGTGTCCCTTTTATGACCTCATTCTTCTGTGACCCTACCTTTCTGTGACCCAACTCCTCTAGGAGCCTTCTATAAACCAGCATTCTATAACACGTGTCTTTTATGACTCAAGCATTCTATGCTGAAACTCTTCTCTGACTCTTCTATGGCTTTCTCTGACCTGACGCCTCTATGATCCTTCTATGACCCAAATCTTCTTTGACTCATCTCCTAGATAATGTGAATAATTTATGACCCAGCTCTTCTATGATTCAACACTTCTAACTCCCTTATGACATTTCTATGACCCAATCCTTCCTTTTCCTAACTAAACTCTCATGCTTCTATGACTTGACTCTTCCATGACCCAAACATTTACAAACTCTTCTATGGCCTCAGACTTCTATGACCTGACCACTCTATGGAACTTTTATGACTGAATTCTTCAATTACTCCTCTATGATCCGGCTCATCAAGAACCCGACTCTTCTTGGACCCATCTCTTATATGATCTGACCCTTCTGTGACTTGAGCCTTCTCTGACCTTTTATGACTTGACTATTCTCTTACTCTTTTATGACATGACTTTCCATGACCCAAATCTCCTATGACTCTTTTGTGACACAAATCATCTATGTCCTGATGCTTCTGTGACCCGACTCTTCTAAAGCGCGACCCCTCTATCAACCAGCTCTTCTATGAACTAACCCTACAATTAACTGGCTCTTCTATGATGCCATTCCTGTATGACCTGACTCACACAGGAGCCACCAGGTGCCTCTTTTATGACTTGACACTTCTATGACACAACAGTTCTATGACCTAATGCTTCTATGCCCTGACACATCAAGGACACACCCTTTCTACAACCCTGCTCTCCTATGAGCCTTCTATGATGCATCTCTTCTATCAACCAACTCTTCTACCACTCCACTTGCCTATGTCCTGACTCTTCTGGAACCTGAGCCTTCTATCAGTCAGGCCTTCTATGATCCAATTCTTCTATGATCCGTCTATGACTTTCTCTAACCTGAGTCCTCTATGACCCCAATAATCTATGACCCATCCATTTTATGACCTGATGCTTCTATGACCTGACTCTTCAATGTCCCTTCTCTGACCAAACCCTTCTGTTACCCAATTAAACTCTCATGCCTCTATTACTCAGCACTTCTATTACCCAAAAATTCTGACTTTTATCACCCAACACTTTTATGAAACCTCCGTGACTGACATCTTCTATTATTCCTCTATTCCTGACACACCTACAACGCAATTCTTCTGTGACCCATCTCTTATATGACCAAGCCTTCTATCACACAACACTTCATTCTATGATCTGATTGTTGTCTGACTGTTCTATGATGCTAATTCCCATGATCTGACTCTTCTGGGAACATTCTCTCACCAGATTCTTCCATGACCTGACAGTTTTATGACTTTTCTATGACCCAACCCTTTTCTGAACAAACCCCTTTGTGACCCTTCTATGACCAAAACCTATTAAATCCCAAATAAACTCACATTCCAATGATGTGACTTCCATGCCCGAACATTCTATGACTCTTTCACGACCTTAATCATCTATGAACCAGTTCTGTGATGAGAATTCTATGACCCAACACTTCTATAAACTTTCTGTGACTACACTCCTCAGTTACTCCTCCATGATCCAACTCCTCATTCACCTGACTCTTCTCACACCCAAGTTTTCTGTGACTCTTCTAAGACCCAAAACTTTTATGACCCTGTGCTTCCATGACCCAAATCCCCTACAAATGCACAGAGCTGTGCGAGAGCCTTGAACCTCCCATAACTCTACAGGACTGTATCTGGAATTCCAGAGTAACTGCTCTCAGTTTGATTCAGCAACATGAGAATGATCATGACACAGGTGTCATTGTAGCCAAAGCCAGATCTGCCTGCCCAGAGCCCGGGGGTCAGGGCTTGGCCTTTCTGCTTCACCGTGCACACCCAGGCTTCTGTCAGCATCACAGCTGCCTGCACAGTGTCTTTGTCCTCCTGCCTCCACTTCTCGACTCTAACAAGTCCCTGGGGAAAATTGTTTAGAAACCATCCTCTCTGAGACCAATTAATACTTCAAGTTACTCAGAGTTCTACTTTGCACTTCTTGAGAGCTTTGCTCAATCTCCCCTCAGTAGCTGAGGTACAAAAACTCATAAACAAATCCACCCTGGGTCTCATTAAAGTACAGACGGTCTTAATGAGCTTATTTTCTGCCTGGAGATTCCTTCAGATCTTCAAGCCTTGCACAGCTCCTTGGAGTCATTTCCCAGTGTGGTTAAAGAGGAAGATTTCAAAGTGCACCTAAGAAAAATATGTCTTAGTTTAAAGATTATATTTCCATACTTTTCAGTTTTGAGATGGAAGGGACCTTAAAGCCCATCCAGTTCCAGCCGCACATCCACAGCTTCCCTGGGCCACCTGGGCCATTAACTCACCAACTTCTTTGTGAATGATTTCTTCCTCATGTCTAGTCTAAATCTTCCCCCTTCCATTTTAAAGCTATTCCCCCTTATCTTAACATTCCATGTCCTTGGACAGAGACTCTCCCTTACTTTCTTGTCATCAAATTCAGGTACTGGAAAGCCACTATAATATCTCTTCGAAGCCTTCTTTTCTCCAAGCTGAGGGTTTTCCAGGACACAATCAATATTTCTTTGGAAATTCTCTTTAGAAATGGCCTCCACCCAGGTCCATCTCCTCAGGGCACTCCTCAGCCGGCAAGGTTCCTGCCCATGCTGATCCATGGAAATATTTTTTGACTTGTCAGCTGAGTTGAAAATAGTATAATAGTGAAAGAGAACAGATGGTATAATAGTGAAAGAGAACAGATAAAATCTAACATAAATCAAAACCAAAGCACTTACCACCTCCCTCAGGTAGACTGAAACCCCATCAGTCTACCACCACCCATCATCTTGACGGATAAAACTCTCCACTTATTACTTCTTTGGCCATAGCTTTTATCACCTAGCGTGGCATCTATCTTATGGGATCTCCCTCTGCTCAGCCGGGGTCAGCTCTCCTGGCTGTGTCCCCCTGAAAACTTCTTCCCCACCCCCAGCCACTCATTGAGAGGAGCAGAGGGAGCAACTCTTGAAGCTGGGCAAAGGAGACAATTGCTGCCCTCAATCTTCTGGCACCAGGACGATCATAGAATCATAGAATAACCAGGTTGGAAGAGACCCACTGGATCATTGAGTCCAACCATTCCTATCAAACACTAAATCATGCCCATAAACACCTCATTCACCTGTCCCTTAAACGCCTCCAGGGAAGGTGAATCAACTCCCTCCCTGGGCAGCCTCTGCCAGTGCCCAATGACCCTTTCTGTGATTTTTTTTTCATAATGTCCAGGCTAAATCTCCCCTTGTGGAGCTCGAGGCCATTCCCTCTTGTCCTGTCCTCTGGTACTTGGGAGAAGAGGCCAGCACCCTCCTGTCTACAACCTCCTTTCAGGTAGTTCTAGAGAGCAATGAGGCCACAGGACCCAGTGAGCCTCACATTTTGAAAAGAAAGTGGAGTAACTAGAGAGGACCTGGAGGAGGTCTGGCAGGATGGAGTTAGGAGCCCCCAGCATGAGGGGTGAGGGCACACTTTGTTCTTCTGGAGGAGGATCGGGGCAACCTGTTAAATGGGTCTCTACATTTTATGCTCATAGTAAAATTTAGGGAAGAAGAGAGCTCAGGTCATCTCTAATCCAATGCCAGCTCCACACAGGGACAGCTCTGAGGTCAGATCAGGCTGCTCAGTTCATGCCTGCATCCACAGAGAGATTTTAGACATCAACAAGGCACCGAGGCCATGATTAAAAGAAAGGATTTTGTGATCTGACCAGCACCATGGACACAGCTATCTATCAGCCATGACTCCTGTGACACCTGGGAACATCCACCTTCTTGTCCAGAGGAGTAGGATCCTTTGTGATTGGACAGGAGGGAAAATGCCTTTGTGTGAGCGTGATGCAGCCCCAGCCAAGGCTCCAGGGCAGGGGGACCATTCTCCATCCCTGGGAATTCAAATGCAGCAGATTTGATTCCTCAGGACTTTCTGTATATGGTGCTGACTAGGGCTGGGGGAGCCCAGAGGCTTTTCAACCTTAATGGTTCTGTGATTGTGTGATTGAAGGGCCACAGCCCCATGCAGCCCCAGCGCCTCCTGCCAGAGCCTCCGGCCACATTTTGGGGCCAGATCCCCTCTTATTTGTCCAGAACCCTTATTCCCAGCACGGCACTGGGGGAGGGGGAAACTGCCCTTTAGGGCATAAAGATGCATGTTAGGGTACAGACCATCCTATAGATATTCCACTCCCACTTTTTGAGCTTCAAAGACTCATTTTAGGCCCAGAGCACATTTTTAAGGCACAAAGTCTAGTATTCTATGTCCACAGCCTCCGTTTTTGAGACAAAAGCCTCTGACAGGGTTCAAAAGTTTATTTTTGGCTTCCAAAGTTTCCTTTTCAGGGAACAAAACCTCATGTTAGAATCAAGTCTGCAGTTGTGAAGGCTCAAATCCTCATTTTTAGCAACTCAAGTCCCATTTTTAGGGCACAAAGCCATCCTATTCGCTACATGGCATCATTTTAGGGCACAAAACCTGATGTTAGGGCTCAAAGATGCAATTTCAGTTTCAAAGCATCATTTGTAGAACCCAAAGCCTCTTTTTGAAGCTCCAAACTCTCACATACAGAATCCAGTCTTCCCCTTTACAGCTCGAAGCCTCCATTGGAGCACCCAAAGTCCTGCATTTTTGGCCAGAGCTTCATTTCTTGGGGCCACAGAGGAACCAAGAGGTTTGTCTCCCTTGCAGAGACAAAAGACCTAACTTGTAGTACCACACCCATTCCTTTAGTGCCCAAAGTCTCATATTTAGGGCAGAAATCTTTGATTTATGGGTTCCAACCTGTCTTTTAACACCCATAGCTTTATTAGGAGACCCACAGTTGCATTTTGAGTCTGAACCCTCAGTTTTTATATGTAAAGACTCATTTCACTGTCCCAGAGCATAATTTTAAGGACAAAAGTTGATTCTGGATGTTCAAAACCTCAGTGTTACAGGTCAAAGCCTTATATTTAGCTCATTTCTAAGTTCCAGAGCCTCCTTTTCAGGGAACAAAGCTTCATTTTCGAAGTTGTTTGCAATTGTAAAGGCCCAAATCCACATTTTTAGTCTCACAGATACATTTTAAGTTGCAAATCCTTTGTCTTTGATACCATAGCATCATTTCAGGACATAAAACCTGAGGTCAGCACTCAAAGCCTCAGTTTCACTTTCAAAGCACCATTGGTAGGACCCAAACCCTCCTTCTGAAGCTCCAGACTCTCATGGAAAGGATCCAATCTCCCCCTTTACAGCTTGAAGCCGCTATTGGAGTGCCCAAAGCCCTGCATTCAGGACCAGAGCTTCATTTCCTGGAACAAAGAGGTTCTCCTCCCTTGCAGAAACAAAAGACTCATTTGTAGAACCACACGCATCTCTTTAATGCAGAAGTCTCAAGCTTTGGAATGAAATCATAAATTCTAGGGTTCTATCCTGTTTTTTTGGACACATAGATATTTTAGGACCCATAGATACATTTTGAAGGTCAAAACGCTCATTTTCTTTGTCTAAACACTTTTTTAGGAGTCTCCTTCTTAAAATCCAAAGGCTAATTTTGGAGTTCCAACACCTCAGTATTAGAGGCCAAACCCTTATTTATAGGTTCCAAAAGCTCACTTTTATCTTCCAAAGCCCCTTTCAGGGAACAAAGCCTCATTTTCATAATTATCCACAATTTTGATAGCCCAAATCTTCATTCAGCACCTCTCAGGGTGTTGCTGCCCATGGCAGGAGGGTTGGACTAGATGGATGTTTGAGGTCCCTTCCAACCCAAGCCATGGGTCTGGCCGTGGCCTCTGTGATGTCATCCTCTGGGATGCTGCCCTGTGTCCTAGGAGACCTCTCTGCTGTCCAGGGCAAGCACCCTCTGCACTCACTCTCCAGGAGGATCTGGAGGAGGCAGGTGGTCTCTGCATGGGGAGCTGCCTGCACCTTGTTCTGTGTGTGAGGAACAAAGCAGCTGTGGTTCAGCCATCGCAGTGTCCCTGCAGAGCACAAGGTCTCAAACACATAGGAGTTGTCCTGATGTCTCTTCTGGTGAAGTCTTGAAGCAGCTGGTGTCCCAAAATGGACTCTCTTTAATTTTAATTTTCCCTCCACAAAGTCTGTCTTCAAAAATCAAGGCAGAATCTCTCCAAGGGAAATATTCACTTGATCATGGAATAACTCAGGTCTGAAGAAAGCTCTGAGCATCCTCTTATCTCATTCTCTTGCTCAGAGGAGGGCGAACCAGGTGAGGTTATTCAAGGCCTCCACACAGCTTTGCATCACCCACAAAGCAGCTACAAGTGTGCTCCATCCCATCATACAGGGAGACAATGAGACATTCCACAGTGCTGGCCCAAGTGCTGGTCATTGTGGTGTGTTATTAGGATCCAGCTGCATAAAAGACTTTGTACCCCTGATGATATTTGGGCTTGGTTGTTCAGCCAACTTCCCACCCAGTGTCCACTCCTTCAGCCCAGACAGCCCCACTCTGGCTAGGAGGACACCATGTCTAAGGCCTTGCAAAATTCCATGTATACCATGTGCCCTTCTTTCCCTGTCCATTTTGGTTCAGCAATCCCTTCCTCGTCATTCAAGGAATTCTCGTTCCTGCTTTTCCTGAAGATGGGTTTGACATCTGCCTTTTCCAAGGACCCCAGAACCTCTCTGATTGCTCTGGCACTGTTAAGAGTTCATCTCACCTGATGCACATGACGTACACACATATAATCTACCCAGTGTGAACATGGGCACCGACCTATTCACTCTGTCTCCTTCCAGGGAGGGACAAAGACCGTCTCCAAGCTGGGATGAGAGACCAGTGCTGGGAATGGTGCTTGTGAGGGGCTACTCCATGACGATTACTCTAGAGCAGGTTTCCCAGGGTGTCCAATGCACACGGACACAGACCAGACTGTGCTCTACCCATGGAAGAGACATGGTTGTGTGAGACCAGTGCCATCTGCCCCAACCCTGCACACCCACGCTCTGTATCTCTGCACTCTTGTTCTCATCTGCCAGCATCTTTCATGGGCATGTTCTTGAAAGAAAATTTAGAAGCTGTAAAAAAGCCTTGAAGCAGTGCTCTGAGGAGATCCCCTCTCTTCATGGAAAGACTGTTGTGACCCACAAGTGCCCAGTGCCTGTCCCTGCCTGCGGGCACAGCACTGCCACGCAGCACGGCTGTGACCAAGCTCAGAGCCCTCAGGCCTTACAGCAAGGCAAGGGGTGAGGAGGAGAGTGTGGAAGAGGAGAGAGAACAGCTCTGGGAGATGAAGTGCTAGTGCCTGGCAGTGCTGACATGCCAGGATTCCTTTCCCCATGCCCAAAGGAACTATCCCCTCAGATTCAAAAAGGCCTTGGATGAAGGGTCCCCCCCAAACAACAAGGGTGATACAGGTCCATTTATTTTATTCCAACACACAGGGAGCACAGGTCCTCATTTACACAGCTACTCAGTCAGAAAAGACAAGAAGACAGTGAGTGAGAGAGGATGATAGCATTATTATAATTCAAAAAATGTCAATAAACCAAAACACTACAGAAGGCAGGGTGGGCCCACAGTGAGTTACATTCTGCTATGCAGAAGCCCAGCAGTTTATTGCTTGATAGAACCACCCAGTTATCAGTTTCCATACTGCATCCTTGACCTGTTGGTTCCTCAAGCTGTAGATGAGGGGGTTCAGTACTGGAGGCAACACTGAGTACAGAACTGACACAACCAGGTCCAGGGATGGGGAGGAGACAGAGGAGAGGTTCAAGTAGGCAATCACAGCAGTGCTGATAAACAGGGAGACCACGGCCAGCTGAGGGAGGCACGCGGAGAAGACTTTGTGCTGTCCTTGCTCAGAGGGGATCATCAGCACAGCCCTGAAGATCTGCACATAGGACACCACAATGAAAACAAAACAGCCAAAGGATACACAGGCACTAATGCCAATAAGCCAAATCTCCCTGAGGTAGGAGTGTGAAGAGGAGAGCTTGAGGATGTGGGGGATCTCAGAGAAGAACTGTTCCACAGCATTGCCCTGGCAGAGGGGCAGGGAAAATGTATTGGCCGTGTGCAGCAGAGTCAAGAGAAACCCAGTGCCCCAGGCAGCTGCTGCCATGTGGACACAAGCTCTGCTGCCCAGGAGGGTCCCGTAGTGCAGGGGTTTGCAGATGGCAACGTAGCGGTCGTACGACATGACTGTGAGAACATAATACTCTGTTGAAATGAAAAAGACAAACAGAATCGATTGTGCAATACAACCTGTGTAGAGATGGACCTCCTGTTCCACAGGGAATTGACCATTGATTTGAGGGAAGTAGTGGACATGCAGCTGAGGTCTAGGAGGGCGAGGCTGAGCAGGAAGAAGTACATGGGAGTGTGGAGGTGGTGGTCACAGGCGATAGTGGTGATGATGAGGCTGTTGCCCAGTAGGGCAGCCAGGTAAATGCCAAGTAAAAGCCCCAAGGGTTGGATGAGAAGTATGAGATTCCCAAGATGCAAGAGGAGGTGGTTAGAGACTTGCTTGCCCAGCTAGATGCCCACAAGTCTATGGGGCCGGATGGAGTCCACCCAAGAGTTTTGAGGGAACTGGCGGATGTGCTGGCCAAACCCCTTTCCATCATCTTCCAGCAGTCCTGGATGACTGGGGAGGTTCCGCTGGACTGGAGGCTGATGTCGTGCCCATCTATAAGAAGGGGCACAGGGAGGATCCGGGGAACTACAGGCCTGTCAGCCTGACCTCGGTACCGGGGAAAGTCATGGAGCGGGTGATCTTGAGTGCGATCATGAAGCACTTGCAAGAGAACCGGGTGATCAGGCCCAGTCAACACGGGTTCATGAAAGGCAGGTCTTGCCAGAGTAATCTGATCACCTTCTATGACCGAGTGACTAAACTCTTGGACGAGGGAAAGGCTGTGGATGTATCTTCCTGGACTTCAGTAAATCCTTTGGTACAGATTCTCACAGCATTCTGCTTCGGAAACTGTCGGCCTCTGGCCTGGACGGGTGCACACTCTCCTGGGTGAAAAACTGGCTGGATGGCCGGGCCCAGAGGGTGGTGGTAAATGGAGTTAAATCCAGCTGGAGGCCAGTGACAAGTGGGGCTCAGTCCTGGCTCCCAGGAGTCCCAGGGCTCAGTCCTGGGTCGAGTCCTGTTTAATGTCTTTATCAACGACCTGGATGAAGGCATTGAGTGCTCCCTTAGCAAGTTTGCAGATGACACCAAGCTGGGAGGAAGTGTTGATCTGCTGGAGGCTTCGGGGGACAGGATGAGAGCGAATGGCCTCAAGCTCTGCCAGGGGAGATTTAGGCTTGAGATTAGGAAAAAATCTTCACGGAGAGGGTGGTTAGGCATTGGAACAGTCTGCCAAGGGAGGTGGTTGACTCACCTTCCCTGGAGGTGTTTAAGGTGAGGGTCATGAGGTACTTAGGGGCATGATTTAGGGATTGGTGGGAATGGTTGGACTCGACGATCTGGTGGGTCTCTTCCAACCTGGTAATTCTGTGATTCTGTGATATCAAGGGGAGCAGATGTCCAACAGTAGCTCCATCACCCAGTTCCTCCTCCTGGCATTTGCAGACACACGGGAGCTGCAGCTCTTGCACTTCTGGCTCTTCCTGGGCATCTACCTGGCTGCCCTCCTGGGCAACGGCCTCATCATCACCACCATCGCCTGTGACCACCACCTCCACACACCCTTGTACTTCTTCCTCCTCAACCTCTCACTCCTTGACCTCGGCTGCATCTCTACCACTGTCCCCAAATCAATGGCAATTTCTCTCAGGGACACCAGAGCCATCTCCTTCTCAGGATGTGTTTCTCAAGTCTTTCTGTTTGCCTTTTTCATTTCAACAGAATACTTTTTCTCACAGTCATGTCCTACGACCGCTACGTTGCCATCTGCAAACCCCTGCACTACGGGACCCTCCTGGGCACCAGAGCTTGTGTCCACATGGCAGCAGCTGCCTGGGGTGCTGGGTTTCTCAATGCTCTGCTGCACACGGCCAATACATTTTCCCTGCCCCTCTGCCAGGGCAATCCTGTGGAACAGTTCTTCTGTGAAATCCCTCATATCCTCAACTCTCCTGCTCAGATTTCTACCTCAGGGAGATTGGCCTTCTTGTCAGTGTCTTAGTAGCATTTGGTATTTCTTGTTGTGTCCTATGTGCAGATCTTCAGGGCTGTGCTGAGGATCCCCTCGGAGCAGGGACGGCACAAAGCCTTTTCCACCTGCCTCCCTCACCTGGCTGTGATCTCCCTCTTTGTCAGCACTGGAATGTTTTCCGACTTGAAACCTCCCTCCATCTCCTCTCCATCCCTGGACCTGGTGCTGTCATTTCTGTACTCAGTGGGGCCTCCAGCATTAAACCCCCTCATCTACAGCTTTAGGAACCAGCATCTCAAGGATGCAGTGTGGAAACTGATACTTGATACTTGATAACTGATACAGCTTCTCTGAAGCAATGAACTGCTCATCGTCTTCTGTATAGTAATTATGAAGCAAATCGTGGCAGGCCCAGATTGGCTTCTCTATTTGTTGTTGATGTTGCTGGTTTTTCAGTTGTGATAATCTTGTCATCCTGGTTTTAATTCACTGCCTTCTTTTTTTTTTTTCTTTTTCTTTTTTTGATTGGCTTTGTAAATGAGGAGCTGTGCTCTCTGTGTGTTTAAAGAAAATAAAGGGATATTCAATGACTTCTGTTTCCTTATGTCTTTCCCCCAAGGCCTTTCTGGAGCTGCAGGGACAGTTCTGTGCGCATGGGTGGAAGGGAGAAGAGTCCTGGCACGGCAGCACTGCCAGGCACCAGTGCTTGAACTACCAGAGCTGTTCTCTCCACTTCCACACTCTCCTCCTCACCCCTTGCCTTGTTGTAAGGCCTGAGGGCTCTGAGCTTGATCAGACGGTCTGTGGTTTACATCATGTTTGGGTGTTTAGAATGCAATTATTACACTAATTTAAAGCATAGAAATTGATCTACCTGGAGTTCTGTAAAGCTGGGTCCCAGCAACCTATGGTCACACCCTCTAGGGTGTCCAGCAAAGCCAGGATCAAGACAGTGAGGCCTTTTCCCACCAGGATCCTCAAATTTGAAATGCTACAAAGAGGCAACAGCGTGAGTTGGAGCAACCATGGGCAGATCACGGAACGGTGGGACGATTCCTCTATGAGACACGTAGGGCCATCAGAGTTGGGAGACATGGAAGAGCTACTGCACAAAGTATTGGCCATCTGTCACCTGGGTGTCTGTCACAATCTAAAGTTTCAATGAGAACTGAAAAGTGGTTCATGTGACCACGAAGAGTGACTTGGGTGGCACTTAGTGGTGCCTCCAGAACATGAAGAATCAGTGGGCAGCTCCTTATGCTCCCAGATCTTGAACTAGTTTAACAAGATGATAGAAGGATGCTCACCAGTTCCAGTTGTTCTGCCTCTAGAACCACATTTGGCTTTTCCAGCACACTGCCAGGGAGAACCAGCACCTGGTCTTTCTAGAGCTGCTCTCTTCACACCTCTGAGATCTACTTCCCGGCCCTTGTGCTCGTGGAAGTTCTGAGTGCTATGAGCTGGGTCCCACTCCTGCATTGTGGCCATCCTGCAATCACAGGCAGGGACAGGCAATGGGCCCTTGTGTGACAGGGATGATGTCCATGGGGTGGCTGTGAAGGCCTGTGGGACAGAAGGAGCCTCACAGTCACTTCACTTTGAGAACAACGTCCCCTGGAAGCCGCCAGAGTGCAGCACTGGGATGTGCTTCCTTGGACCAAGGTCTCCGTGTCCATTCCTCATGCTGTGGAGCATCTCAGATGAGTGCAGAGGAGGGTGACCAACCCCAGCTCTGGGAGTGGCAGCAGGAGAACAGAGACACGGTGACTGCTGCTGTGCAGCCGCTGCGCGAGCACGGGGAGGGTCTGTCTCTGAGCCCCCTGTGTGTGAGATGGGGCCACAAGGTGTCCCAGTTCAGCCCCTCCATCTGGGTGCAAACCATGGGAAGTGGTTCCTTCTCCAACTTTAATCAGGAAAGGAAAAGAAATCTTGATAGATGAAACTGAAAGTTGGATTTAATAAACACAATAAAACCTGACACTATTCCTGTCATTAAAACTTACATTAATGCTCATGCCGGTGCCAGGGCTTGTTTTAGTACTAGCAGTAGTTGTAGAATCATAGAATCACAACATAGAATCGTTGATTGTTTTCAGTTGGAAGGGATCCTAGAGATCACCCAGTTCCAACCCCCTTTCCATAAGCAGGGACACTTTCACTGGACCAGAGTGCTTAGAGCCTCATCCAACATGGACTTGAACACCTAAGCACTAGTAATAAAACTAATACTAGTTTTATACAATGATATCAAGGCATTTGGCCCAATTATAGATTGTACATCACCAGCAATTGTCACCTCGGCACCCTGGGGAAGCAGCCCCACCAAAATCATCCCAGATGAGTCCCACACAAAGACTATTTCCCTGTCTGGCTGTATCTCTCAACCCTTTGCAGGGACTTTTACTGTATGGCTATCTCTGTCGTTCCTTGCTCAGTAGACAACCAACTCCACCACAATTATTTATAAGAAGGGAAGACTTTTCCTAATGACATTTCTTGCAGACCAGTCCCACAGCTCTTGCCACTGCTGGTCTTTCAGACAAGCCCTTTCTCACACAGCTCCAAACACATCAGGGGCTCATGGCCTTGGCTCATCAACCACTGAGAAAGTCTATGGATTGGGATCCCCCAGCTGCTCTGGGTCCTTGCTCAGTGTTATGCCCTGAAATGTTTCTCAAACCCCTGCTCTCCCACCCTCTCCTTGTCCATGACGTGCTCCAGGCCCAATAATCCTTCTGGCCTTGGCAGGACTCGCTCCAGGCTGGTCAGGGTTTTCCTTGTGCTGGGAGCCCCGACTGTACACGACAGCCCTGATGTGTCCTGTGGTGGGTTAACCTTGGCCAGCAGACAGACCCACAACCCCAGAAGTTCCCTCTCTGCCCGGAACTAATGGGAAAGAGGGAGAGAATAAACCAGAAAAGCTCAGGGGTCAAGAGAAAGCAAAGGTGGTTCAGTGACCAGTGACTGTCGCTGGCAAAGATGTGTGAGACTTGCTGAAGGTCGATTTAATTAATTGCCAGTTAAGAAAGGTTTGGATTGGGAGAAACAAGGACAAAATATTAAAGCTCGTTCCCCTCCCACTTTCTCCCAGACTGAAATGGCTCCACGGCTCACAATTCCTCTGTCCATCTGAATCCCAGGAGGAGAAAAAGGATGGTGATGAGGGGGTTTACAGTAAGAAAAAAGCATCTCTGCAGCTCCTTCCTCCTCACAAGTTTCCCCTGATTTAGCATGGCTCCTCTCCATGGGATCCCATCATATTTGTGGTCAGGAGTCTGCGTAGTTCATGTCTTTCTCTCTACCATGCCAGAGGCACATTCCTGCTCTAAAGTGCTTTTGACATGACAAGGTCTTGGTGACCCTGGTGTACCTTGTCATGGAGTCACAAAATAGTTTGATTTGGAAGGGACCTCAAAAGCCATTCAATTCCAACCCCCTTCCATGGGCAGGGAGACCTCCCACTGGATCAGGTCATTCCAAGCCCCATCCAGCCTTTCTTGGAACACCTACAGGGAATGGGAAGCCACCATTTCTCTGGGCAAGCTGGGACAGGGCCTCACGACTCTCACAGGAAAACTTTTCTTCCTGAGATCTCATCTCAATCTCCCATTTTTCAGACTAAAACCATTCCCGCCTCTTCTTGCCCCTGAGATCTCTGATCCAGAACCCCTCCACAGCATTTCTGGAGCCCCTTCCAGCTCTGGAACATCTTTGTAAGGTCTCCTTGCAGTCTTCTCTTTTCCAGGATTGAAAAGCCCAACCCTCTCAGCCTGTCCTCATATGGGAGGTGCTCCAGCCCCTGGATAATCCCTGTAGCCTTCTCTGGGCCTATTCCAACAGCTCCTTCTTATGCTGAGGATTCCAGAACTGGACACAGCACTCCAGCTGAGGTCTCACAAGAGAGGAATAGAGGGGCAGAAACCCCTCCCTTGTCCTGCTGACCATGCTTCTTTGGACACAGCCCAGGACACAGTTGGCCTTCTGGGCTGCAAGTGCACATTGCTGGCTCACATTGAGGTTCCCATCGACCAGCACCCCAAGGCCTCTCCAGCCTGTCCAGGTCCCTCTGGATAATATCCTGTCCTTCTGATGTGGCAACTGCACCACTCAGCTTGGTGGCATCTGCAAACTTGCTGAGGGTGCACTCGATCTCACTGTCAATAGCATTAATGAAGATATTAAACAGCACTGGTCCCAGCATGAATCCCTGAGGGACACCACTCATCACGGATCTCCATCTGGACTTCGAGCCATTCAACACTAGTCTATGAATACGACAATCCAACATATGTCTCATCCACCAAAGAGTCCACTCATGAAATCCATCTCTCTCCAGATTAGAGAGAAAGATGTGGGCTACCGTGTCAAAGGCTTTCCAGAAGTCCACATAGATCACATCCATTGGATTTCCCATGTCCACTGCAGTGTTTACCCCATCATAGAAACCCACAAGTTGGTCATACTGACTTGCCCTTGGTGAAGCCAGAGCATTTGTCCCAATTATAGATTGCACACCACCAGTAATTGTCCTATGGACACCTTATGGGAAGATGCTCCATAGAAATCTTCTCAGATGAGTCCAACACACCAGCCATTTCCATGTCTGGCCACACCTCCCAACCTTAAGGAGAAACGCTGGCTACATGGTCGCTGGTATCCTCTTCCTTTGCTCAGTGACACCCAACTCCACCATCATTATTATTAATCAAAAAAGAATCCTTTTCCTACTGACATTTCCTGCACACCAGTCCCACAGATCTTGCCACTGCTGATCTTTCAGACAAGCCCTTCCTCTCACAGCTGCAAACAAATCAGGGGCTCATGGCCTTGTCTCATCAAACACTGACAACATCCATGGTTTGCCATCGCTCAGCTGCTCTGGGCCCTTGCTCAGTGTTTCACCCCAAGAGTTTTCTCAGACCCCTACTCTCCCATGCTCTCCATGTTCATGATGTGCTCCAGCCTCAGTCATCTTTCTGACCTTGACAGGTTAGGCACAGTCTCCCTTGTGCTGGGAGCCCCAACTGGACACGGCAGCCCTGATGTGTCCTGTGGTGGGTTAACCTTGGCCAGGAGCCAGATCCCACCCAGCTGCTCCCTCCCTGCCTGGAGCTAACAGGACAGGGCAAGAGAAAGCAAACGAGGTTCACGGATCAATGATTGTCCCTGGCAAAGAATTGTGGACCAGTTGAAGGTCAATTTAATTTGTTGCCAGTTAAGAAAGGTTTGTACTAGGAGAAACAAAGACAAAATATTAAAACTCAGTCCCATCCCACATTCTCCCAAAATGAAATGGCTCCATGTCTCCCAATTCCTCTGCCCACCCCAACCCCAGGAGGAGCATGGAGGGTGGACAAGAGGGAGTTAAAAGTCAGTGAAGAACATCTCTGCAGCTCCCTCCTCCCCACACTTCTCCCCTGCCTCAGTGTGGCTCTTCTCCATGGGATCCCATTGTATTTGTGGTCAGGGGTATGTGTGGTTCATTTCTTTCTCTCTCCTCATGGGGCAGTGTCATGGCCCTGAGATCATCCATGAACCTTCATGGCCCTGACCAGCATCTCCTGAGCCTCCACAAACCCCTCTGTCCATGGGTGAGAAGACAGTGAACACAGGACTGAATTTTAACACCAGGTTACTCTGAGCTGTAGGTGAGCAGACATAGACACAGCCTGGCCTCTCCATGCACCTTGTTGAGTCAGACTTGCAGAGTCACTGCCCAGCTTGGCTCTTTCTGAGGTGAACAATGGAACGACATCATAGCCATCAGATCTCCAGACCTCAGGAGATTGACAGAGGCCTAGGACCATTCTTCTACCTTTCTTTCCATCAGGTGATCAGGTTTTAGAGGTGAGGCAGAAATGCAGGTGTGGTTTCAGGGTGCAGAGGATATAAAGAGGAGAGCAGAGCCATCATATGACATAATATAAAGTTGATGCTTTATTAAAATTTTTCTCTTCCTTTCATGGAGCTCTTAACCTGGATGTTCTACCTCTTTGAGCAACTAAGGTGACCGCAGCCATGTCCTTGTGTTTAAATTCTGCTTCCAGCCTAAAGCACCCCATGGGCTGGAGATGGGCCAGGAGACTGGAAGAGGGATCCTACGCCTCTGGACAAGGAGGTGGATGTTCCCAGGAGCCACAGGATCTGTGGCCAATCAATATCTTCCTTCTTGGAGCCAATAAAATGCAAAAATCATTCCTTATAATTATGGCCTCGCTGCCTTGTTCACATTTAAACTCCCTCTGTGGATGCTGACATGGACTGAGCAGCCTGGTCTGACCTCAGAGTTGACCCTGCTTGGAGCTGGCATTGCACTAGAGATCATCTGAGCTCTCTTGTTCCTTAAGTTTTTCCATAAGCATAAGATGTACAGACCCACTTAGTACGTTCCCCGAGACTCCCCAGCAGGACTAAAATGTGCCCTCACCCATCAGCTCTGGCCCCTAACTCCATCCTGCCAGACCTCCTCCAGGTCCTCTCCACATTCTCCACTTTCCTTTTGAAATGTGAGACTCTCTGGGTCCTGTGGCATCGTCCTGGTGCCAGAAGAGTGAGGGCAGAGATTGTCTCCTTTGCCCAGTGTCAAGATTTGCTCCCTCTGCTCCTTCCAATGAGCGGCTGAGGGGGGAACAAGAAGTTGTCAGGGGGACACAGGCAGGAGAGCTGACACCACCCGAGCAGAGGGAGATCCCATAACATAGATGCCATGCTCAGTGATAAAACCTGTGGCAGAAGAAGAAAGAAGTTGAGATTTTTATTATTCCAGATGATGGGTGGTGGTAGACTGGTGAGGTGTCATTCTGACTGAAGGAAGTGCTGAGTGAAGTCATTTGCAATGGATTTGGGTTTGGAGTATGTTGGTTTTTATCTTTTTTCTTTCATCTATTAAACTGTTTTTAGCTCAGCCCACGTGGATCACCAAGGAGCAGCATGCACAAAACCCTGGCCAGCTGAGGAGTGCCCTGAGGATATGAACCTGGACACCAGGACCCTTGCTTGTCCTCACTCACAAGAGACCTCCATCAATCCCATGCCCTTTCAGAAGGGATTTTCCAAAGAAATATTGAACTTCTCCTGCAACTTCCTCAGACTGCTTTGGAGAGACATTATTGGGGCCTTGCAGTACTTGAAGGTGGTCACCAAGAAAATGGAGAGGGGAAATTTTCCAAGGGCATGGAGTGATAGGATTACACAGGGTGGCTTTCAGATTTAGGGAGGATTTAGATTAGACATTAGGAAGATATTGTTTACAAAGAAAGTGGTGAGGCAGTGGCCCAGGTTGCCCAGGGAAGCTGTGGCTGCCCCTCCCTGGAGGTGTTCAAGGCCAGCTTGGATGGGGCCTTGAGCAGCATGGACCCGTGGGAGGTGTCCCTGCTCAAGGCAAGGAGGTTGGAACTGGATGGACTTTAAGGTCCCTTCCAACCCAAACCATTCCATGATTCTGAGAAGTATTGAAATATATACTTTAAACTCAGATGTATTATTCTTAGATTCATTTCGTAATCTTCTTTAATGACACTGGGAAATGACTCTAAGGAGCTGTGCAAGACTTGAAGACCTGAAGAAAACAAGAGGAAGAGAAAGAGCTTGTTAGGACTTTCTGTTTTTTAATGAGACCCAAGGTGTATTAGCTGATGAGTCCTTGAACCTCAACTTCTTAAAGAAGATGAAGTGAATCCCTCAAGAAATAAAAGCACAACTCAGAGTACCTTGAAGTATTAATTGGTCTCAGTGAGGATTCTTCCTGAGAAAGGCTCCCCAGGGACTCATTAGTGCCAAGAATTGGAGGCCATGATTGCAGGAGGGTAAAGGTGCTGTGCAGGCAGCTGTGATGCTGAGAGAAGCCTGGGTTTGCTTGGTTAAGCAGAAAGGCCAAGCCCCGACCCCCAGGCCCTGGGCAGGCAGATCTGGCTTTGACTGCAATGACATCTGTGTCATGAACATTCTCACATGGCCAAATCAAACTGGGAGCAGTTTGTCATTCCAAACAGAGGTCTGGAGAGTTATGGGAGACGCCAGGGCTCTCACACAGCTACATGCAGTTGTATAAGAGTTGGGTCCTAGAAGGTTAGGGCCATAAAATGTTGGATCCTAGAAGAGTGACAGAAAACTTGGGTGTGAGGAGAGTCAGGTGATAGAAGGTTTGAGTCATAGAGGAGTAACGGAGAAGCACAGTCATAGAAGTGTTGGGTTGTGGTATTCTCATAGCAGAACTGGGTCATAGATGATTAAGGTCATGAAAGGGTCACAGAATATTCAGGCCATGGAAGAATCGAGTCGTAGATGTGTGAGATTAGTTGGGATTTAGGAGAGTTTGGTCATAGAACGGTCACCAAAGGGTTCGTTCAGACAAGGGTTGAGTAATAAAAGAGTTTTAGAACAGGCAGGTCAAGGAAGAATCTGGAAAGTTCTGGAAAGTCTGGAAAGTCATAGAAAGTTCATAGAAGAGTCAGTTCATGGAAAGTAGCATCACGGAACAGTCAGTTCATCGAATGGAGTTTTGTGTCATAGAAGGCTGGAATCATGGAAGGGTCTGGTCATAGAAGAGATGGGTGACAGAAGAGTTGAGTTAAGTATTTAGATATAGAGGAATAGTAGAAGATTTCAGTCATAGAAGATCCATAAAATGGTCTCAGGTAATAGAATTTTTGGGTAATAGAAGTGTTGAGTAATAGAAACACGAGAGTTTATTTGGTTAATAGAAGGGTTTGGTCATTGAAAAGACATTGAAGAGTCAGGTCATAGAAGGGTCAGGTCATAAAATGGTTAGGTCATAGATTATTCAGATCATAGAGGACTCAAGTCATACGAATTCATAGAAGGATCATAGATGAACTGGATCATTGAAGGCTTGAGTCGTGGAAGGATCGACTCATAGAAGGCTTGTGTTTTAGAAGAGTGGGGACATGGAAGAATGGAGTGGTAGAAGAGTTGGTTCCTACAAGAGATGGGTCCTAGAAGGCTCATAGAAGAGTACGATTGCAGAAAGTGTGTGACATCAAAGTGTCAGGCATAGAAGCATTAGGTTTTAGAAGGGTCACAGAATTGTTGGGTCCTAGAAGCGTCAAGTCATACAAGAGGCACCTGGCAGCTCATATGCGAGTCATGTCATACAGGAACAACATCATAGAAGGGCCAGTTAATTGGTTCATAGAAGAGCTGGTTATAGAAGAGTGACACTTTGGAAGAGTCAGGTCATAGAAGAATCAGGACATAGATGATTGGTGTTAACAAAGAGTCATAGAAGAATTGGTGCATAGAAAGTCATGTCATAGAAGAGTCAGAGAATACTGAAATCATGGAAGGTCATAGAATGCCTGAGTCACAGTAGGGTCTGATCATTTGAGAGACAGGTCAAAGAAGAGTCAAGTTCTAGATGAGCTGGATCATAGAGGAATAATAGAAGAATTCAGTCATAAAACATTCATAGAGCTGTTAGGTCATAGGACTCTAAGGCCATGAAAGGTTTGGGTCAGTCATAGAGGGGTCATAATATATTTGGGTAATGGAAGAGTCATGTCATAGAAGCATGAGAATTTAGCTAGGAAAAGGAAAGATCGGGTCACAGAAAGGTCATAGAGGAGTCAGGTCATAGAAGTGCTGGGTCGTAAATTATTTGTATTATAGAGGAGTTGAATCAAAGAAGAGTCAGGTCACAGAGAAGCCTTTAGCTTCCCTGCTAATCCACTGATCATTTTTGAAAAGAACATAAAATGTTGTAGGTTTGTTTTTTTTAACTGTTCCTGAAGCAACAAAAACTCATCATGGGACACCTGAACAGCCTTTGCGGTTGAGACTGAATCACGATCTTGACGTTCGCTGAGCTTGGAGGATGCTGTCTGAGAAGCCCATCTGTCTTGAGCTCCGTGACCATGGCCCAGCTCTGTCTCCCACAGGAACATCTCCAGCTCCTCCTGCCTGTGCCCCTGGCTGAGGGAATTGCTGCCCATTGGGGCTGAACCCCTGCAGCTGTGGCACCAGCCAAGCTCATCCCTGCCATGAGAAACCAAGAGTCCCACACCCTGTGTGTGCAAAGTCTTTGCTTAAAGTAGAGACATGGCTGGGAAAGAAGAGAGCTGAGTGTCTTTCCACCCCGGGGCTAAAGACAAGGGAAGAAAAGCCTAAATTCTCTCTATGGAAGGGCTTGGAAAAATTAGATCATTCCTTGTCCCCTTCCTGGGGTCCTGTTAAACGATGAGGCAAAAACAGTTATTCTCATGTCCACCTATTTTTCCAACAGGAGCAATGACAATGCAGGACAGTATCTCCCCCCGGCTGAGGGAGGGAACATCAGGGATGGCTTCAGCCTGTTTCTCAGCAGGTTCCCCTCGAGACCCAGGGACGCCTCGAGGGAGCCCAGAGAGGGCAGAGAAAGCCCTGCCTTGGTCTGCTCCTCTGCTGCTGAGCGGGGCTGGGCTCCTGGCACAGGGTGAGCTCATAACAAGAGGGTAGTTCATAAAAGAGCCAGGTCTGTCCAGGAGCAGCTCCTCTGCCAAGCCCAGCAGGGCTGAGGGCACTGCCTGCCGGCAGCGAGGGGAGAGGAGGGAGCAGAGAGAGGGGAAAGTCAGGGTGGTGTGGGAGGAAAGAGGAGGCTTCATTTGGAGAAAAACTTCACAGTCCTTCTCAAGGTGAGTCTCTGGGTGCAGGACAATGCAGGTTCAGTTCCTGGAGGGATCTCCTAAAGCCAGCACAGCCATAGCCTGAGGGATCTGTCAGGAGGGCTCTTGCAGTTTTTCCAGCAGAAAAAAAACCCCATGGTCACCGTTGCTCCACATCTCCCCATGATATTTCTAAGAGGACAATTCAAGGGGAAAATCAGGGCAGGGATTACGTTAAAGATAAAGAACTTCGCTGTGTCTGTGTTTTCTGTTTCTTGCACTTGAGGAATTTCAGGGGAGAAATGGATAAAGGACTCTCATGCTGGAAAAAAATCACTGGGACTCCTGAGCTGTGTCTTTGAGTAATCAGTAGGTTTGATAGGAGCCTCCTTAATTGTCTCCAGCTGCTCCTCTCTCATGGACAGCACCAGCATCACCTCTGCTGCACCCATCAGGCTCAGTCTCTCCTGTCCTTTTCAGCTTATAAACAAGACCCTGTGCAGAGCTTCACATGGGAAACAGGCCGGTTTGTGTAGGGCCAGTGGTGTGAAGAGAGGGTGAGATGGGGTCTGTGAGCACTGACAGGGAGAAGATGTGGGACAGGGAAACACCTCCTATGAGGAAATCCCCAGCAGAAGGGATAACTTCAGACGGGTAGATGAAACATAAAACTGAGAGGTTGTGGAAGTGAAAATGCAGAAAGTTCTGTGTGATCCCCTGCAGTGCAGCCCCTTCCTCTCAGCAAGC
This sequence comes from Clamator glandarius, assembly GCA_033459285.1. Lineage (NCBI taxonomy): Eukaryota > Metazoa > Chordata > Aves > Cuculiformes > Cuculidae > Clamator > Clamator glandarius. The sequence continues at coordinate 110,739 of JAUNZM010000829.1, forward strand.
CCCTTTGTCTCCTCTCCCACCCTGTAAACCCTCTGATCTCAGGGCTCTGGGCTCCAAGGCTGAGCCTCCTCCTCTGCAGCCACAGCTCCAGTGCCCTCTCCAGAGCCCAGGGACTGAGAGAAACTGCCCAGCAAGGTTGGTGTCTGGGAGGGGGTGAGCACAGCTGGGGAAGGGGAACGCTGTCTGCGTGCCCAGCTGCCTCTGCCCTGGCCTCTCTCAGCCAGACCCTCAATCTCCTTCTCCCTGTTTCTCTACCTGTCTCTGTTCTTGCCGTTGTTTTCTTGTTCTCGCTGCCAGGCTCTCTGGGGATGGGAGTTGCAGAGTCAGGCACTGATCCTCTGTGGGGCTGTGGGCAGTGCATTCCTGAGGAATTAACAGACTCTTCTGTACTGAGATATCATCATTAGGATACTTGGCTTTCCTTGAAGTGTCCTGCCAAGAACTGAGAAGCCCTCCAGGGTTCAAACCTTTCCTATTGCAGCTTTTTGTCATCCAAATATCTGTGGAAAAGCAAACAGATGCTCCTGCCAGGGGGATGTTTTGTTTGTGAAATGAGCTGCATGTGTCCTGGTCTGAAAGTGGAATGCTGAGACCTTGAGAAAGGGTTAGATACTCAGTGCTTGGCAGAAGGTTTATCTGCTTTCTGCACATCCTGGTGGCTTTTAAGGTGAATATGAAAATGTGATTATTGTGTCTCAGACAGTTTCACGCTCAGGGCAGATGGGACAGAGCAGCTCCCCTCCCTCTGCACTGTGTCACAGGCAATGATCTCGCCTCTCAGGACTCCCTCTGTTCTCCCGGAGTGCAGCAGGGATGTTGAAGATTTCTAGCATCCAAGAACACTGCCAAAGGATACAGAAGGAGCTCTAAGATACCCAAACCTTGACAGCCCTGCTTTCTTCCACCTCAGTTCCTCATCCCTGGCAGTGCAGATGCTGACAAGCCCTTTTACACCAGGAGCAGTTCCACAGGACAAAGCTGAACCCCAGCAGGGTCCCCTGTCCCCATCACCCCCTGATGCAGAGGAGGGCTGACTCCTCGCAGCCAGCGGGCAGAGGCCCTGCTCCTCTCAGCACATTCAACCTGCACCAAGCAGGGCTCCAGGCATAGAGCTGGATGAAGGGCTGCAACTGAAAATGGAAAAGCAGTGGCAAGTGTACAGTGTCAGAAATGGCTTTGATTTTACTTAAAGAAGTCTCCTGTAACTTCTCATACTATTTGTGTTTTGATCAGTGCTTCATATCCAGAGGCAGCAGATGTCCAACAAGAGCTCCATCACCCAGTTCCTCCTCCTGGCATTCGCAGACACACGGGAGCTGCAGCTCTTGCACTTCTGGCTCTTCCTGGGCATCTACCTGGCTGCCCTCTTGGGCAACGGCCTCATCATCACCACCATCACCTGTGACCAGCACCTCCACACCCCCATGTACTTCTTCCTCCTCAACCTTGCCCTCCTCGATATTGGCTCCATCTCCACCACTGTACCTAAATCCATGGTCAATTCCCTCTGGAACACCAGGACCATCTCCTACTCAGGGTGTGTTGCCCAGGTCTTCTTTGTGTTGTTCTTGTTCAGTGCAGAATATTATCTTCTCACAGTCATGTCCTATGACCGCTACGTTGCCATCTACAAACCCCTGCACTACGGGACCCTCCTGGGCACCAGAGCTTGTGTCCACATGGCAGCAGCTGCCTGGGGTGCTGGATTTCTCCAAGCACTGCTGCACACGGCCAATACCTTTTCCCTGCCTCTTCACCAGGGCAATGCTGTGGAACAATTCTTCTGTGAAATCCCCCAGATCCTCAAGCTCTCCTGCTCACACTCCTTCTTCAGGAGAGCTGGGCTTCTTGTGGTCAGTGTCTTAATTACATTTGGCTGTTTTGTTTTCATTGTGGTGTCCTATGTGCAGATCTTCAGGGCTGTGCTGAGGTTCCCCTCTGAGCAGGGACGGCAAAAATCCTTCACCATGTGTCTGCCTCACCTGGCTGTGGTCTCCCTGTTTGTCAGCACTGTAGCATTTGTCTACATGAAACCCCCCTTCTTCTCCACTGCATCCCTGGACCTGGTGCTCTCAGTTCTGTACTCAGTGGTGCCTCCAGCACTGAACCCCCTCATCTACAGCTTCAGGAACAAGCAGATCAAAGACGCAGTGAGGAAACTTATAACTGGATCGTTCTCTGAAGGAACTAACTATTCATCACCTTCTGTATAGCAGTTATCATGCAAGTCATTGCAAGCACAGTTTGGCTTCTCGATTTGTTGTTGCTGTATCTGGTTTCATAGAATCATAGAATAACCAGGTTGGAAGAGACCCACTGGATCATCGAGTCCAACCATCGCTATCAATCACTAAACCATGTCCCTCAGCATCTTGTCCGCCCCTGCCTTAAACACCTCCAGGGAAGTTGACTTAACCCCCTCCCTGGGCAGCCTCTGCCAGTGCCCAATGACTCTTTCTGTAAAAAAGTGGTTTTTTATTGTTCAGCCTAAACCTCCCCTAGTGGAGCTTGAGGCCATTCCGTCTTGTTCCGTCCCCTGTCACATGGGAGAAGAGCCCAGCTCCCTCCTCTCCACAACCTCCTTTCAGATAGCTGTAAAGAGCTATGAGGTCTCCCCTCAGCCTTTTCTTCTCTAGGCTAAACACCCCCAGCTCTCTCAGCGGTTCCTCATAAGACCTTCATGGTTAGTTACAATCTTATCAATCTGGTTTTAATTCAATGTCTTCTTCTGTTTGCTCATTGATTGGCTATGTAAATGAGGAGCTGCACTCTCTGTGTGTTTCAACAAAATAAAGGGATTGTCAATGACTTCTGTTTCCTGATATCTTTCCTCCAAGGCCTTTTTGGAGCTGCAGGGACAGTTCCTGTGGCATGGGTGGAGGGGAAAAGAGTCCTGGCATGGAAGCACTGCCAGGCACCAGTGCTTGGTCTCCCAGAGCTGTTCTCTCTCCACTTCCACACTCTCCTCCTCACCCCTTGCCTTGCTGTAAGGGGCTCTGATCTTGGTCCCAGCGGTGCTGAGTGGCAGTGCTGCACCCACAGGCAGGGACAGGCGGTGGGCACTTGTGGGACACAACTGCCTTTCCATGAAGAGAGGGGATCTCCTCAGGGCACAGCCTGAAGGCTTTCATCTTCTTTCATAGTTTCCCTAGAGGGCCAGAGAACATGACCCACAGATAAAAACAGCTGTGTAAAAATTAACAGTGCAGGTGTGAATGGTTTGGGAAGGATGCAGTTTCACAGCGCAGCCTCCTATGAGAGAACTTGAGGACCAGCAGAGCAGGGTGTGGTCTGTGCCCATGTGCACTGGACACCCTGCAGGATCTGTCCCATGGCAACAATCCTGGAGTAGCCCCTCAAAACCACCATTCCCAGCACTGCCCTCTCACCCCAGCTTGCAGAGGTTCTTTGTCCCTCCCTGGAAGGACACAGAATGAGGAGGCCAGTGTCCATATTCTCACTGTGCAGATGAGATGGGAGCACGTACATCACGTACATGAGGTGAGAGGAACCCAAGCAAACACTAACAGCCCTTCCTTGAGTCTCCATGAAGACCTGGGAGACAGAAAGTTTCTCAAGGTCACTTTGAGTTGAGAGCGACATCTCAAGGGTAAGTGCCTGAATGCAGCTCTGGGATGTGCTTCCTTCAACCAAGGTCCCCGTGTCCATTCCTCATGTTGTGGGCATCCCAGAGGAGTGAAGAGCAGGGCAACACACTGCAGGGCTGAGGCACCTCCCAACATCTACAAGTGGCAACAGGAACTCAGAGAGAGACTATGACCTTTATCTCCCCCTGTACAAGGGCCTGAATCTGCTTCTGAACATCCCGGGGTGCATAAGGAGTTAGTGAGCCCAGCTCAGATGTGGACTCCAGACAGAACCCTGACATTTCTGTTTGTGACTCCAGGAACCAACCGCACTGGCCCAGGGAGATTCGTCTCAGATCCCTTGGACAGGCTCATTGCGAGTGTTCCTGTCTGCTACATCACCCTTATATGATGTAATTGCTAGAACAGAGAGGTTCTGGGGTCCTTGGAAAAGGAACTCATTGAACATACCTTAAAGAACAGGAATAAAGGGAATTGGGAGAATTGCATGTGGAAACCCCTGGAAGGTGAAGGAGATGAAATGCACAGTGTACCAGACAGAGAGCTGGCAATGCAAGCACAGGGCAGGGGAGAGGCTGCTTCTCCCACAAATCACACACGGTCTGAAAATTCATACCTTGTGGCAGTACAGAAATTCCAGGGACATTTTATTAG
>JAUNZM010000829.1:120000-122500 GCA_033459285.1 Clamator glandarius
GAATGCACCAACCGATGCAATCTACGGGCTTGAATACTGGGAACCAATGCCGATAATCGATTTAATCCTAGTCCACCATCCCTAATGCTGGAATATAGGATGGCATCACACGTACTTGGGGGCAGGTGTAACCATCCCTTGACCGCAGCTCTTATTTCTAGGTCAAGGCTTTCTAGTAATGAAGCCTTTACATTTGATTGGTCAGCCGAGTAAATCAATCTGGGAATTGTATACCCTTTCAAGATCTCTACTTTCTGTAAAGGTTTTAAATAAGCTCTCTCAATCCGATGTAACCAGTCTTTTAATTTCCCCAGTAACTCTGGATTAGATATTCCAACCCATGGGTCCGTTTTAAGACCCAGGTATTTCACAGTGTCTCCGGGGTCCATCATTTTCAAGGGGGAATTATTGATGGTCCATTCCTCACAATTATTGATGGTATACGAATCGTGTGTGGGTTTTATAAAAAATCCACCACATTTTTCCCCTTGGATTCTGAGGCCTGTTACGGAACAAAATGCCTCCAATATTTTTATATTTCTCTGCATTCCTTCCCAGGATTCACTCAACAGGACCAAATCGTCCGCAAAGGCCAACGTTGTAATATTTTTCGAACAGTGTCTGAAACCAGTGCCCTTATTTTCCAATCTACACAGCAGAGGGTCCAAGGCCAAGTTAAATAAAAGTGGAGACATTGGATCTCCTTGTTTGACCCCAATCTGAATGTTAATGGGGTTAGTTACACCGCTTTTCAATTCAATTCCGGTCTGGATATTACAATATAGATTTTTAACGAGGGTGATAATATGTTCGTCCACCCTTCTTAATTTGAGAGCCGCTATTAGATGATCGTGGCTCACCGTATCAAAGGCTTTTTCAAGGTCAATGAAGACTACCCCCAGGGGGCGATGGTCTCTCTTAGAGATTTTCATTAATAGTTGTAATAGTTTCAGGTTCTCAGCACAACCTGATGATTTAATAAAACCCCTTTGTCTCATATTTATAGGACAGGCCTTGGTCAATCTCGCTGTTAACAATCTTGAGAATAGTTTTAAGATAATCGACCCGATAGTTATCGGACGCCAGTTATTGATGTCATCTGGGCGTTCTCGGGCCGCAGGTTTTGGTATTAGGATGGTCCGACATTTCTTAACCATGTCCGGAACCCTCCCCGACACCAGCCATAGATTGTAAATTCCCTTTAATGTAACAAATTTAGAATCATATTGTTCAAGATCTTTCAAACTTAGCCCATCTGGTCCTGGTGCCGCATTTTTCTTCATTTCATTAATATTTCTCTTAATTTCTTTTTCCGTAAACATAGCATAAAAAGCCGAGTTGTCTGCCATCTCCACATGATTGAATACATCCAGGCCACAGAATTTACCCGTGTTCTCCCATCTAGATCTGAAGACATTATAAGCCTCCTCTAGAGGGATCCCACACCTCAGGGACTCCCGTCCATCCAGGATGATGCCAGCTAGCTTCCCTCTGTCGGCATGGTATAACCTTTGCATCCGACGGAAGGTACACTTGCGTTTGGCTTTCTTTCTCATCCAGTTCTTTGGAGGACTTCTGGGACGATCCCGTTTAACGGTTCTCTGCGTGCCCGTTTGTGAGGAGGCTTCCAACTCAGAGGATTTTCTCTCAAGGTCTGCCAGGCAGTCTTTCATTGCCTCTTCAATTAATATTGATGGATCTATCTCGCCTTTGACCATTTCACAAAACACATTTTGGAAAGTGGATATTTTACCAGCTGTAATCCCTTCTACGACAGTCCTCTTATAATGGGACTTAAGGTCCACTTTCTTTGTCTCATCAATGTCTCCAATACATTCCTCTTTTTCAGAGTTTTCCTCTTCCCGATATTCCACTTTCTTTCTCATTTCAGATCTTTTTAGATCGCGCCTTTTATCACTTATTTGTTTTGCGGTTTTAGATGGTAAACTTTCCGCAATTAATTTATTGATGGTTTTCAGTCCCTCATACTGTTTTTCCAATTTCATTAACAATTCAATCTCATCACTAGTCCAGCACTGCTTATGTTCGCCCCTCCGAGTACTTTTCTTTGGGAGAGATGCTTCGATCCGCTCCTTATTCCTCACAACTGGGTGAGCCAGGCGTTTATGTTGACTCAAACCACTTTTGGTGTTAAATTCTCTTTGGCATTCCTCACAGACATGCCCTTTTATTTCTACTGGGTTGTTTTGCCCTTGGCATTTGGGAAAGTGGCACGCAATACTATGATGTTTCTCATTTGTTCTGCCACATTTTATACATTGGAACATAATCTTTCTTTTACCGTGGACTCTTTTAAGATGTTCAGTGAGTCCCGATATCTTGTCAAACTGAGTCCCACAATATGGACAAGATGGATTTTTGTCAGGAACTTTAACCATAGGTATTTCTCCCATGGGAGGTTCATTCTGCGGGTTTAACTCAGGATTTACTGGCAAAGGACTTGCAAGATGTTCACTCCCATGAGATGAATCATCTTTAT
>JAUNZM010000829.1:132500-142500 GCA_033459285.1 Clamator glandarius
GCGACCAGAGAAAAGCGGAAAAACGAGATAAGCGGAAAGCAGAATCGGAGAGAGTGCAACCGGGAAAATGCGACTCCTCCGGCGGAGCGGCCGAAACGGATCGTGCGCAGCCCAACTTAGCCGCTCGCCAGCCGTGCCCTCAGTGGCGAGTCACCGCTCGCCCCTATAGTATGTACAGGTGAGTCCGAGGGCGCCCTAGCTTCCAACTCGGAGAAGTCACCAGCGGAGGGGGCGCGCCAACGACGCCGCCTCTTACGAGGACATAACCGGAGGCAGCGCAAAGCAGCGACCCCTTCGGTGAGAACCAGGAGCGGAGGCGGCCGCCAGGTCTACCCGTCCCGCTGGAAAAACGAACAAAGACCGGCCGGAGAGGGGTAGACCTGACGGCCCGACGCGGCCGGAAAAACCGGTAGCCCGGGCGAAGCACGGCGGTCCTGCCGATGCTCCGGAGGTGGGTAGACGAGACGGCCGGAGCGGGTAGACAGGACGGCCGGAGCCGGGTAAGCCCGGACGGCCGGAGGATGGTAGACAGGACAGCCGGAGCCGGGTAGCCAGAACGGCCGGAGCCGGGTAAGCCCGGACGGCCAGAGCCGGGTAAGCCCGGACGGCTGGAGCCGGGTAGCCAGGACGGCCGGAGAAGGGTAAGCCCGGACGGCCGGAGAGGGGTAGCCAGGACGACCGGAGAAGGGTAAGCCCGGACGGCCGGAGGATGGTAGACAGGACAGCCGGAGGTGTGTAGCCAGAACGGCCGGAGCCGGGTAAGCCCGGACTGCCGGAGCCGGGTAAGCCCGGACGGCCAGAGCCGGGTAAGCCCGGACGGCCGGAGCCGGGTAGCCAGGACGGCCGGAGAAGGGTAAGCCCGGACGACCGGAGAGGGGTAGCCAGGACGGCCGGAGCCGGGTAAGCCCGGACGGCCAGAGCCGGGTAAGCCCGGACGGCCGGAGCCGGGTAGCCAGGACGGCCGGAGAAGGGTAAGCCCGGACGGCCGGAGAGGGGTAGCCAGGACGACCGGAGAAGGGTAAGCCCGGACGGCCGGAGGATGGTAGACAGGACAGCCGGAGGTGTGTAGCCAGAACGGCCGGAGCCGGGTAAGCCCGGACTGCCGGAGCCGGGTAAGCCCGGACGGCCGGAGGATGGTAGACAGGACAGCCGGAGCCGGGTAGCCAGAACGGCCGGAGCCGGGTAAGCCCGGACGGCCAGAGCCGGGTAAGCCCGGACGGCCGCAGGTGTGTAGCCAGAACGGCCGGAGCCGGGTAAGCCCGGACTGCCGGAGCCGGGTAAGCCCGGACGGCCAGAGCCGGGTAAGCCCGGACGGCCGGAGCCGGGTAGCCAGGACGGCCGGAGAAGGGTAAGCCCGGACGGCCGGAGAGGGGTAGCCAGGACGGCCGGAGAAGGGTAAGCCCGGACGGCCGGAGAGGGGTAGCCAGGACGGCCGGAGAAGCTTAAGCCCGGACGGCCGGAGGAGGGTAGACAGGACGGCCGGAGCCGGCTAAGCCCGGACGGCCGGAGCCGGGTAGACAGGACGCGGCGCGCGAGGCGGGGACGAAACCGGCCATCACGTCTACCCACCTCCAGGCAACCGGCGGGCTGCCAGGTCTACCCGCCAGCGCAAGCCGCAGAAAGCAAGTCCACGGCGGGCGGCCACGTCTACCCCAGCGCCCAGGGGGAAGGACGGTGCGAAGGGAACGCTACGATCCCGCGGCGGGGGCCTGCGCCGCGGCCGGGTAAAACCGGCCGTCAGGTCTACCCATCTCCAGGCACTGGCGGGCGGCCAGGTCTACCCGCCAGCGCAAGCCGCAGAGACGAAATCCACGGCGGGCTGCCAGGTCTACCCCGGCACCCAGGGGAACGGACGGCGCGAAGGGAACGCTACACTCCCGCGGCGGAGGCCTGCTCCGTGGCAAACCGGCCGTCACGTCTACCCACCTCTAGGAAACCAGCGGGCGGCCAGGTCTACCCGCCACCGCAAGCCGCGGAAAGCAAGTCCACGGCGGGCGGCCACGTCTACCCCAGCACCCAGGGGGAAGGACGGTGCGGAGGGAACGCTACGCTCCCGCGGCAGGGGCCTGCGCCGCGGCCGGGTAGAACCGGCCGTCAGGTCTACCCACCTCCAGGCCCCTGCCGGCCGCCAGGTCTTCCCGCCACCGCAAGCCGCGGAAAGCAAGTCCACGACGGGCGGCCACGTCGATCGAACCTCATCTATCAGGGACAAATAAAAGGGTACCGAGGCCCCCGCGGCCACGGTTCTCCTGGGACAGCAACGGCCACCACGCGGCATCTCCACCGCCCAACCCCGTGGGGAGAACGGCGGGAGCGGTACGAACGACCAGGCAGCGTCCGGGGAGAGGGGTGCAACACCGGCTGGCACACCGGCAGAGCCGGCCCTGCCGAGAAGCCCCTCAGACGCGCCTGCCGAGACGAGCCTCGCTAAGCATCACCCACCGCTCCGCGACACCGAGCCCATCCGTGCCTGGCCAGCCGGGACCAGGGGAAAGCCGCGGCACGCTCGACTTCCCCTTTTCACAGCGTTCGACTCCGAGACCATCAGCCTGACAAACACCGCACCACCTCTTGCGCTCACCCCGCGGCGAACGACTCACACCCCGGTGCAGCGGCGACCAGAGAAAAGCGGAAGAACGAGAAAGCGGAAAAAAGAACCGGGGGAGAGTGCAAGAGTCCTCGAGAGTAGACAAGACGGCCGTCGGAGGGTAAGCCCGGACGGCCGGTGGAGGGTAGACAGGACTGCCGGAGCCGGGTAAGCCCGGACGGCCGGAGGAGGGTAGGCAGGACAACCGGAGCCGGGTAAGCCCGGACGGCCGGAGGAGGGTAGGCAAGACAACCGGAGCGGGGTAGACAGGACGGCCGGAGCCGGGTAAGCCTGGACGGCCGGAGGAGGGTAGACAGACGGCCGGAGCCGGTTAAGCCCGTACGGCCGGAGGAGGCTAGACAGCACAGACAGAGGAGGGTAGACAGACGGCCGCAGCCGGGTAGACCGCACGGCCAGAGCCGAGTAAGCACGGACGGCCAGGGGAGGGTAGAAAGGAGGGTCGGAGATGGGTAGACAGGACGGCCGGAGCCGGGTAAGCCCGGAAGGCCGGAGGAGGGTAGGCAGGACAACCGGAGCAGGGTAGACAGGACGGCCGGGGCCGGGTAAGCCCGGACGGCCGCAGGAGGGTAGACAGGACAACCGGAGCCGGGTAAGCCCAGACGGCCGGAGGAGGGTTGACAGCACAGACAGAGGAGGGTAGACAGACGGCCAGAGCCGGGTAAGCACGGACGGCCAGGGGAGGGTAGAAAGGAAGGTCGGAGATGGGTAGACAGGACGGCCGGAGCCGGGTAAGCCCGGAAGGCCGGAGGAGGGTAGACAGAACGGCCGGAGCCGGGTAAGCCAGCAGGGCCGGAGGAGGGTAGAGAGGACAGCCGGAGGAGGGTAGACAGGACGGCCGGAGCCGAGTAGAGAGGACGGCCGGAGCCACCGAGCCCATCCGTGCCTGGACAGCCGGGACCAGGGGAGAGCCGCGGCACGCTCGACTTCCCCTTCTCAGCGTTCGACAACGAGACCATCAGCCTGACACACGCCGCACCACCTCTTGCGCTCACCCCGCGGCGAACGACTCACACCCCGGTGCAGCGGCGACCAGAGAAAAGCGGAAAAACGAGATAAGCGGAAAGCAGAATCGGAGAGAGTGCAACCGGGAAAATGCGACTCCTCCGGCGGAGCGGCCGAAACGGATCGTGCGCAGCCCAACTTAGACCGCTCGCCAGCCGTGCCCTCAGTGGCGAGTCACCGCTCGCCCCTATAGTATGTACAGGTGAGTCCGAGGGCGCCCTAGCTTCCAACTCGGAGAAGTCACCAGCGGAGGGGGCGCGCCAACGACGCCGCCTCTTACGAGGACATAACCGGAGGCAGCGCAAAGCAGCGACCCCTTCGGTGAGAACCAGGAGCGGAGGCGGCCGCCAGGTCTACCCGTCCCGCTGGAAAAACGAACAAAGACCGGCCGGAGAGGGGTAGACCTGACGGCCCGACGCGGCCGGAAAGACCGGCAGCCCGGGCGAAGCACGGCGGTCCTGCCGATGCTCCGGAGGTGGGTAGACGAGACGGCCGGAGCGGGTAGACAGGACGGCCGGAGCCGGGTAAGCCCGGACGGCCGGAGGATGGTAGACAGGACAGCCGGAGCCGGGTAGCCAGAACGGCCGGAGCCGGGTAAGCCCGGACGGCCAGAGCCGGGTAAGCCCGGACGGCTGGAGCCGGGTAGCCAGGACGGCCGGAGAAGGGTAAGCCCGGACGGCCGGAGAGGGGTAGCCAGGACGACCGGAGAAGGGTAAGCCCGGACGGCCGGAGGATGGTAGACAGGACAGCCGGAGGTGTGTAGCCAGAACGGCCGGAGCCGGGTAAGCCCGGACTGCCGGAGCCGGGTAAGCCCGGACGGCCAGAGCCGGGTAAGCCCGGACGGCCGGAGCCGGGTAGCCAGGACGGCCGGAGAAGGGTAAGCCCGGACGACCGGAGAGGGGTAGCCAGGACGGCCGGAGCCGGGTAAGCCCGGACGGCCAGAGCCGGGTAAGCCCGGACGGCCGGAGCCGGGTAGCAAGGACGGCCGGAGAAGGGTAAGCCCGGACGGCCGGAGAGGGGTAGCCAGGACGACCGGAGAAGGGTAAGCCCGGACGGCCGGAGGATGGTAGACAGGACAGCCGGAGGTGGGTAGACGAGACGGCCGGAGCGGGTAGACAGGACGGCCGGAGCCGGGTAAGCCCGGACGGCCGGAGGAGGATAGACAGGACGGCCGGAGCCGGGTAGCCAGAACGGCCGGAGCCGGGTAAGCCCGGACGGCCAGAGCCGGGTAAGCCCGGACGGCCGGAGGTGTGTAGCCAGAACGGCCGGAGCCGGGTAAGCCCGGACGGCCGGAGCCGGGTAGCCAGGACGGCCGAAGAAGGGTAAGCCCGGACGGCCGGAGAGGGGTAGCCAGGACGGCCGGAGCCGGATAAGCCCGGACGGCCGGAGGAGGGTAGACAGGACGGCCGGAGCCGGCTAAGCCCGGACGGCCAGAGCCGGGTAGACGTCCAGGACGGCCGGAGAAGGGTAAGCCCGGACGGCCGGAGCCGGGTAGACAGGACGCGGCGCGCGAGGCGGGGACGAAACCGGCCATCACGTCTACCCACCTCCAGGCAACCGGCGGGCTGCCAGGTCTACCCGCCAGCGCAAGCCGCAGAAAGCAAGTCCACGGCGGGCTGCCAGGTCTACCCCAGCACCCAGGGGAACGGACGGCGCGAAGGGAACGCTACACTCCCGCGGCGGAGGCCTGCTCCGTGGCAAACCGGCCGTCACGTCTACCCACCTCTAGGAAACCAGCGGGCGGCCAGGTCTACCCGCCACCGCAAGCCGCGGAAAGCAAGTCCACGGCGGGCGGCCACGTCGATCGAACCTCATCGATCAGGGAAAAATAAAAGGGTACCGAGGCCCCCGCAGCCACGGTTCTCCTGGGACAGCAACGGCCACCACGCGGCATCCCACCGCCCAACCCCGTGGGGATAACGGCGGGAGCGGTACGAACGACCAGGCAGCGTCCGGGGAGAGGGGTGCAACACCGGCTGGCACACCGGCAGAGCCGGACCTGCCGAGAAGCCCCTCAGACGCGCCTGCCGAGACGAGCCTCGCTAAGCATCACCCACCGCTCCGAGACACCGAGCCCATCCGTGCCTGGCCAGCCGGGACCAGGGGAGAGCCGCGGCACGCTCGACTTCCCTTTTTCAGCGTTCGACAACGAGACCATCAGCCTGACACACGCCGCACCACCTCTTGCGCTCACCCCGCGGCGAACGAGTCACCCCGGTGGAGCGGCGACCAGAGAAAAGCGGAAAACGAGAAAGCGGAAAAAAGAACCGGAGAGAGTGCAACCGGGAAAATGCAACTCCTCCGGCGGAGCGGCCGAAACGGATCGTGCACAGCCCAACTTAGCCGCTCGCCAGCGGTGCCCTCCGCGGCGAGTCACCGCTCGCCCCTATAGTATGTACAGGTGAGTCCGAGGGGGCCCTAGCTTCCAACTCGGAGAAGTCACCAGCGGAGGGAGCGCGCCAACGACGCCGCCTCTTACGAGGACATAACCGGAGGCAGCGCAAAGCAGCGACCCCTTCGGTGAGAACCAGGAGCGGAGGCGGCCGCCAGGTCTACCCGTTAGCGCAAGCCGCAGAGACTAAGTCCACGGCGGGCTGCCAGGTCTACCCGTTAGCGCAAGCCGCAGAAACGAAGTCCACGGCGGGCTGCCAGGTCTACCCGCCTGCGGAAGCCGCAGAGACTAAGTCCACGGCGGGCTGCCAGGTCTACCCGCCTGCGGAAGCCGCAGAGACTAAGTCCACGGCGGGCTGCCAGGTCTACCCGCCTGCGGAAGCCGCAGAGACTAAGTCCACGGTGGGCTGCCAGGTCTACCCGCCTGCGGAAGCCGCAGAGACTAAGTCCACGGCGGGCTGCCAGGTCTACCCGCCTGCGCCAGCCGCAGAGACTAAGTCCACGGCGGGCTGCCAGGTCTACCCGCCTGCGGAAGCCGCAGAGACTAAGTCCACGGCGGGCTGCCAGGTCTACCCGCCTGCGCCAGCCGCAGAGACTAAGTCCACGGCGGGCTGCCAGGTCTACCCGCCTGCGGAAGCCGCAGAGACTAAGTCCACGGCGGGCTGCCAGGTCTACCCGCCTGCGGAAGCCGCAGAGACTAAGTCCACGGCGGGCTGCCAGGTCTACCCGCCTGCGGAAGCCGCAGAGACTAAGTCCACGGCGGGCTGCCAGGTCTACCCGCCTGCGGAAGCCGCAGAGACTAAGTCCACGGCGGGCTGCCAGGTCTACCCGCCTGCGCCAGCCGCAGAGACTAAGTCCACGGCGGGCTGCCAGGTCTACCCGCCTGCGGAAGCCGCAGAGACTAAGTCCACGGCGGGCTGCCAGGTCTACCCGCCTGCGGAAGCCGCAGAGACTAAGTCCACGGCGGGCTGCCAGGTCTACCCGCCTGCGCAAGCCGCAGAGACTAAGTCCACGGCGGGCTGCCAGGTCTACCCGCCTGCGGAAGCCGTAGAGACTAAGTCCACGGCGGGCTGCCAGGTCTACCCGCCTGCGGAAGCCGCAGAGACTAAGTCCACGGCGGGCTGCCAGGTCTACCCGCCTGCGGAAGCCGCAGAGACTAAGTCCACGGCGGGCTGCCAGGTCTACCCGCCTGCGCCAGCCGCAGAGACTAAGTCCACGGCGGGCTGCCAGGTCTACCCGCCTGCGGAAGCCGCAGAGACTAAGTCCACGGCGGGCTGCCAGGTCTACCCGCCTGCGGAAGCCGCAGAGACTAAGTCCACGGCGGGCTGCCAGGTCTACCCGCCTGCGGAAGCCGCAGAGACTAAGTCCACGGCGGGCTGCCAGGTCTACCCGCCTGCGCCAGCCGCAGAGACTAAGTCCACGGCGGGCTGCCAGGTCTACCCGCCTGCGGAAGCCGCAGAGACTAAGTCCACGGCGGGCTGCCAGGTCTACCCGCCTGCGCCAGCCGCAGAGACTAAGTCCACGGCGGGCTGCCAGGTCTACCCGCCTGCGGAAGCCGCAGAGACTAAGTCCACGGCGGGCTGCCAGGTCTACCCGCCTGCGGAAGCCGCAGAGACTAAGTCCACGGCGGGCTGCCAGGTCTACCCGCCTGCGGAAGCCGCAGAGACTAAGTCCACGGCGGGCTGCCAGGTCTACCCGCCTGCGGAAGCCGCAGAGACTAAGTCCACGGCGGGCTGCCAGGTCTACCCGCCTGCGGAAGCCGCAGAGACTAAGTCCACGGCGGGCTGCCAGGTCTACCCGCCTGCGCCAGCCGCAGAGACTAAGTCCACGGCGGGCTGCCAGGTCTACCCGCCTGCGGAAGCCGCAGAGACTAAGTCCACGGCGGGCTGCCAGGTCTACCCGCCTGCGGAAGCCGCAGAGACTAAGTCCACGGCGGGCTGCCAGGTCTACCCGCCTGCGCCAGCCGCAGAGACTAAGTCCACGGCGGGCTGCCAGGTCTACCCGCCTGCGCCAGCCGCAGAGACTAAGTCCACGGCGGGCTGCCAGGTCTACCCGCCTGCGGAAGCCGCAGAGACTAAGTCCACGGCGGGCTGCCAGGTCTACCCGCCTGCGGAAGCCGCAGAGACTAAGTCCACGGCGGGCTGCCAGGTCTACCCGCCTGCGGAAGCCGCAGAGACTAAGTCCACGGCGGGCTGCCAGGTCTACCCGCCTGCGCCAGCCGCAGAGACTAAGTCCACGGCGGGCTGCCAGGTCTACCCGCCTGCGCCAGCCGCAGAGACTAAGTCCACGGCGGGCTGCCAGGTCTACCCGCCTGCGCAAGCCGCAGAGACTAAGTCCACGGCGGGCTGCCAGGTCTACCCGCCTGCGGAAGCCGCAGAGACTAAGTCCACGGCGGGCTGCCAGGTCTACCCGCCTGCGGAAGCCGCAGAGACTAAGTCCACGGCGGGCTGCCAGGTCTACCCGCCTGCGCCAGCCGCAGAGACTAAGTCCACGGCGGGCTGCCAGGTCTACCCACCTGCGGAAGCCGCAGAGACTAAGTCCACGGCGGGCTGCCAGGTCTACCCGCCTGCGCAAGCCGCAGAGACTAAGTCCACGGCGGGCTGCCAGGTCTACCCGCCTGCGCCAGCCGCAGAGACTAAGTCCACGGCGGGCTGCCAGGTCTACCCGCCTGCGGAAGCCGCAACTAAGTCCACGGCGGGCTGCCAGGTCTACCCGCCTGCGCCAGCCGCAGAGACTAAGTCCACGGCGGGCTGCCAGGTCTACCCGCCTGCGGAAGCCGCAGAGACTAAGTCCACGGCGGGCTGCCAGGTCTACCCGCCTGCGCCAGCCGCAGAGACTAAGTCCACGGCGGGCTGCCAGGTCTACCCGCCTGCGCCAGCCGCAGAGACTAAGTCCACGGCGGGCTGCCAGGTCTACCCGCCTGCGCCAGCCGCAGAGACTAAGTCCACGGCGGGCTGCCAGGTCTACCCGCCTGCGCAGCAGCCGCAGAGACTAAGTCCACGGCGGGCTGCCAGGTCTACCCGCCTGCGACCAGCCGCAGAGACTAAGTCCACGGCGGGCTGCCAGGTCTACCCGCCTGCGCCAGCCGCAGAGACTAAGTCCACGGCGGGCTGCCAGGTCTACCCGCCTGCGCCAGCCGCAGAGACTAAGTCCACGGCGGGCTGCCAGGTCTACCCGCCTGCGGAAGCCGCAGAGACTAAGTCCACGGCGGGCTGCCAGGTCTACCCGCCTGCGGAAGCCGCAGAGACTAAGTCCACGGCGGGCTGCCAGGTCTACCCGCCTGCGCCAGCCGCAGAGACTAAGTCCACGGCGGGCTGCCAGGTCTACCCGCCTGCGGAAGCCGCAGAGACTAAGTCCACGGCGGGCTGCCAGGTCTACCCGCCTGCGGAAGCCGCAGAGACTAAGTCCACGGCGGGCTGCCAGGTCTACCCGCCTGCGGAAGCCGCAGAGACTAAGTCCACGGCGGGCTGCCAGGTCTACCCGCCTGCGCCAGCCGCAGAGACTAAGTCCACGGCGGGCTGCCAGGTCTACCCGCCTGCGGAAGCCGCAGAGACTAAGTCCACGGCGGGCTGCCAGGTCTACCCGCCTGCGCCAGCCGCAGAGACTAAGTCCACGGCGGGCTGCCAGGTCTACCCGCCTGCGGAAGCCGCAGAGACTAAGTCCACGGCGGGCTGCCAGGTCTACCCGCCTGCGCCAGCCGCAGAGACTAAGTCCACGGCGGGCTGCCAGGTCTACCCGCCTGCGGAAGCCGCAGAGACTAAGTCCACGGCGGGCTGCCAGGTCTACCCGCCTGCGCCAGCCGCAGAGACTAAGTCCACGGCGGGCTGCCAGGTCTACCCGCCTGCGCCAGCCGCAGAGACTAAGTCCACGGCGGGCTGCCAGGTCTACCCGCCTGCGGAAGCCGCAGAGACTAAGTCCACGGCGGGCTGCCAGGTCTACCCGCCTGCGCCAGCCGCAGAGACTAAGTCCACGGCGGGCTGCCAGGTCTACCCGCCTGCG
>JAUNZM010000829.1:155000-165000 GCA_033459285.1 Clamator glandarius
TCGATCAGGAAAGAAAAAAATAAAAGGGTACCGAGGCCCCCGCGGCCACGGTTCTCCTGGGACAGCAACGGCCACCACGCGGCAACCCACCGCCCAACCCCGTGGGGAGAAGGGCCGGAGCGGTACGAACGACCAGGCAGCGTCCGGGGAGAGGGGTGCAACACCGGCTGGCGCACCGGCAGAGCCGGCCCTGCCGAGTAGCCCCTCAGACGCGCCTGCCGAGACGAGCCTCGCTAAGCATCACCCACCGCTCCGAGACACCGAGCCCATCCGTGCCTGGACAGCCGGGACCAGGGGAAAGTCGCGGCACGCTCGACTTCCCCTTCTCAGCGTTCGACAACGAGACCATCAGCCTGACACACGCCGCACCACCTCTTGCGCTCACCCCGCGGCGAACGACTCACACCCCGGTGCAGCGGCGACCAGAGAAAAGCGGAAAAACGAGATAAGCGGAAAGCATGATCGGAGAGAGTGCAACCGGGAAAATGCGACTCCTCCGGCGAAGCGGCCGAAACGGATCGTGCGCAGCCCAACTTAGCCGCTCGCCAGCCGTGCCCTCAGTGGCGAGTCACCGCTCGCCCCTATAGTATGTACAGGTGAGTCCGAGGGCGCCCTAGCTTCCAACTCGGAGAAGTCACCAGCGGAGGGGGCGCGCCAACGACGCCGCCTCTTACGAGGACATAACCGGAGGCAGCGCAAAGCAGCGACCCCTTCGGTGAGAACCAGGAGCGGAGGCGGCCGCCAGGTCTACCCGTCCCGCTGGAAAAACGAACAAAGACCGGCCGGAGAGGGGTAGACCTGACGGCCCGACGCGGCCGGAAAAACCGGTAGCCCGGGCGAAGCACGGCGGTCCTGCCGATGCTCCGGAGGTGGGTAGACGAGACGGCCGGAGCGGGTAGACAGGACGGCCGGAGCCGGGTAAGCCCGGACGGCCGGAGGATGGTAGACAGGACAGCCGGAGCCGGGTAGCCAGAACGGCCGGAGCCGGGTAAGCCCGGACGGCCAGAGCCGGGTAAGCCCGGACGGCTGGAGCCGGGTAGCCAGGACGGCCGGAGAAGGGTAAGCCCGGACGGCCGGAGAGGGGTAGCCAGGACGACCGGAGAAGGGTAAGCCCGGACGGCCGGAGGATGGTAGACAGGACAGCCGGAGGTGTGTAGCCAGAACGGCCGGAGCCGGGTAAGCCCGGACTGCCGGAGCCGGGTAAGCCCGGACGGCCAGAGCCGGGTAAGCCCGGACGGCCGGAGCCGGGTAGCCAGGACGGCCGGAGAAGGGTAAGCCCGGACGACCGGAGAGGGGTAGCCAGGACGGCCGGAGCCGGGTAAGCCCGGACGGCCAGAGCCGGGTAAGCCCGGACGGCCGGAGCCGGGTAGCCAGGACGGCCGGAGAAGGGTAAGCCCGGACGGCCGGAGAGGGGTAGCCAGGACGACCGGAGAAGGGTAAGCCCGGACGGCCGGAGGATGGTAGACAGGACAGCCGGAGGTGTGTAGCCAGAACGGCCGGAGCCGGGTAAGCCCGGACTGCCGGAGCCGGGTAAGCCCGGACGGCCAGAGCCGGGTAAGCCCGGACGGCCGGAGCCGGGTAGCCAGGACGGCCGGAGAAGGGTAAGCCCGGACGACCGGAGAGGGGTAGCCAGGACGGCCGGAGCCGGGGAAGCCCGGATGGCCGGAGGAGGGCAGACAGGACGGCCGGAGCCGGGTAAGCCCGGACGGCCGGAGGATGGTAGACAGGACAGCCGGAGCCGGGTAGCCAGAACGGCCGGAGCCGGGTAAGCCCGGACGGCCAGAGCCGGGTAAGCCCGGACGGCCGGAGGTGTGTAGCCAGAACGGCCGGAGCCGGGTAAGCCCGGACGGCCGGAGGATGGTAGACAGGACAGCCGGAGCCGGGTAGCCAGAACGGCCGGAGCCGGGTAAGCCCGGACGGCCAGAGCCGGGTAAGCCCGGACGGCTGGAGCCGGGTAGCCAGGACGGCCGGAGAAGGGTAAGCCCGGACGGCCGGAGAGGGGTAGCCAGGACGACCGGAGAAGGGTAAGCCCGGACGGCCGGAGGATGGTAGACAGGACAGCCGGAGGTGTGTAGCCAGAACGGCCGGAGCCGGGTAAGCCCGGACTGCCGGAGCCGGGTAAGCCCGGACGGCCAGAGCCGGGTAAGCCCGGACGGCCGGAGCCGGGTAGCCAGGACGGCCGGAGAAGGGTAAGCCCGGACGACCGGAGAGGGGTAGCCAGGACGGCCGGAGCCGGGTAAGCCCGGACGGCCAGAGCCGGGTAAGCCCGGACGGCCGGAGCCGGGTAGCCAGGACGGCCGGAGAAGGGTAAGCCCGGACGGCCGGAGAGGGGTAGCCAGGACGACCGGAGAAGGGTAAGCCCGGACGGCCGGAGGATGGTAGACAGGACAGCCGGAGGTGTGTAGCCAGAACGGCCGGAGCCGGGTAAGCCCGGACTGCCGGAGCCGGGTAAGCCCGGACGGCCAGAGCCGGGTAAGCCCGGACGGCCGGAGCCGGGTAGCCAGGACGGCCGGAGAAGGGTAAGCCCGGACGACCGGAGAGGGGTAGCCAGGACGGCCGGAGCCGGGGAAGCCCGGATGGCCGGAGGAGGGCAGACAGGACGGCCGGAGCCGGGTAAGCCCGGACGGCCGGAGGAGGATAGACAGGACGGCCGGAGCCGGGTAGACAGGACGGCCGGAGCCGGGTAAGCCCGGACGGCCGGAGGATGGTAGACAGGACAGCCGGAGCCGGGTAGCCAGAACGGCCGGAGCCGGGTAAGCCCGGACGGCCAGAGCCGGGTAAGCCCGGACGGCCGGAGGTGTGTAGCCAGAACGGTCGGAGCCGGGTAAGCCCGGACGGCCAGAGCCGGGTAAGCCCGGACGGCCGGAGCCGGGTAGCCAGGACGGCCGGAGAAGGGTAAGCCCGGACGGCCGGAGGAGGGTAGACAGGACGCGGCGCGCGAGGCGGGGACGAAACCGGCCATCACGTCTACCCACCTCCAGGCAACCGGCGGGCTGCCAGGTCTACCCGCCAGCGCAAGCCGCAGAAAGCAAGTCCACGGCGGGCGGCCACGTCTACCCCAGCACCCAGGGGGAAGGACGGTGCGGAGGGAACGCTACGCTCCCGCGGCAGGGGCCTGCGCCGCGGCCGGGTAGAACCGGCCGTCAGGTCTACCCACCTCCAGGCCCCTGCCGGCCGCCAGGTCTTCCCGCCACCGCAAGCCGCGGAAAGCAAGTCCACGGCGGGCGGCCACGTCGATCGAACCTCATCTATCAGGGACAAATAAAAGGGTACCGAGGCCCCCGCGGCCACGGTTCTCCTGGGACAGCAACGGCCACCACGCGGCATCTCCACCGCCCAACCCCGTGGGGAGAACGGCGGGAGCGGTTCGAACGACCAGGCAGCGTCCGGGGAGAGGGGTGCAACACCGGCTGGCACACCGGCAGAGCCGGCCCTGCCGAGAAGCCCCTCAGACGCGCCTGCCGAGACGAGCCTCGCTAAGCATCACCCACCGCTCCGCGACACCGAGCCCATCCGTGCCTGGCCAGCCGGGACCAGGGGAAAGCCGCGGCACGCTCGACTTCCCCTTTTCACAGCGTTCGACTCCGAGACCATCAGCCTGACAAACACCGCACCACCTCTTGCGCTCACCCCGCGGCGAACGACTCACACCCCGGTGCAGCGGCGACCAGAGAAAAGCGGAAGAACGAGAAAGCGGAAAAAAGAACCGGGGGAGAGTGCAAGAGTCCTCGAGAGTAGACAAGACGGCCGTCGGAGGGTAAGCCCGGACGGCCGGTGGAGGGTAGACAGGACTGCCGGAGCCGGGTAAGCCCGGACGGCCGGAGGAGGGTAGGCAGGACAACCGGAGCCGGGTAAGCCCGGACGGCCGGAGGAGGGTAGGCAGGACAACCGGAGCGGGGTAGACAGGACGGCCGGAGCCGGGTAAGCCTGGACGGCCGGAGGAGGGTAGACAGACGGCCGGAGCCGGTTAAGCCCGTACGGCCGGAGGAGGCTAGACAGCACAGACAGAGGAGGGTAGACAGACGGCCGCAGCCGGGTAGACCGCACGGCCAGAGCCGAGTAAGCACGGACGGCCAGGGGAGGGTAGAAAGGAGGGTCGGAGATGGGTAGACAGGACGGCCGGAGCCGGGTAAGCCCGGAAGGCCGGAGGAGGGTAGGCAGGACAACCGGAGCAGGGTAGACAGGACGGCCGGGGCCGGGTAAGCCCGGACGGCCGCAGGAGGGTAGACAGGACAACCGGAGCCGGGTAAGCCCAGACGGCCGGAGGAGGGTTGACAGCACAGACAGAGGAGGGTAGACAGACGGCCAGAGCCGGGTAAGCACGGACGGCCAGGGGAGGGTAGAAAGGAAGGTCGGAGATGGGTAGACAGGACGGCCGGAGCCGGGTAAGCACGGACGGCCAGGGGAGGGTAGAAAGGAAGGTCGGAGGTGGGTAGACAGAACGGCCGGAGCCGGGTAAGCCCGGAAGGCCGGAGGAGGGTAGACAGAACGGCCGGAGCCGGGTAAGCCAGCAGGGCCGGAGGAGGGTAGAGAGGACAGCCGGAGGAGGGTAGACAGGACGGCCGGAGCCGAGTAGAGAGGACGGCCGGAGCCACCGAGCCCATCCGTGCCTGGACAGCCGGGACCAGGGGAGAGCCGCGGCACGCTCGACTTCCCCTTCTCAGCGTTCGACAACGAGACCATCAGCCTGACACACGCCGCACCACCTCTTGCGCTCACCCCGCGGCGAACGACTCACACCCCGGTGCAGCGGCGACCAGAGAAAAGCGGAAAAACGAGATAAGCGGAAAGCATGATCGGAGAGAGTGCAACCGGGAAAATGCGACTCCTCCGGCGGAGCGGCCGAAACGGATCGTGCGCAGCCCAACTTAGACCGCTCGCCAGCCGTGCCCTCAGTGGCGAGTCACCGCTCGCCCCTATAGTATGTACAGGTGAGTCCGAGGGCGCCCTAGCTTCCAACTCGGAGAAGTCACCAGCGGAGGGGGCGCGCCAACGACGCCGCCTCTTACGAGGACATAACCGGAGGCAGCGCAAAGCAGCGACCCCTTCGGTGAGAACCAGGAGCGGAGGCGGCCGCCAGGTCTACCCGTCCCGCTGGAAAAACGAACAAAGACCGGCCGGAGAGGGGTAGACCTGACGGCCCGACGCGGCCGGAAAGACCGGCAGCCCGGGCGAAGCACGGCGGTCCTGCCGATGCTCCGGAGGTGGGTAGACGAGACGGCCGGAGCGGGTAGACAGGACGGCCGGAGCCGGGTAAGCCCGGACGGCCGGAGGATGGTAGACAGGACAGCCGGAGCCGGGTAGCCAGAACGGCCGGAGCCGGGTAAGCCCGGACGGCCAGAGCCGGGTAAGCCCGGACGGCTGGAGCCGGGTAGCCAGGACGGCCGGAGAAGGGTAAGCCCGGACGGCCGGAGAGGGGTAGCCAGGACGACCGGAGAAGGGTAAGCCCGGACGGCCGGAGGATGGTAGACAGGACAGCCGGAGGTGTGTAGCCAGAACGGCCGGAGCCGGGTAAGCCCGGACTGCCGGAGCCGGGTAAGCCCGGACGGCCAGAGCCGGGTAAGCCCGGACGGCCGGAGCCGGGTAGCCAGGACGGCCGGAGAAGGGTAAGCCCGGACGACCGGAGAGGGGTAGCCAGGACGGCCGGAGCCGGGTAAGCCCGGACGGCCAGAGCCGGGTAAGCCCGGACGGCCGGAGCCGGGTAGCCAGGACGGCCGAAGAAGGGTAAGCCCGGACGGCCGGAGAGGGGTAGCCAGGACGGCCGGAGCCGGCTAAGCCCGGACGGCAGGAGGAGGGTAGACAGGACGGCCGGAGCCGGCTAAGCCCGGACGGCCAGAGCCGGGTAGACGTCCAGGACGGCCGGAGAAGGGTAAGCCCGGACGGCCGGAGCCGGGTAGACAGGACGCGGCGCGCGAGGCGGGGACGAAACCGGCCATCACGTCTACCCACCTCCAGGCAACCGGCGGGCTGCCAGGTCTACCCGCCAGCGCAAGCCGCAGAAACGAAGTCCACGGCGGGCTGCCAGGTCTACCCCAGCACCCAGGGGAACGGACGGCGCGAAGGGAACGCTACACTCCCGCGGCGGAGGCCTGCTCCGTGGCAAACCGGCCGTCACGTCTACCCACCTCTAGGAAACCAGCGGGCGGCCAGGTCTACCCGCCACCGCAAGCCGCGGAAAGCAAGTCCACGGCGTGCGGCCACGTCGATCGAACCTCATCGATCAGGGAAAAATAAAAGGGTACCGAGGCCCCCGCAGCCACGGTTCTCCTGGGACAGCAACGGCCACCACGCGGCATCCCACCGCCCAACCCCGTGGGGAGAACGGCGGGAGCGGTACGAACGACCAGGCAGCGTCCGGGGAGAGGGGTGCAACACCGGCTGGCACACCGGCAGAGCCGGCCCTGCCGAGAAGCCCCTCAGACGCGCCTGCCGAGACGAGCCTCGCTAAGCATCACCCACCGCTCCGAGACACCGAGCCCATCCGTGCCTGGCCAGCCGGGACCAGGGGAGAGCCGCGGCACGCTCGACTTCCCCTTCTCAGCGTTCGACAACGAGACCATCAGCCTGACACACGCCGCACCACCTCTTGCGCTCACCCCGCGGCGAACGAGTCACCCCGGTGCAGCGGCGACCAGAGAAAAGCGGAAAAACGAGAAAGCGGAAAAAAGAACCGGAGAGAGTGCAACCGGGAAAATGCAACTCCTCCGGCGGAGCGGCCGAAACGGATCGTGCACAGCCCAACTTAGCCGCTCGCCAGCGGTGCCCTCCGCGGCGAGTCACCGCTCGCCCCTATAGTATGTACAGGTGAGTCCGAGGGGGCCCTAGCTTCCAACTCGGAGAAGTCACCAGCGGAGGGAGCGCGCCAACGACGCCGCCTCTTACGAGGACATAACCGGAGGCAGCGCAAAGCAGCGACCCCTTCGGTGAGAACCAGGAGCGGACGCGGCCGCCAGGTCTACCCGTTAGCGCAAGCCGCAGAGACTAAGTCCACGGCGGGCTGCCAGGTCTACCCGTTAGCGCAAGCCGCAGAAACTAAGTCCACCGCGGGCTGCCAGGTCTACCCGCCTGCGGATGCCGCAGAGACTAAGTCCACGGCGGGCTGCCAGGTCTACCCGCCTGCGGAAGCCGCAGAGACTAAGTCCACGGCGGGCTGCCAGGTCTACCCGCCTGCGGAAGCCGCAGAGACTAAGTCCACGGCGGGCTGCCAGGTCTACCCGCCTGCGGAAGCCGCAGAGACTGTCCACGGCAAGCTGCCAGGTCTACCCGCCTGCGGAAGCCGCAGAGACTAAGTCCACGGCGGGCTGCCAGGTCTACCCGCCTGCGGAAGCCGCAGAGACTAAGTCCACGGCGGGCTGCCAGGTCTACCCGCCTGCGGAAGCCGCAGAGACTAAGTCCACGGCGGGCTGCCAGGTCTACCCGCCTGCGGAAGCCGCAGAGACTAAGTCCACGGCGGGCTGCCAGGTCTACCCGCCTGCGGAAGCCGCAGAGACTAAGTCCACGGCGGGCTGCCAGGTCTACCCGCCTGCGGAAGCCGCAGAGACTAAGTCCACGGCGGGCTGCCAGGTCTACCCGCCTGCGCCAGCCGCAGAGACTAAGTCCACGGCGGGCTGCCAGGTCTACCCGCCTGCGGAAGCCGCAGAGACTAAGTCCACGGCGGGCTGCCAGGTCTACCCGCCTGCACCAGCCGCAGAGACTAAGTCCACCGCGGGCTGCCAGGTCTACCCGCCTGCGGAAGCCGCAGAGACTAAGTCCACGGCGGGCTGCCAGGTCTACCCGCCTGCGGAAGCCGCAGAGACTAAGTCCACGGCGGGCTGCCAGGTCTACCCGCCTGCGCCAGCCGCAGAGACTAAGTCCACGGCGGGCTGCCAGGTCTACCCGCCTGCGGAAGCCGCAGAGACTAAGTCCACGGCGGGCTGCCAGGTCTACCCGCCTGCGCCAGCCGCAGAGACTAAGTCCACGGCGGGCTGCCAGGTCTACCCGCCTGCGCCAGCCGCAGAGACTAAGTCCACGGCGGGCTGCCAGGTCTACCCGCCTGCGGAAGCCGCAGAGACTAAGTCCACGGCGGGCTGCCAGGTCTACCCGCCTGCGCCAGCCGCAGAGACTAAGTCCACGGCGGGCTGCCAGGTCTACCCGCCTGCGCCAGCCGCAGAGACTAAGTCCACGGCGGGCTGCCAGGTCTACCCGCCTGCGCCAGCCGCAGAGACTAAGTCCACGGCGGGCTGCCAGGTCTACCCGCCTGCGGAAGCCGCAGAGACTAAGTCCACGGCGGGCTGCCAGGTCTACCCGCCTGCACCAGCCGCAGAGACTAAGTCCACCGCGGGCTGCCAGGTCTACCCGCCTGCGGAAGCCGCAGAGACTAAGTCCACGGCGGGCTGCCAGGTCTACCCGCCTGCGGAAGCCGCAGAGACTAAGTCCACGGCGGGCTGCCAGGTCTACCCGCCTGCGCCAGCCGCAGAGACTAAGTCCACGGCGGGCTGCCAGGTCTACCCGCCTGCGGAAGCCGCAGAGACTAAGTCCACGGCGGGCTGCCAGGTCTACCCGCCTGCGCCAGCCGCAGAGACTAAGTCCACGGCGGGCTGCCAGGTCTACCCGCCTGCGCAAGCCGCAGAGACTAAGTCCACGGCGGGCTGCCAGGTCTACCCGCCTGCGGAAGCCGCAGAGACTAAGTCCACGGCGGGCTGCCAGGTCTACCCGCCTGCGGAAGCCGCAGAGACTAAGTCCACGGCGGGCTGCCAGGTCTACCCGCCTGCGCCAGCCGCAGAGACTAAGTCCACGGCGGGCTGCCAGGTCTACCCGCCTGCGGAAGCCGCAGAGACTAAGTCCACGGCGGGCTGCCAGGTCTAGCCGCCTGCGGAAGCCGCAGAGACTAAGTCCACGGCGGGCTGCCAGGTCTACCCGCCTGCGCCAGCCGCAGAGACTAAGTCCACGGCGGGCTGCCAGGTCTACCCGCCTGCGGAAGCCGCAGAGACTAAGTCCACGGCGGGCTGCCAGGTCTACCCGCCTGCGGAAGCCGCAGAGACTAAGTCCACGGCGGGCTGCCAGGTCTACCCGCCTGCGCCAGCCGCAGAGACTAAGTCCACGGCGGGCTGCCAGGTCTACCCGCCTGCGGAAGCCGCAGAGACTAAGTCCACGGCGGGCTGCCAGGTCTACCCGCCTGCGCCAGCCGCAGAGACTAAGTCCACGGCGGGCTGCCAGGTCTACCCGCCTGCGCCAGCCGCAGAGACTAAGTCCACGGCGGGCTGCCAGGTCTACCCGCCTGCGGAAGCCGCAGAGACTAAGTCCACGGCGGGCTGCCAGGTCTACCCGCCTGCGCCAGCCGCAGAGACTAAGTCCACGGCGGGCTGCCAGGTCTACCCGCCTGCGCCAGCCGCAGAGACTAAGTCCACGGCGGGCTGCCAGGTCTACCCGCCTGCGGAAGCCGCAGAGACTAAGTCCACGGCGGGCTGCCAGGTCTACCCGCCTGCGCCAGCCGCA
Organism: Clamator glandarius; assembly: GCA_033459285.1. NCBI lineage: Eukaryota > Metazoa > Chordata > Aves > Cuculiformes > Cuculidae > Clamator > Clamator glandarius. The sequence goes on from JAUNZM010000829.1 coordinate 164,475, forward strand.
GAGACTAAGTCCACGGCGGGCTGCCAGGTCTACCCGCCTGCGCCAGCCGCAGAGACTAAGTCCACGGCGGGCTGCCAGGTCTACCCGCCTGCGCCAGCCGCAGAGACTAAGTCCACGGCGGGCTGCCAGGTCTACCCGCCTGCGGAAGCCGCAGAGACTAAGTCCACGGCGGGCTGCCAGGTCTACCCGCCTGCACCAGCCGCAGAGACTAAGTCCACGGCGGGCTGCCAGGTCTACCCGCCTGCGGAAGCCGCAGAGACTAAGTCCACGGCGGGCTGCCAGGTCTACCCGCCTGCGGAAGCCGCAGAGACTAAGTCCACGGCGGGCTGCCAGGTCTACCCGCCTGCGCCAGCCGCAGAGACTAAGTCCACGGCGGGCTGCCAGGTCTACCCGCCTGCGGAAGCCGCAGAGACTAAGTCCACGGCGGGCTGCCAGGTCTACCGGTTAGCTCAAGCCGCAGAGACTAAGTCCACGGCGGGCTGCCAGGTCTACCCGCCTGCGCCAGCCGCAGAGACTAAGTCCACGG
>JAUNZM010000829.1:177500-190580 GCA_033459285.1 Clamator glandarius
GCCAGAACGGCCGGAGCCGGGTAAGCCCGGACGGCCAGAGCCGGGTAAGCCCGGACGGCTGGAGCCGGGTAGCCAGGACGGCCGGAGAAGGGTAAGCCCGGACGGCCGGAGAGGGGTAGCCAGGACGACCGGAGAAGGGTAAGCCCGGACGGCCGGAGGATGGTAGACAGGACAGCCGGAGGTGTGTAGCCAGAACGGCCGGAGCCGGGTAAGCCCGGACTGCCGGAGCCGGGTAAGCCCGGACGGCCAGAGCCGGGTAAGCCCGGACGGCCGGAGCCGGGTAGCCAGGACGGCCGGAGAAGGGTAAGCCCGGACGACCGGAGAGGGGTAGCCAGGACGGCCGGAGCCGGGTAAGCCCGGACGGCCAGAGCCGGGTAAGCCCGGACGGCCGGAGCCGGGTAGCCAGGACGGCCGGAGAAGGGTAAGCCCGGACGGCCGGAGAGGGGTAGCCAGGACGACCGGAGAAGGGTAAGCCCGGACGGCCGGAGGATGGTAGACAGGACAGCCGGAGGTGTGTAGCCAGAACGGCCGGAGCCGGGTAAGCCCGGACTGCCGGAGCCGGGTAAGCCCGGACGGCCAGAGCCGGGTAAGCCCGGACGGCCGGAGCCGGGTAGCCAGGACGGCCGGAGAAGGGTAAGCCCGGACGACCGGAGAGGGGTAGCCAGGACGGCCGGAGCCGGGGAAGCCCGGATGGCCGGAGGAGGGCAGACAGGACGGCCGGAGCAGGCTAAGCCCGGACGGCCAGAGCCGGGTAGACGTCCAGGACGGCCGGAGAAGGGTAAGCCCGGACGGCCGGAGCCGGGTAGACAGGAAGCGGCGCGCGAGGCGGGGACGAAACCGGCCATCACGTCTACCCACCTCCAGGCAACCGGCGGGCTGCCAGGTCTACCCGCCAGCGCAAGCCGCAGAAAGCAAGTCCACGGCGGGCGGCCACGTCTACCCCAGCGCCCAGGGGGAAGGACGGTGCGAAGGGAACGCTACGATCCCGCGGCGGGGGCCTGCGCCGCGGCCGGGTAAAACCGGCCGTCAGGTCTACCCATCTCCAGGCACTGGCGGGCGGCCAGGTCTACCCGCCAGCGCAAGCCGCAGAAACGAAGTCCACGGCGGGCTGCCAGGTCTACCCCAGCACCCAGGGGAACGGACGGCGCGAAGGGAACGCTACACTCCCGCGGCGGAGGCCTGCTCCGTGGCAAACCGGCCGTCACGTCTACCCACCTCTAGGAAACCAGCGGGCGGCCAGGTCTACCCGCCACCGCAAGCCGCGGAAAGCAAGTCCACGGCGGGCGGCCACGTCGATCGAACCTCATCGATCAGGGAAAAATAAAAGGGTACCGAGGCCCCCGCAGCCACGGTTCTCCTGGGACAGCAACGGCCACCACGCGGCATCCCACCGCCCAACCCCGTGGGGAGAACGGCGGGAGCGGTACGAACGACCAGGCAGCGTCCGGGGAGAGGGGTGCAACACCGGCTGGCACACCGGCAGAGCCGGCCCTGCCGAGAAGCCCCTCAGACGCGCCTGCCGAGACGAGCCTCGCTAAGCATCACCCACCGCTCCGAGACACCGAGCCCATCCGTGCCTGGCCAGCCGGGACCAGGGGAGAGCCGCGGCACGCTCGACTTCCCTTTTTCAGCGTTCGACAACGAGACCATCAGCCTGACACACGCCGCACCACCTCTTGCGCTCACCCCGCGGCGAACGAGTCACCCCGGTGCAGCGGCGACCAGAGAAAAGCGGAAAAACGAGAAAGCGAAAAAAAGAACCGGAGAGAGTGCAACCGGGAAAATGCAACTCCTCCGGCGGAGCGGCCGAAACGGATCGTGCGCAGCCCAACTTAGCCGCTCGCCAGCCGTGCCCTCCGCGGCGAGTCACAGCTCGTCCCTATAGTATGTACAGGTGAGTCCGAGGGCGCCCTAGCTTCCAACTCGGAGAAGTCACCAGCGGAGGGGGCGCGCCAACGACGCCGCCTCTTACGAGGACATAACCGGAGGCACCGCAAGGCAGCGACCCCTTCGGTGAGAACCAGGAGCGGAGGCGGCCGCCAGGTCTACCCGTCCCGCTGGAAAAACGAACAAAGACCGGCCGGAGAGGGGTAGACCTGACGGCCCGACGCGGCCGGAAAGACCGGCAGCCCGGGCGAAGCACGGCGGTCCTGCCGATGCTCCGGAGGTGGGTAGACGAGACGGCCGGAGCGGGTAGACAGGACGGCCGGAGCCGGGTAAGCCCGGACGGCCGGAGGAGGATAGACAGGACGGCCGGAGCCGGGTAGACAGGACGGCCGGAGCCGGGTAAGCCCGGACGGCCGGAGGATGGTAGACAGGACAGCCGGAGCCGGGTAGCCAGAACGGCCGGAGCCGGGTAAGCCCGGATGGCCAGAGCCAGGTAAGCCCGGACGGCCGGAGGTGTGTAGCCAGAACGGCCGGAGCCGGGTAAGCCCGGACGGCCAGAGCCGGGTAAGCCCGGACGGCCGGAGCCGGGTAGCCAGGACGGCCGGAGAAGGGTAAGCCCGGACGGCCGGAGAGGGGTAGCCAGGACGGCCGGAGAAGGGTAAGCCCGGACGGCCGGAGAGGGGTAGCCAGGACGGCCGGAGAAGGGTAAGCCCGGACGGCCGGAGGAGGGCAGACAGGACGGCCGGAGCCGGCTAAGCCCGGACGGCCGGAGCCGGGTAGACAGGACGCGGCGCGCGAGGCGGGGACGAAACCGGCCATCACGTCTACCCACCTCCAGGCAACCGGCGGGCTGCCAGGTCTACCCGCCAGCGCAAGCCGCAGAAAGCAAGTCCACGGCGGGCGGCCACGTCTACCCCAGCACCCAGGGGGAAGGACGGTGCGGAGGGAACGCTACGCTCCCGCGGCAGGGGCCTGCGCCGCGGCCGGGTAGAACCGGCCGTCAGGTCTACCCACCTCCAGGCCACTGCCGGCCGCCAGGTCTACCCGCCACCGCAAGCCGCGGAAAGCAAGTCCACGGCGGGCGGCCACGTCGATCGAACCTCATCTATCAGGGACAAATAAAAGGGTACCGAGGCCCCCGCGGCACCGGTTCTCCTGGGACAGCAACGGCCACCACGCGGCATCTCCACCGCCCAACCCCGTGGGGAGAACGGCGGGAGCGGTACGAACGACCAGGCAGCGTCCGGGGAGAGGGGTGCAACACCGGCTGGCACACCGGCAGAGCCGGCCCTGCCGAGAAGCCCCTCAGACGCGCCTGCCGAGACGAGCCTCGCTAAGCATCACCCACCGCTCCGCGACACCGAGCCCATCCGTGCCTGGCCAGCCGGGACCAGGGGAAAGCCGCGGCACGCTCGACTTCCCCTTTTCACAGCGTTCGACTCCGAGACCATCAGCCTGACAAACACCGCACCACCTCTTGCGCTCACCCCGCGGCGAACGACTCACACCCCGGTGCAGCGGCGACCAGAGAAAAGCGGAAGAACGAGAAAGCGGAAAAAAGAACCGGGGGAGAGTGCAAGAGTCCTCGAGAGTAGACAAGACGGCCGTCGTAGGGTAAGCCCGGACGGCCGGTGGAGGGTAGACAGACTGCCGGAGCCGGGTAAGCCCGGACGGCCGGAGGAGGGTAGGCAGGACAACCGGAGCCGGGTAAGCCCGGACGGCCGGAGGAGGCTAGACAGCACAGACAGAGGAGGGTAGACAGACGGCCGCAGCCGGGTAGACCGCACGGCCAGAGCCGAGTAAGCACGGACGGCCAGGGGAGGGTAGAAAGGAGGGTCGGAGATGGGTAGACCGGACGGCCAGAGCCGGGTAAGCCCGGAAGGCCGGAGGAGGGTAGGCAGGACAACCGGAGCAGGGTAGACAGGACGGCCGGGGCCGGGTAAGCCCGGACGGCCGCAGGAGGGTAGACAGGACAACCGGAGCCGGGTAAGCCCAGACGGCCGGAGGAGGGTTGACAGCACAGACAGAGGAGGGTAGACAGACGGCCAGAGCCGGGTAAGCACGGACGGCCAGGGGAGGGTAGAAAGGAAGGTCGGAGATGGGTAGACAGGACGGCCGGAGCCGGGTAAGCACGGACGGCCAGGGGAGGGTAGAAAGGAAGGTCGGAGGTGGGTAGACAGAACGGCCGGAGCCGGGTAAGCCCGGAAGGCCGGAGGAGGCTAGACAGCACAGACAGAGGAGGGTAGACAGACGGCCGCAGCCGGGTAGACCGCACGGCCAGAGCCGAGTAAGCACGGACGGCCAGGGGAGGGTAGAAAGGAGGGTCGGAGATGGGTAGACCGGACGGCCGGAGCCGGGTAAGCCCGGAAGGCCGGAGGAGGGTAGGCAGGACAACCGGAGCAGGGTAGACAGGACGGCCGGGTCCGGGTAAGCCCGGACGGCCGCAGGAGGGTAGACAGGACAACCGGAGCCGGGTAAGCCCAGACGGCCGGAGGAGGGTTGACAGCACAGACAGAGGAGGGTAGACAGACGGCCAGAGCCGGGTAAGCACGGACGGCCAGGGGAGGGTAGAAAGGAAGGTCGGAGATGGGTAGACAGGACGGCCGGAGCCGGGTAAGCACGGACGGCCAGGGGAGGGTAGAAAGGAAGGTCGGAGGTGGGTAGACAGAACGGCCGGAGCCGGGTAAGCCCGGAAGGCCGGAGGAGGGTAGACAGAACGGCCGGAGCCGGGTAAGCCAGCAGGGCCGGAGGAGGGTAGAGAGGACAGCCGGAGGAGGGTAGACAGGACGGCCGGAGCCGAGTAGAGAGGACGGCCGGAGCCACCGAGCCCATCCGTGCCTGGACAGCCGGGACCAGGGGAGAGCCGCGGCACGCTCGACTTCCCCTTCTCAGCGTTCGACAACGAGACCATCAGCCTGACACACGCCGCACCACCTCTTGCGCTCACCCCGCGGCGAACGACTCACACCCCGGTGCAGCGGCGACCAGAGAAAAGCGGAAAAACGAGATAAGCGGAAAGCAGAATCGGAGAGAGTGCAACCGGGAAAATGCGACTCCTCCGGCGGAGCGGCCGAAACGGATCGTGCGCAGCCCAACTTAGACCGCTCGCCAGCCGTGCCCTCAGTGGCGAGTCACCGCTCGCCCCTATAGTATGTACAGGTGAGTCCGAGGGCGCCCTAGCTTCCAACTCGGAGAAGTCACCAGCGGAGGGGGCGCGCCAACGACGCCGCCTCTTACGAGGACATAACCGGAGGCAGCGCAAAGCAGCGACCCCTTCGGTGAGAACCAGGAGCGGAGGCGGCCGCCAGGTCTACCCGTCCCGCTGGAAAAACGAACAAAGACCGGCCGGAGAGGGGTAGACCTGACGGCCCGACGCGGCCGGAAAGACCGGCAGCCCGGGCGAAGCACGGCGGTCCTGCCGATGCTCCGGAGGTGGGTAGACGAGACGGCCGGAGCGGGTAGACAGGACGGCCGGAGCCGGGTAAGCCCGGACGGCCGGAGGATGGTAGACAGGACAGCCGGAGCCGGGTAGCCAGAACGGCCGGAGCCGGGTAAGCCCGGACGGCCAGAGCCGGGTAAGCCCGGACGGCTGGAGCCGGGTAGCCAGGACGGCCGGAGAAGGGTAAGCCCGGACGGCCGGAGAGGGGTAGCCAGGACGACCGGAGAAGGGTAAGCCCGGACGGCCGGAGGATGGTAGACAGGACAGCCGGAGGTGTGTAGCCAGAACGGCCGGAGCCGGGTAAGCCCGGACTGCCGGAGCCGGGTAAGCCCGGACGGCCGGAGAAGGGTAAGCCCGGACGACCGGAGAGGGGTAGCCAGGACGGCCGGAGCCGGGTAAGCCCGGACGGCCAGAGCCGGGTAAGCCCGGACGGCCGGAGCCGGGTAGCCAGGACGGCCGGAGAAGGGTAAGCCCGGACGGCCGGAGAGGGGTAGCCAGGACGACCGGAGAAGGGTAAGCCCGGACGGCCGGAGGATGGTAGACAGGACAGCCGGAGGTGGGTAGACGAGACGGCCGGAGCGGGTAGACAGGACGGCCGGAGCCGGGTAAGCCCGGACGGCCGGAGGAGGATAGACAGGACGGCCGGAGCCGGGTAGCCAGAACGGCCGGAGCCGGGTAAGCCCGGACGGCCAGAGCCGGGTAAGCCCGGACGGCCGGAGGTGTGTAGCCAGAACGGCCGGAGCCGGGTAAGCCCGGACGGCCGGAGCCGGGTAGCCAGGACGGCCGAAGAAGGGTAAGCCCGGACGGCCGGAGAGGGGTAGCCAGGACGGCCGGAGCCGGATAAGCCCGGACGGCCGGAGGAGGGTAGACAGGACGGCCGGAGCCGGCTAAGCCCGGACGGCCAGAGCCGGGTAGACGTCCAGGACGGCCGGAGAAGGGTAAGCCCGGACGGCCGGAGCCGGGTAGACAGGACGCGGCGCGCGAGGCGGGGACGAAACCGGCCATCACGTCTACCCACCTCCAGGCAACCGGCGGGCTGCCAGGTCTACCCGCCAGCGCAAGCCGCAGAAAGCAAGTCCACGGCGGGCTGCCAGGTCTACCCCAGCACCCAGGGGAACGGACGGCGCGAAGGGAACGCTACACTCCCGCGGCGGAGGCCTGCTCCGTGGCAAACCGGCCGTCACGTCTACCCACCTCTAGGAAACCAGCGGGCGGCCAGGTCTACCCGCCACCGCAAGCCGCGGAAAGCAAGTCCACGGCGGGCGGCCACGTCGATCGAACCTCATCGATCAGGGAAAAATAAAAGGGTACCGAGGCCCCCGCAGCCACGGTTCTCCTGGGACAGCAACGGCCACCACGCGGCATCCCACCGCCCAACCCCGTGGGGAGAACGGCGGGAGCGGTACGAACGACCAGGCAGCGTCCGGGGAGAGGGGTGCAACACCGGCTGGCACACCGGCAGAGCCGGCCCTGCCGAGAAGCCCCTCAGACGCGCCTGCCGAGACGAGCCTCGCTAAGCATCACCCACCGCTCCGAGACACCGAGCCCATCCGTGCCTGGACAGCCGGGACCAGGGGAGAGCCGCGGCACGCTCGACTTCCCTTTTTCAGCGTTCGACAACGAGACCATCAGCCTGACACACGCCGCACCACCTCTTGCGCTCACCCCGCGGCGAACGAGTCACCCCGGTGGAGCGGCGACCAGAGAAAAGCGGAAAAACGAGAAAGCGGAAAAAAGAACCGGAGAGAATGCAACCGGGAAAATGCAACTCCTCCGGCGGAGCGGCCGAAACGGATCGTGCACAGCCCAACTTAGCCGCTCGCCAGCGGTGCCCTCCGCGGCGAGTCACCGCTCGCCCCTATAGTATGTACAGGTGAGTCCGAGGGGGCCCTAGCTTCCAACTCGGAGAAGTCACCAGCGGAGGGAGCGCGCCAACGACGCCGCCTCTTACGAGGACATAACCGGAGGCAGCGCAAAGCAGCGACCCCTTCGGTGAGAACCAGGAGCGGAGGCGGCCGCCAGGTCTACCCGTTAGCGCAAGCCGCAGAGACTAAGTCCACGGCGGGCTGCCAGGTCTACCCGTTAGCGCAAGCCGCAGAAACTAAGTCCACCGCGGGCTGCCAGGTCTACCCGCCTGCGCCAGCCGCAGAGACTAAGTCCACGGCGGGCTGCCAGGTCTACCCGCCTGCGCCAGCCGCAGAGACTAAGTCCACGGCGGGCTGCCAGGTCTACCCGCCTGCGCCAGCCGCAGAGACTAAGTCCACGGCGGGCTGCCAGGTCTACCCGCCTGCGGAAGCCGCAGAGACTAAGTCCACGGCGGGCTGCCAGGTCTACCCGCCTGCGCCAGCCGCAGAGACTAAGTCCACGGCGGGCTGCCAGGTCTACCCGCCTGCGGAAGCCGCAGAGACTAAGTCCACGGCGGGCTGCCAGGTCTACCCGCCTGCGGAAGCCGCAGAGACTAAGTCCACGGCGGGCTGCCAGGTCTACCCGCCTGCACCAGCCGCAGAGACTAAGTCCACGGCGGGCTGCCAGGTCTACCCGCCTGCACCAGCAGCAGAGACTAAGTCCACGGCGGGCTGCCAGGTCTACCCACCTGCGGAAGCCGCAGAGACTAAGTCCACGGCGGGCTGCCAGGTCTACCCGCCTGCACCAGCCGCAGAGACTAAGTCCACGGCGGGCTGCCAGGTCTACCCGCCTGCGGAAGCCGCAGAGACTAAGTCCACGGCGGGCTGCCAGGTCTACCCGCCTGCGCCAGCCGCAGAGACTAAGTCCACGGCGGGCTGCCAGGTCTACCCGCCTGCGGAAGCCGCAGAGACTAAGTCCACGGCGGGCTGCCAGGTCTACCCGCCTGCGCCAGCCGCAGAGACTAAGTCCACGGCGGGCTGCCAGGTCTACCCGCCTGCGCCAGCCGCAGAGACTAAGTCCACGGCGGGCTGCCAGGTCTACCCGCCTGCGGAAGCCGCAGAGACTAAGTCCACGGCGGGCTGCCAGGTCTACCCGCCTGCGCCAGCCGCAGAGACTAAGTCCACGGCGGGCTGCCAGGTCTACCCGCCTGCACCAGCCGCAGAGACTAAGTCCACGGCGGGCTGCCAGGTCTACCCACCTGCGGAAGCCGCAGAGACTAAGTCCACGGCGGGCTGCCAGGTCTACCCGCCTGCACCAGCCGCAGAGACTAAGTCCACGGCGGGCTGCCAGGTCTACCCGCCTGCGGAAGCCGCAGAGACTAAGTCCACGGCGGGCTGCCAGGTCTACCCGCCTGCGCAAGCCGCAGAGACTAAGTCCACGGCGGGCTGCCAGGTCTACCCGCCTGCGCCAGCCGCAGAGACTAAGTCCACGGCGGGCTGCCAGGTCTACCCGCCTGCGGAAGCCGCAGAGACTAAGTCCACGGCGGGCTGCCAGGTCTACCCGCCTGCGCCAGCCGCAGAGACTAAGTCCACGGCGGGCTGCCAGGTCTACCCGCCTGCGCCAGCCGCAGAGACTAAGTCCACGGCGGGCTGCCAGGTCTACCCGCCTGCACCAGCCGCAGAGACTAAGTCCACGGCGGGCTGCCAGGTCTACCCGCCTGCGGAAGCCGCAGAGACTAAGTCCACGGCGGGCTGCCAGGTCTACCCGCCTGCACCAGCCGCAGAGACTAAGTCCACGGCGGGCTGCCAGGTCTACCCGCCTGCGGAAGCCGCAGAGACTAAGTCCACGGCGGGCTGCCAGGTCTACCCGCCTGCGCCAGCCGCAGAGACTAAGTCCACGGCGGGCTGCCAGGTCTACCCGCCTGCGGAAGCCGCAGAGACTAAGTCCACGGCGGGCTGCCAGGTCTACCCGCCTGCGCCAGCCGCAGAGACTAAGTCCACGGCGGGCTGCCAGGTCTACCCGCCTGCGCCAGCCGCAGAGACTAAGTCCACGGCGGGCTGCCAGGTCTACCCGCCTGCGGAAGCCGCAGAGACTAAGTCCACGGCGGGCTGCCAGGTCTACCCGCCTGCGCCAGCCGCAGAGACTAAGTCCACGGCGGGCTGCCAGGTCTACCCGCCTGCACCAGCCGCAGAGACTAAGTCCACGGCGGGCTGCCAGGTCTACCCACCTGCGGAAGCCGCAGAGACTAAGTCCACGGCGGGCTGCCAGGTCTACCCGCCTGCACCAGCCGCAGAGACTAAGTCCACGGCGGGCTGCCAGGTCTACCCGCCTGCGGAAGCCGCAGAGACTAAGTCCACGGCGGGCTGCCAGGTCTACCCGCCTGCGCAAGCCGCAGAGACTAAGTCCACGGCGGGCTGCCAGGTCTACCCGCCTGCGCCAGCCGCAGAGACTAAGTCCACGGCGGGCTGCCAGGTCTACCCGCCTGCGGAAGCCGCAGAGACTAAGTCCACGGCGGGCTGCCAGGTCTACCCGCCTGCGCCAGCCGCAGAGACTAAGTCCACGGCGGGCTGCCAGGTCTACCCGCCTGCGCCAGCCGCAGAGACTAAGTCCACGGCGGGCTGCCAGGTCTACCCGCCTGCGGAAGCCGCAGAGACTAAGTCCACGGCGGGCTGCCAGGTCTACCCGCCTGCGCCAGCCGCAGAGACTAAGTCCACGGCGGGCTGCCAGGTCTACCCGCCTGCACCAGCCGCAGAGACTAAGTCCACGGCGGGCTGCCAGGTCTACCCGCCTGCGGAAGCCGCAGAGACTAAGTCCACGGCGGGCTGCCAGGTCTACCCGCCTGCGGAAGCCGCAGAGACTAAGTCCACGGCGGGCTGCCAGGTCTACCCGCCTGCGGAAGCTGCAGAGAGACTAAGTCCACGGGCGGGCTGCCAGGGTCTACCCGCCTGCACCAGCCGCAGAGACTAAGTCCACGGCGGGGCTGCCAGGTCTACCCGCCTGCACCAGCCGCAGAGACTAAGTCCACGGCGGCGGCTGCCAGGTCTACCCGCCTGCGGAAGCCGCAGAGACTAAGTCCACGGCGGGCTGCCAGGTCTACCCGCCTGCGCCAGCCGCAGAGACTAAGTCCACGGCGGGCTGCCAGGTCTACCCCGCCTGCGGAAGCCGCAGAGACTAAGTCCCACGGCGGGCTGCCAGGTCTACCCGCCTGCGCCAGCCGCAGAGACTAAGTCCACGGCGGGCTGCCAGGTCTCCCCGCCTGCGGAAGCCGCAGAGACTAAGTCCACGGCGGGCTGCCAGGTCTACCCCGCCCTGGCGCCAGCCGCAGAGACTAAGTCCACGGCGGGCTGCCAGGTCTACCCGCCTGCACCAGCCGCAGAGACTAAGTCCACGGCGGGCTGCCAGGTCTACCCCACCTGCGGAAAGCCGCAGAGACTAAGTCCACGGCGGGCTGCCAGGTCTACCCGCTCTGCACCAGCCGCAGAGACTAAGTCCACGGCGGGCTGCCAGGTCTACCCGCCTGCGGAAGCCGCAGAGACTAAGTCCACGGCGGGCTGCCAGGTTCTACCCGCCTGCGCAAGCCGCAGAGACTAAGTCCACGGCGGGCTGCCAGGTCTACCCGCCTGCGCCAGCCGCAGAGACTAAGTCCACGGCGGGCTGCCAGGTCTACCCGCCTGCGGAAGCCGCAGAGACTAAGTCCACGGCGGGCTGCCAGGTCTACCCGCCTGCGCCAGCCGCAGAGACTAAGTCCACGGCGGGCTGCCAGGTCTACCCGCCTGCGCCAGCCGCAGAGACTAAGTCCACGGCGGGCTGCCAGGGTCTACCCGCCTGCGGAAGCCGCAGAGACTAAGTCCACGGCGGGCTGCCAGGTCTACCCGCCTGCGCCAGCCGCAGAGACTAAGTCCACGGCGGGCTGCCAGGTCTACCCGCCTGCACCAGCCGCAGAGACTAAGTCCACGGCGGGCTGCCAGGTCTACCCCGCCTGCGGAAAGCCGCAGAGAGACTAAGTCCACGGCGGGCTGCCAGGTCTACCCGCCTGCGGAAGCCGCAGAGACTAAGTCCACGGCGGGCTGCCAGGTCTACCCGCTCCTGCGGAAGCTGCAGAGACTAAGTCCACGGCGGGCTGCCAGGTCTACCCGCCTGCACCAGCCGCAGAGACTAAGTCCACGGCGGGGCTGCCAGGTTCTACCCGCCTGCACCAGCCGCAGAGACTAAGTCCACGGCGGGCTGCCAGGTCTACCCGCCTGCGGAAGCCGCAGAGACTAAGTCCACGGCGGGCTGCCAGGTCTACCCGCCTGCGCCAGCCGCAGAGACTAAGTCCACGGCGGGCTGCCAGGTCCTACCCGCCTGCGGAAGCCGCAGAGACTAAGTCCACGGCGGGCTGCCAGGTCTACCCGCCTGCGCCAGCCGCAGAGACTAAGTCCACGGCGGGCTGCCAGGTCTACCCGCCTGCGCCAGCCGCAGAGACTAAGTCCACGGCGGGGCATGCCAGGTCTACCCACCTGCACCAGCCGCAGAGACTAAGTCCACGGCGGGGCTGCCAGGTCTACCCGCCTGCGCCAGCCGCAGAGACTAAGTCCACGGCGGGCTGCCAGGTCTACCCGCCTGCGCCAGCCGCAGAGACTAAGTCCACGGCGGGCTGCCAGGTCTACCCGCCTGCGGAAGCCGCAGAGACTAAGTCCACGGCGGGCTGCCAGGTCTAGCCGCCTGCGCAAGCAGGCAGAGACTAAGTCCACGGCGGGCTGCCAGGTCTAGCCGCCCTGCGGAAGCCGCAGAGACTAAAGTCCACGGCGGGCTGCCAGGGTCTACCCGTTAGAGCAAGCCGCAGAGGACTAAGTCCACGGCGGGCTGCCAGGTCTAGCCGCCTGCGGCAAGCCGCAGAGACTAAGTCCACGGCGGGCTGCCAGGTCTAGCCGCCTGCGCAAGCCGCAGAGACTAAGTCCACGGCGGGCTGCCAGGTCTACCCCGCCTGCGGAAGCCCGCAGAGGCTAAGTCCACGGCGGGCTGCCAGGTCTACCCCGTTAGAGCAAGCCGCAGAGACTAAGTCCACGGCGGGCTGCCAGGTCTAGCCGCCTGCGGAAGCCGCAGAGACTAAGTCCACGGCGGGCTGCCAGGTCTAGCCGCCTGCGGAAGCGCAGAGACTAAGTCCACGGCGGGGCTGCCAGTCTACCCGCCTGCGCAAGCAGCAGAGACTAAGTCCACGGCGGGCTGCCAGGTCTACCCGTCTAGCGCAAGCAGCAGAGACTAAGTCCACGGCGGGCTGCCAGGTCTAGCCGCCTGCGCAAGCAGCAGAGACTAAGTCCACGGCGGGCTGCCTAGGTTCTAAGACGCTCCTGCGCAAGCAGCAGAGACTAAGTCCACGGCGGCTGCCAGGTCTAGCCGCCTGCGCAAGCAGCAGAGACTAAGTCCACGGCGGGCTGCCAGGTCTAGCCTCCTGCGCAAGCGCGCAGAGACTAGAGTCCACGGCGGGGCTGCCAGGTCTACCCGCCTGCGCAAGCCGCAGAGACTAAGTCCACGAGCGGGCTGCCAGGTCTAACCGCCTGCGGAAGCCGCAGAGACTAAGTCCACGGCGGGCTGCCAGGTCTAGCCCGCCTGCGGCAAGCCGCAGAGACTAAGTCCACGGCGGGCTGCCAGGTCTAGCCGCCCTCTGCGCAAGCCGCAGGACTAAGTCCACGAGGGCTGCCAGGTCTAGCCGCCTGCGGAAGCCGCAGAGACTAAGTCCACGGCGGGACTGCCAGGTCTACCCGCGCTGCGCAAGCAGCAGAGACTAAGTCCACGGCGGGCTGCCAGGTCTACCCGTTAGAGCAAGCCGCAGAGACTAAGTCCACGGCGGGCTGCCAGGTCTAGCCGCCTGCGGAAGCCGCAGAGACTAAGTCCACGGCGGGCTGCCAGGTCTAGCCGCCTGCGGAAGC
>JAUNZM010000830.1:0-205525 GCA_033459285.1 Clamator glandarius
AAAGTCAGATTTTACATTTCACCCCATGGCTTAAACCTTTGTCACAGAACTCAAATCCGGACTGCCTGTAGTGGTGACCCTTATAAGAAGGGGAGAGGATAAGGAGAGTAAGGCTGAGAAAGGAGAGAAGGAAGAGATAACAGATAGAGGAAGAGAAGAAGGGAAGGAAAAGACATCCAGGAGGGCATGGGTGATCATACAAGGATCAAGATTAATATAACAATAGCCGAAGTGAACCAGTGCAAGTATAAATCTAACAATCAAAAAATAATATTTTAACAAATAGGGTTGAAACTACAGTTCTTATCCTTGGTTTTCTATCCCTTGGATTAATAGCCTTGGTAAATACATGACTCCAATCCCAGTGCATAAACCACAAGCAATAATAATTTTGGAGCACTCAAAAGGGTGCCACTTATTCTCCCAAAATTTTTAAGGTTCAATTTTGTAACCAGAATTCTGCTGGCTCAGATAAATTTAGGAGGCTTAAAAACAGAATATTAGGAAACTTGAGGCATATGCAAAGCCTCATAATAAACTGGTCTCTTCAAAGGATGGAATTTTGGATCCCAAGAACACAACTCGCAAAACTGCATGGTGATGACGTCTTCAAAGGAATATCCTTCACCACTTTCTTGCTCCCAGTGGAGATCAGTGGGTTTAGATCTCTTTCTGAGAAGCAATAATGGCATTAACAGAGAACATTAACAGGGAAATATACAACACCCTTATGACAAGGAAATGTTCAACTTAGGGGAAACCCAAAATCTGTAAGACAGGTATAGTAAAAGTAGACACAGAACATATCAAAAACAAAGACAAAATCAACAGTTGTGGAAAAAAAAAATCTCAGCTTGTCCATGTGGTTCCATTGTGGATCCACTTGTGTTTCCCTGAAAGACAGAAAGAAAAATAAAACTCAGTCCAAAACAGCACTAGTTTTAAAAGGAAGGAACAATCCACCATGTATTTATTTTATAATCCTTTCTGTGGGCATCGGTGGCCAACTACACATACAGCTTAAGTGGGGTTTTCAGAGTAAGAGGTACCTCTCAAAAAATTGCGATGTTCACCAGGACAGGCTGTCCTGGACAATTTCTAGATTTGCCGAGGGGAAATGTAGCCAGTAAATCCCCTTGTTAGCTTTCTGTGAGCCTTTTAAAATAAGCCCACTGGCTGCTTTTTGGCTCAACTAAAGGTAGCCCAACAAGGAGTTTGAAGGAGTAGCTGCTGCTCTCTTTGTTAAAGGGGCTGCTGCAGGCATTTCCTCCTTGTGGGGGGTGGGGGGTGGTGCTTTTGTCCAGGGGCTCCTACTTTTTTGCCAACCAATGCAGGTCAGATAGGGGCAGACCATCCATTAAATATTGGGGAACCCCCTTTCTCCGATCCTTCTTCCATAACTAGCTCGGTGAAACTTTGCGAAGCCTCAAGGAGTCAGGCACATCTCTTATCAGGAAAATAATTTTGACAGGGTTTGCTAACATTTGCAGTGGGGCACACATCCACTGCAAGCAAGCTGCCTTTTGTGTGCTTCCAGTGAGGTGGCTGATCCCAGGGGTAGGGATGGCAATCACATCATCCTGTTCTGAAAATCCATTTCCTTCCCCCCAGCAAAGTATTGCTTGAATCACAAAGCATGGTGCTCCCTCATGCTCCTGCAACTGGGTGAACTCCTGCCACCTCCTTTAGAGCACATACATTTGCTTTCGTTACAGTAGAGGTTTCAGACTTTTCCCTGTGAGAAACACTTATTCACTGGTAAAACACTGAAAAGGACAAAGTCTTCAAAGCAAAGACAATGATATTTTTTACAATTCAGCACTGAATCGGATGACCTTCTAAAAAAAAAGCATAACATCTTACAAAAGAAGTGGGTATATACACTAGCTTTAGACAAAGAACCATGTAAATCCTCAAAGAACGTTCATTTTTTTATAGATTATCCAACCATGTCTGCAGACTAGCTTCAGGTTATCTCCTGACCTAAACCAGCTGCATCTTACAAGACAACTAAGCGTAAGAAGAATTCGATTAATGCCTGGCTCTGAGCCTGGTGTGAGGAGAGGGGCTTTGGCTTCTTTGATCATGAGGTGGCTCACGCATCCCCAAACTCTGCTGCAAAGCATGGGACACGTGGGTCTCCTAGGGAGGCTAAAGCCCTTGCTAAGAACTTAGCTAAGCTCATAAATCGAGCTTTAAACTAGATGTGAAGGGGGAGGGAATTGAGACCAGCCTAGACAGGAGCGAGCCTGGATGTTGGGCACTAGTGATTCAGAGAGGGTGTGCTGGAGAGGACCACCAGTACATCACCACACAGAAAGTGGGGGTGAACACACCTGGGGGTGGTAAGGGAGATACAGGTGCTCTGGTGCTAGCTACTCCAGTTACCAGGCAATTGGGAATGAACTCTGTTCCCT
The DNA here is from genome assembly GCA_033459285.1 of Clamator glandarius. NCBI lineage: Eukaryota > Metazoa > Chordata > Aves > Cuculiformes > Cuculidae > Clamator > Clamator glandarius. The sequence continues at coordinate 2,418 of JAUNZM010000830.1, forward strand.
CTAAGAGGACTGAAGGCTCAGCAGCTCAGCTGAAGTGGGGGATGTGGCAGTAGGAGAACGCCTAGGACTAAGCGATCATGAGATGATATGGTTTTCTGTTCTAGGTGAAGTGAAGAGGGTGGTTAGAAGGACAGTAGCATTAAATTTCCAGAGGGCAGATTTGAACTCTTCAGAAGGCTGGTTGGCAAAGACTCATGGGAGACAGTGCTTAAGGGGAAGGGAGCCCACGAGGGCTGGACGCTCTTCAAAAAGGAGATCCTAGCGGCTCAGGAGAAAGCCATCCCCATGTTCCAGAAAAAAAGCCGGCAGGGGAAAAATCCAGCTTGGTTGAACAGGGAGATCTTGAGTGATATCAAGAAGAAGAGAAATGTTTATGGGCGCTAGAAGAAGGGACAGGCCTCCTGGGTGGACTAAAGGAGGGAATGAGATTGTGTAGAGAAAAAATCAGAAGGGCAAAGGCTCACTAGAAATCAGATTGGCAAAGTCGGTGAAAGATAACACAAAATCTTTCTATAAATACGTTAACAATAAAAGGAGGACATGGGAGAATATTCAGTCCCTGTTGGACACAGAAAGAACAACAGTGACAGGGGATGAGGAAAAGGCTGAGGTACTTAATGCCTTCTTTGCCTCGGTCTTTAATTGTAAAGAAAGTTGTTCTCTTTCTGTAAAAATCCAGGAGCTAGAGGAGCAAAATGAGGCTCCCATGGTCCAAGAGGAGGTGATCAGAGCCCTGCTAGCCCACCATGAGTCTACCGGGCCAGATGGGATTCACCTCAGGGTATTGAAGGAGCTTACGGATGTGCTGGCCAAACCCCTTTCCATCATCTTCCAACAGTCCTAGAAGACTGGGGAATATCCACTGGACTGGAGGCTGGCTGATGTTGTGCCCATCAACAGGAAGGGTCGCAGGGAGGATCCAGGGAACTCCAGGCCTGTCAGTCTGACCTCAGTGCCAGGGAAAGTCATGGAACAGGTGATCTTGAGTGCTATCATGAAGCACATGCAAGAGAACTGGATGATCAGGCCCAGTCAACATGGGTTCACAAAAGGCAAGTCTTGCCAAACTCACCTGATCGCCTTCTATGACCAAGTGACTTGGATGCTGGACAAGGGAAAGGCTGTGGATGTGGTCTTCCTGGACCTCCTTAAAGCCTTTGACACAGTTTCTCACAGCATTCTGCTTCAGAAACTGTCAGCCTCTGGCCTGGACAGGCGCACACTCTACTGAGTGGAAAATTGGTTGGATGGCCAGGCCCAGAGAGTGGTGATAAATGGAGTTAAGTCCAGTGGGAGGCCAGTTACAAGTGGGGTTCCCCAGGGCTCAGTGCTGGGTCCAGCCTTGTTCAATGTCTTTATCAACGACCTGGATGAAGGCATTGAGTGCTCCCTTACCAAGTTTGCAGATGACATTAAGCTGAGTGGAACAGTCGAACTGCTGGAGGGTAGGGGGGCTCAATGCCTTGCTAAGGGAGGACTCAATGTCTTCATCCAGGTCGTTGATAAAGACATTAAAGGACATCTAGTCCTTGTGGGAGACTTCAGTTTCCCAAATATAGGCTGGGAGTATAATACAGCAGAAAGGAAGCTGTCGGGAAGGTTCCTGGAGTGTGTGGAAGACAACTTCCTCACACAGCTGGTGAGCGAACCGACAAGGGACGGTGCCCTCCTGGACCTGCTGTTTGTAAACAGAGAAGGACTGGTGGGGGATGTGAAGGTTGGAGGACGCTTGGGGCAAAGCGATCATGAGATGACAGAGTTCTCAGTGCAGGGTAAGATGAAGAAGGAGGTTAGCAGAACAGTCGTCCTCAACTTTCAGAGAGCAGACTTTGGGCTGTTCAGAAAGCTGCTCGGAAAAGTCCCATGGGAGGCGCTCCTTGAAGGCAAAGGTGTCCATGAGGGCTGGGCGCTCTTCAAGAAGGAACTCCTAGCAGCTCAGGAGAAAGCCGTCCCCAAGTTCCGGAAAAGTAGCCGGCGGGGTAAGAAACCAGCATGATTGAGTAGGGAGTTCCTAAGAGACATCAATAGGAAAAGGAGGGTCCACGACCTCTGGAGGAAGGGGCAGGCATCCTGGGTGGACTATAGGGAGGAAGTGAGAATGTGCAGGGAAAAAGTCAGGAGGGCTAAGGCCCAACTAGAAATGCGACTGGCCAAGACTGTGAAAGACAACAAAAAGTCTTTCTACAAATACATCAACAGCAAAAGGAGGGCTAGGGAGAATCTCCAGTCCCTAGTAGATGCAGAGGGAACAACAGCAACAGGGGATGAAGACAAGGCTGAAGTGCTCAATGCCTACTTTGCCTCAGTCTTTAATAGTAAGGAAAATTGTTCCCTCTGTGCACACCCCCAGGGGTTGGAAGAGAAGTATGAGATTCCCAAGGTCCAAGAGGAGGTGGTTAGAGACTTGCTTGCCCAGCTAGATGCCCACAAGTCTATGGGGCCGGATGGAGTCCACCCAAGAGTCTTGAGGGAACTGGCGGATGTGCTGGCCAAACCCCTTTCCATCATCTTCCATCAGTCCTGGATGACTGGGGAGGTTCCGCTGGACTGGAGGCTGATGTCGTGCCCATCTATAAGAAGGGGCGCAGGGAGGATCCGGGAAACTACAGGCCTGTCAGTCTGACCTCGGTACCGGGGAAAGTCATGGAGCGGGTGATCTTGAGTGCGATCATGAAGCACTTGCAAGAGAACCGGGTGCACCCGTCCAGGCCAGAGGCCGACAGTTTCCGAAGCAGAATGCTGTGAGAAACTGTATCAAAAGCTTTACTAAAGTCCAGGAAGACCACATCCACAGCCTTTCCCCCGTCCAAGAGTTTAGTTACTCGGTCATAAAAGGTGATCAGATTACTCTGGCAAGACCTGCCTTTCATGAACCCGTGTTGACTGGGCCTGATCACCCGGTTCTCTTGCAATTCCCCCCTTTCTTTTTTAAATAGAATCCATACTATTTTTTAAACAAGTCTGGCAGCATCGTAACAAAATAGGAAAACAACAAATTAACAGACCTACAGCAATTAAAGATACTAAAATTGTGTGTAGCAAACTAGTTAGCCAACTTGGCCATCCTAAACTCACTAAGAATTGATCAAAAGGCAAAGAAACCAGAGTAATTTTGTGCATATTTTCTGCAAGTTGCTGAAGCTGCTTCTGGATAGATTTAGAGCGATCAGAAAGATTCATACAGCACATAACTTCAAATTCCTGGCAACCATGGCCCTGTGCTAGCAACAAAAAGTCTATGGCTGCTCTAATTTGTAAAATAGCATGTCTCACGCTATCGACATCCACTAAGAAGTTTGATATCATTTTAGAAGTCAAATTGAATTGCTTGATACTCCAACAGGTCATTTTTCATAACGTGGTTAAGGCATGAGCTACTCCTACTCCTGGGGCCAACATGGCCGCAGCAAGAATCTTGTCCCTATTCCACAATACCACATTATATTTAAATTTAAGTGTAAGCTCTGTGCGAGAAAGCTCTCGCTTCACATGAGGTCGTCTTGAAATATTGAAATGATCCATACTAGGAACAAATAGAGTCAATTTGCCAAGATAACATGGACCTCCTGCTGCTTTACTGGGGATTCCTGCCCAAGCCCTATCATCACAGATCAAAAAATAGCCTGGTGGCAACAATTTTGCAGATCCATAGTTTCATATTCCCTTTTCTGTCAAATACATTCCAATTGCATTTCCATAACCATTTACTCCACAAAACCAACTTTCAATGACAGGGATAAATGAAGGAGTTGCATTTTGCCACATCAGACAAATAGATTGATCATACCAACCATACTGTGTGAAGGTGAAAATCAATTTGCCATTGTTGTCCAGGCCCACTGCCTTTCCCAATTTGGCCCATTTCCAGTGAATTTCCATCCGTGAGAATCCCGCAGTGCAGCAACAGAGTGCAACCCCCTGTTTTCCACAGATGTGCCCCTTATCTTCATGTTTTCCGCCTAGTGCATCCCTTCCTTATTAACCCACAGGTCTTAATAAAGATTCCAAGGTTGCAATAAGCTAGCAAGCACGAGAACATTGGCCATTTGTTCTGTGCTTGCCGCTAATATTGCAGGTACACCAAGGCATCGGCCACTTGCCCCAGCATACACGCAAAACTGGAATCTTTATGCCCACATTTCCCCCTCCTTTTATTTATAAACATTATAAACTATATAAATTATCAATTGTTTGTTGTACCTTTCACAAAAACATGATTGACACATGATTAAACATAGAAATATGCTACTACAGATACACAGAATTATACTAATGCAAGAAAAGCGATTTTGATTAAGGCCTTTAGCTAGCTTTCTGACTTAAGAATCTGTTATAACAATTTTCTTTTTCTTTCAATCATCATTCATCTTCAAGCTCCTTTGCCCCGTTCATGAGTGGTGATATAGCCCCAGCATTATTGCTGTCCATATTAGTATCGTTGTCATCTTTGTTATAATTGCTATCTCTGCTTAGATACGGACAGACACACCGTGCTTGCATCCACTTGGGTGCTTGACCTGTGGAAACACGAGCATATCCTCGACCCCATGTTATTAACTGATATGGCCCTTCCTCATTGAGATGCTGACCCTCTGTTTGTAAAGATGAAAAAAATGCCTTACTATAGGTGATTTTCCCATTTCCTAATTCTCTCTCACATTTAAGCAATTCAATGCATACAGTGCTTTCCATAATCTGTTCTATGGTGTTTTACCCTTCATTCCCCCTTTTTGTTTTAATAACATTTTTTTAGTGTCTGATGGGCTCGCTCTACTATCGCCTGTCCTTGTGGAGAATATGGTATGCCCCTGTGACATGTGTTATTCCCTAGGTTTGAAAAAAAAAACAAAACCAAAAAACTTCTCAAGTCGGTCACTTATATATCCTGGCGCATTGTCTGTTTTTACCTGTGTGAGTTTGCTATTTCCTTTAATGATTCCCCTGTATGTGCTGTTGCTCATATTGCATTTGAATACCTGTCAATCGAAACAAGCACATATCTCAATCTTCCAAATTCACGTATGTGAATAGTATCTTTTTGTCAGATTTTTAAAGCGCTTAGTCCCCTCGAGTTGGCTCCTCTAGGCTGTAATGGTGTTATTTGCTGATAATCCAGGCATATTTTATTATGTTCTGGGCTAATTCTAATGAAATTTTAAGTTGCCTACATAGTGCCTTGGCAGACTGGTGATAAGATTATGTGGCGTTAGTGCTTGTTGAATAATGTTTGGTAGTGGGCCTTGAACTGGCCCTGCTGTCAGCCTGTCTGCTGTTCTGTTCCCTTCAACTATATATCCTGGAAGTGATGTGTGACTCCAAATGTGCATCATGTAAAGTTCTGCTCTTCTAGCTGTGACTTATCATAGAATCATAGAATCACAGAATCACTAGGTTGGAAGAGACCCACCGGATCGTCGAGTCCAACCATTCCCACCAATCTCTAAATCATGCCCCTAAGCACCTCATCCACCTTCACCTTAAACACCTCCAGGGAAGACGAGTCAACCACCTCCCTGGGCAGACTGTTCCAATGCCTAACGACCCTTTCTGTGAAGAATTTTTTCCTTATCTCAAGCCTGAATCTCCCCTGGTGGAGCTTGAGGCCATTCCCTCTCGTCCTGTCCACTGTCACTTGGCCAAAGAGGCCAGCTCCCTCCTCTCTACAACCTCCCTTCAGGTAGTTGTAGAGAGTAATAAGGTCTCCCCTCAGCCTCCTCTTCTCCAGGCTAAACAACCCCAGCTCTCTCAGTTGCTCCTCATAAGGCCTGTTCTCCAGCCCCTTCACCAGCTTTGTCGCTCTTCTCTGGACTTGCTCCAGAGCCTCAACATCCTTCTTGTGGTGAGGGGCCCAGAACTGAACACAGGATTCAAGGTGCAGTCTCACCAGTGCTGAGTACAGAGGGAGAATAACCTCCCTGGACCTGCTGGTCATGCCATTTCTGATAAACCAAAAAGCTGCACCTGTTGTAAGATCGCATTATTTAAACTGTCTTGATTCTTGAACTGCTGCCAACCTTGTTTAATCGAGCCATTTCTTATTGTATCTGTTAACAGTCCCTTCTGTAATGTCGAAACGGTCTGGGTTTCATGGCGGCAGCAGTGGCAACGAGCAGCCTCCCCTCAGCCCATGCAGCGGTAGCAGAGAAGTTAGTACTTTCTCTATGAGTTTTCGAGTCTCCGGCCTCCCGCGAACAAACCCCAGGAAAAGTTTGTAGCTGTTTAGGGTCACTGCACCTCTGCTGATGAAAATAAATCCAAGTTCTCTCAGAGGCTGCTGGCCTTGGATCAAAGGGATTATTGGCAGTCACTGATGGCGCTGCACCAGTCTCTGAATATGGAATATTACTGTCCTTCTCTGCCAGAAGGATAGTGGTTGGGTTTGGTCCTCCAAAAAATTCTTCAGCTCCCACCGGCAAAGCCAGCGGCAGAGAAAGATCCACTTCAGGAATATTGCTTTTAGTTTCCCACATATCTGCCTCAGCTGCCACCTGGAATATTTGAGCAACAGCTGCCTCTGTCGTCGCCCCTGCCGTCATAGTTTCTACCATCCCGTCAACAGTCTCCCAGTTTCGTGTAACCTCAAATGCTTTGGAATCTCGCGTGGTAATTGGCTGCCATAAATATCTTCTCAGGGATTCCCAAACAGTCAAATTGAAAACGTTACTAGGATGCATGAAAAAGTCCTTGCATCGTCCCCATATTAAAAGTCGGGACAGTGCCTCTGGGCTCAATTTCACGCCCTGTCAAGTCACAAGCTTCATCAAGAAGTCATGGACCAACTTTTAGTCCGCGGATACCGCGATTCCCATGGCTGCTCAACTCAAGCATGCGCGCCACCGGCCCCCTAATCTCACCAGCCCTCCTCTTCGTCTTCTTCTTCTTCTTAATATTATTATTATTATTAAATATTACATCAGCCCTTCCACCTGCCTTCTTGATCTCCAATTTGGAGAGTGTAGCTCCACACTACCAACCTACCATAGCGCTCCTATCACGTCGCTGGTCACCATTTGTGGGAGACTGAACCCGTGCAGGTACCCCAGACAAGATCACAGACAATCAATATGATTAGAAATCAAGTCATTTATTAGCAAGCAAGCAAGCTTTTTGTACTTTTCTGCTATCTTGTCTAGTGTTTACGTAATGCTTGGCTAAAGCAAAGTTTCTTCTAGTAGTTTTTGTATCAGTAATCTTGCACGTAGACTGCCTTCATGTTCTCACGCTGTAGCTGCTTCTCGACCTTAATGTATTCCAAACTTCTCCCTAACAACCTGATAAGGCCACATCGTTAGACCAGCATACATTCCCACAATGAAGGCTACTTCAACCCTGAGCCCCCAGACCACCACCACCAGGAGACACCACACCTGAACCAGTATGGGAGAAGCTTCTCAGATCTAATTATAATAGGAAGCGGTGAAAGGTCATGAATATGTAATAGTCATTTATGAATAGGTATGTCTTTACACTATAACTATGTGCTCGTTAGACCATATGGTGTGCGAGTTAGGAGGATTATCCTCTCACACCCACCGACAAATAAATCCATACCTACTTTATAACTCTTAACTGAGTTATAAAGTTTGATTCCACAAAACAAGCATAACTCAAAATAAGAGAGTCCAGGTGGCCATCATAAGCCATGATCTGGTATAGCATATATCTCCGTCCCTCAGTGCCTATTGGATTTCAACCAACAGCATAATTTTAGATTCTTCTCAGCAGCAAATATAAAGGCTAATTGTGGGCAGAGTAAGTCAACAGGTTAGGAATGGCGATGTGGAAGAAACACGGGATGTGATGGTAGAGGTTAGGGACCGCCCAGGAAGGAGGGCCTCTTGCGGGACAGGGCTAAAAAGGCAGATTGCATAATCAATAAACCCGCCATTGAGCTTCCTCTATATTAGAGTATGTGTCTCAATGGTCCTCACCGGGGAGGAGTGAGAGTCTGGTACAGGGGGGGTGTTTGTTGAAATGCAACAAGTGGTGACCCTGATGTGATACTTGGACGGCCCCGACTGGAATCGGGAGCGTGAGTAGCCATGGCTGAGAAGACGTTAGAAGTGGTTGTGTGGGCCCTGAAGAAATACGGTCATTGTACGGATCTGCGGGTGAAGTCCCTGAGAGTGTGTTTGATCATCCTATGGATGCAGTGGGAGGGCTGGATTCACCAGTTGACAGATATATTTAGTCTAGTTATGTGGGAGGCGGCAAAGCCGGAGATGCTGGAGATAGCGCTGTCAGGTTCTGGGGAGAAGTTAGAGGATGTAGGAAAACTTATGAAATTGGTAACAGTAATGGGAGAGGAAAGGTTATAGAGCAAGCACAGTCTGATTTAGGGCTGGAAGCAACAGCTGCAGAGGGGCCCCAGGCAGTAGCATGTCAGTGTGAAATCGACGGAAGGGCCGACAATCCCTTTGATCCAGGTCCGAGAGACACTGAGAGGGAGCCTGATCCACCTCCCCCCTGTCCCTCTGACCAACGAGCACAAGTCAGGAGGGAGGCACAGCAGCAGGGAGAAGTTGAAATACCGCAAGCTTTGATTTGTGCGCCTGATGGCGATCTGCGCTGGGAACTAATTAGTTACAAAGTGATAAAGGAGATTCCAGGAGCTGCAGAAGAGAGCGTGCTGGCTGCTCTGGAGCAGAGCCGCATGGCCAAGGGGTTCCTCCCCCACCCCTCCAGCTCTCGCAGAGCGGCTCGCCGTGGGGAGGGACACTACCCTGGCCTGAGGGGGGGCTGCTCGCCGCTTGCCGCCACCGCAGGCCCCGGACAGTTTCGGTATTGCAGAGGGGTCTGATGGCAGATGCGATGGGATTTGACTCAATTAAACAACATTGGTAGCAGTTCAAGAATCAACACAGTTTATATAATGCAATTTTACAACAGATGCGGCTTTTTTTTTGTCAAACACTTATAAAGATACCAGATGTTGGAAAGCTGAAACAGGTGTGACCCGTGTATGGTGTTTATAGATAGATCAAAGGATGTGCTGAGCAGTTACAGAAACCTTAATTTTGCAATCTGCGAAGAAAAAAAATCCTAATGACAAATATAGAAAGATATGGTGCGGTCTAAAAACTCCCATAACGACAGCTGGGAAGATTTACCTATCAAGCACAGGTGGTAGCTGCCGCCCTGACTGTAATCTGGGACAGGAATACGTTCTGTCAGAGACGCGGCAAGAAAGTACATTTTAAAAGAGACTGCCACACGCAATGCCAGGATAGAGGGCCTAAAATCTGCCCTTGGTGTGGAAAGGGTAAACATTTTGCCAGTTGCTGTAGATCAACATGGGATAAGAACGGGACAGTGTTGTCAGAAAACCAGGAGCAAAGCATGATTTGGAGGCATGTACCAACACAGATGCCTCCACGGCAAGCAGCGGCTCTCACCTCAGAGCAAGGACCACAGGCAGCACCGAGATAGACGTGATCACCACCATCGCAGTAGTGCTGCAGTCGTCCGCCCTTCACACAATAACATGGAACGTAAAAAGACCATTGGGGTTAGCTGTACTGCCTTGTAATTAGAATGATTATCGATAATTTGGTTGTGAATCTTTGTTTTACCTGGGGTCATTGATGCAGGCTGTACTGGAATCATTCAAGCAAGGGTATGCATGCTGTCTCCACTAATGTTATGAACACCATTTCCACTACTATTAATGCCAAAGGATAGCCAGATAGTGTATTTAATTTTGTTCAAAGCGGCTGTGTTCCAAGCTGACTCTGTAGAGCACGGCTCACAAGGTTTTGAGTCCATACAAATCCCTGAAATACATTTGGCTTAGTCCCTACAAACTCAGCCTCTTATGTTGAAGTGAACATTAACACAAAAGAGGAAAGCCAGAACATCTTAAAATGGCTCTAGTGTGACCCTTAGTTGTACACGTTCCACTAATTTTGTAGGGGAGAGATATGTTAAATGCAATGGGAATAGGCATTGGAACTATAAACGAGTGAAAAATTGGGTACATTGCAAAATTTAGTGGAGCGGCAACTAGATCACGGGCATATAGTCCCATTTAATAGTCCTTGGAACACACCTGTATTTATGATAAAAAAGAAAGATACAGGAAAGTGGCGATTGCTTCACGATCTCCGAGCAGTGAATGCTCAATTTGAAGATATGGGAGCACTGCAGCCAGGACTGCTTCGAGCATCCATCATACCGGAAGACTGGCCAATCATCATCTTGGATGTACAAGACTGTTTTTTCTCAGTACCATTACACCCTGCTGATTTGGAGCGATTCGCCTTTACGGTGCCCAGTACTAATTTGCAAGCCCCAGCTAAACGATGTCAATGGATGGTATTGCCACAAGGCATGAAGAATTCCCCCACCATCTGCCAGATAATGGTATCTCGTGTGTTAGACGGCATCCAACAACATGCATTTGATGCATATATCCTATATTACATGGATGACATTCTGCTGGCTGCCAAGGATAAGGGAAGAGTAGAGCGGCTATATGAACAGGTGACTCGCGCCTTGGAGGATTGAGGTTTACATACTGCAGATGTGAAGTCTCAAGTGGGAGACAAACAGTATTTGGGAGCACTCATCACCGAGACAACGGTGAGGATACAAAAAATTAAGATCTCTCCAGATGTAGCCACGAAGCACCACATGCAACAGCTGGTGGGAGCTCTGCAGTGGGCTCGTCAGTTCACGCCTATTCCCAAAGAAATCATGGCCACTTTCTACCGACATCTGAAAGGAGCTGACCTGCACCCAGAACAGAAGTGCACTTTGACAGCTACAGAGCGAAAGATGCTACAAGAAGTGGAGGAGATTATCCAGAAGTCTGAATTGCGGAGAATTAGGGCAGATCTTCCTGTAAACGCCACATGGTGTGCTACTAAAGGCAGTGTTTTAGGCGTGCTATACCAAGAGTGGTCACCCACTGAAATTAGCCCTCTGTTGTGGCAAAGTCAGGCCCCTAAGACAGCGGTAGCCACCATTGGATTGCTCTCAGCGCTAATTATTCTGTGTCTGCGATGGGCAGCACGCATCGCTCTTGGAAAAGATCCAGATGTTTTGGTGTCTCCTCTTACTCATCACCTTTGGGACAACCTCGTTGCACTCTCACCAGAACTGCAAGCGTCCTTGGAAGGATACCAGGGAATGGTCCAATGCGGATGGAATCTGCAATGGCCGCGTCATCTGCAGATGCTGCAGCTGCATGTTGAGACAAATTTTTCCAGTACTCCAGTAGATGGACTCACGATCTCTACTGACGCATCATCCCTAACACATAAAGCGATCGTGACTTGGCAGCAGGACTCCAATTGGGAGCATATTGAACATTATGACCCACAGGCCTTGTTACAGTGGCTGGAGGCGAACGGGGTAGAACTGGCGCTCCTTCCCAGATCAACCACTAAACATAGTCACAGACTCGCTGTACGTCTTTACAATCTGCCAGAAACTTATCCATATGCATTTCACCACTACAGAAGCAGCCATGTTACTGAGCCGAGCAGGGCAACTCTGAAGTGAAAAGGCAGCAGTTATACATTCTCCTTCTCATCAAAAGCTCCCTGGATTGTATAAGACAGGAAATGACTGAGCAGATGCCACAGCGAAGGTCTGGGCCTTGCATGAGGCAACATGGCTGCATGCTGAGCTGCATCTCGGCACTGATGCATTGGCAAGGGCATGTAAAATTCCAAAACCATATGCGCGAGAAGTTGTTCAAGCTTGCCCTTATTGTCAAAATGGTCCCCTCTGGGAAGCAGGCGTAAACCCCATGGGTATTGAGGCAAATCAAATTTGGCAGACTGATGTTACGGAATTTGCGCCCTTTAGGCCTCGGCGATTCCTGCAGGTCAGTATTGATATGTACAGCACAGTGATCATGGCCACCTCACATGCGAGGAATACCGCAAGAGCCATGATTCCACAGTGGTTAACATGTATGGCGTGGCTGGGTAAACCAGAGGTTATAAAAACAGATAATGGGTCCAACTATACGGCGCTTTTAACCCGTCAATGGGCAGAACGATGGGGCATTCAGTTGAAAATGGGCATTCCCGGGAATAGTCAAGGGCAGGCGATCGTGGAGCGAGCACACGGGACACTCAAATGTTTACTGCTGAGGCTAGGGGAGGGGGAAGGACACCCCCCTGGAAGGGCAATTCCCCGGGCACAGCAGGATCTCCTTCTATCAAAAGCCTTATACGCTCTCAAACATCATGAACATGGCAAACATCCCAATTTTCAAACATTTTTCCCTCTTGCGGGCAGAGACTAACTATCCCCAGGTGCAAGTTCGATTCCCGAGTGCTCCGATATGGGAGCAGGGGTGGAAATTGCATGTCTTAGGGTGAGGATATGCCACGGTAGAGAGACACGGAGAGATTAAGTGGGTGCCTGCACGCTTAGTACACCCAGACAAGACCTCGGAGTGTGGGACGCCTACCGTCGCGTCAAAAAAGGAACAGGTCGTTGACTAACCATGACCTCAAGTGTTTTGTAGGTTGGAGCCTAATCGCGATTCTGCACTATTCACCGGAAGCACTGCAAGGATGGTGGGACCATACCTACTGATATATGGCCTGGCTCTGACGGTTGGGAACCTTTGGGAGCAAGATACTGGTGAAAACCGATGGGTGCAGTGGGCGTGTGCAAGGAATTTGACTCAGATGTGCCTATATCTGCCAGCAGTTCATGCAGTAGGGCAAATGTGTGCCCTTTTCATACCACAGCCGACAACAGATCTTTCGGGGAGTTACCTTTCCTCTAAACAAAAAAAAAAGGAAAAAAAAAAAAGGAAAAAAAGAAAAAAAAGGGTTTACCATACGTGAAATCGATATAAGCCTTATTAGATAATGCATGTACATATTTTAAATGTTGTATGTTCCCGGTACCATATAGTTTAAATATCCATAGCACTGTAAAATTGTGGATCCAATAGCATTAACCAACATTTTATGAATGTATTCGGCTAGCTGAGAAATGACTGATCGTGTGTGTGTGTGTGTGTGTATGTTTGAAGTACTTCAAACATTTGTAAGACTTACAAATTGGTTTTGATTAATCTTGAAAATATATCTCTGGGACCTTTTGAACTCAAATGTCCACTAAGCCAGGTAGATTTACCTGGGGATCTTTTGGAATGAAAGGCTTCAGAAGGAAAAAGTTTAAAATACCTAGCAAAACATAAAAGAAGGATAGAGCCTAACCTTGCAGCTGTATGTGTGTGAGTCCCCTGCACCCTTCCCCCCCGCCCTCCTTCTTCCTTTCTAAGTTTTTTTCTTTCAGCTTTGAAGAAGCTCTCTCGGGGAATGCCAATTTGCGAGAACACTCTACATTCCAGGGTCCCTTGTCAGCAAATCCTGGGTCCTAGTGCAGACAACCTTTAGGGATAATTGAGCCAATGATAGAGGGAATGATTCATTACGAATTATTGAGGGACAGAGCGAACACTATAAGAACAGTCACCTGTATTATTGTTTCTTGTTGTAAGATATATAATAAGGGACTAGAAAAACTAAACACCCGCAAGGGAGACTGGCGGTATTGTTGGAAGTGGCGGCCCTTTGAACATCTAAAAGGTGATTTCAGGTATATGATGTGATCTAAGCCAAGGGCAAGACTGGATTAATGTTGCATCTCAACAAACACCCCCCTGTACCGGACTCTCATTCCTCCTTGGCGAGAACCATTGAGACGCAGACTCTAATATAGAGGAAGCTCAATGGCGGGTTTATTGATTACGCAATCTGCCTTTTTAGCCCTGTCCCGCAAGAGGCCCTCCTTCCTGGGCGGTCCCTAACCTCTACCATCACATCCCGTGTTTCTTCCGCATCGCTGTCCCTAACCTGTTGACCTACTCCGCCCACAGTAAACAAGCTAAACTATCTAATCCATTTCCTTAACATGATTTATTCCTTCTTTCAGTGAAATGGGATATTTGTGTAAAATTGTATTTATTTTGTTGTAGAAATAATGATGAGTTTTATATGGATTACTGACGGGTGTTTATTGCATCCGGGCATAATGCATGTGGTGTAACAAGAAATTGTGGGTAACATATGGTTGGGATTTGAGTTGTCCTGAATGTAAGATCCAGGACAACAAGGAAAGATCCACCTATGCAGTGCAAGTGATTTGTGATTGGGGAGCCAGAACGCAGAACCCATAAGATGGGAGGCTGGCAGAGTGGCTGCGCTTTAAATGAGAGCCAACTGGGATATATTTTAGATCATTAAGATCTTAGATCACAAGGGGATCAGTGGTCCACCGAGTGGTAGACAAACAGATAAACCCTGATGAAAGCTTTTGATAATCAGTGATGGCTGGTGTATAAGCTCAATTATGGGGAAAAGTGGCCATAACACCTTGTTGCAATTAACGTTGTTCTTGAGGTGTGAGGAGAATTGGGAGAAGTAATGTGTGCAGATCTGTTTTCCAGTTTGCAAAATTACCTGGAGCAGCAAGAGAACGTCGCAAGAGAATGGTGTTGGGGCCCTAGCGGTGCTAAAGGAATATGAGTCAGTTCGGTGATTATCTTGAACAAGTTGCTGAGGTCACAAGATAAGGGACAATGTAACTAAGCAACCGACTTGGGGTCAGGAAGGTTAGGTGGAGTCAGAGCGTGTGTTTTGATAATGCAATTGGATACTAACCAATGGATTTAAAAGTAAAGAAGTAGTTATTAACCAATGATTAGATGACTAGCGAACAAAGCCTGTATGAGATGGTATATAAGTGTATGCAGCCTGTGAAATAAACGGATTGAATCTGCATCATATTGATGTGTCTATGATTCTTCCCGGGATCACCGTGGAACAAATGGACCCCGACAGAATGGAGTCTGGAATTAAGAAATAATCAGTGTGCATACTGTAGAGGAATCAGAACCAGGTGTTGTAGCTGAGCTTGAATGACTGGGGAAATTACCCTGGAGGATCCACTGGTTAAAATAAAGCTGGGGAATACGAGTGAAAAGGTTATATTCTTGATAGATATGGGAGCCTCTGTGTAAACCAACAACTGATTCCTGCAGATCAAAATAAAATATTGTGATTGTAATAGGAGGTACTGGACAAACCGAAAAAGCATTCTTTGTGCAGTCTGCTAAATATGAATTGGAAAACAAGTGGGTACACATGAATTTGTTTGCTAGGAGCCCCTAGACCATTAATGAGAGGAGATTTACTAAAGCAATTAGAGACAGAAATAATATTTGGGGCAAGAGGTACAAAATTTAAAGTGAGAGATCATCAACTAATCAAAGTATTGAGTTTGTCTTTAAAACAGGTGGAAAAAAACACTGGTAACAGCAGAGATTTTGGAACAGGTTTATCCAGGCATATTGGCTTCTGAGATATCTGGAAGGCCAGAAATGTGAAGCATGTGAAGGTAAATTTTGCCCGTGTCAGGTAATACCCTGTGCAATTAGAAGAAGATTGCAAGGGGATAAAAATGATGATTGACAATTTTTTTTACAAAATGGGTTATTAAAAGAATGTAAAGCAGAATATAATACTCCAATATTTCCTGTAAAGAAACTAGAAAAAAGCTAAAGATTAGTGCAAGATTTAAGGGACATAAATAAAATTGTAAGAAGAACTACATCCAGTGGTGGCAAATCCCTGTACCTTGCCAACCAATTAAAAGATCAATTGTGGTTTACCATACTGGATTTGAAGGATGCCTTCGTCTGCTTGATATTGGCTGAAGAAAGCAAAAAGGTGACTTGCCTTTGAATGGGAAAACCCTGAAACTGGTAGTAAAACACAACTAACCTGGACAGTGTTACCTCAAGGTATTAAGAACAACTGAACTATTTTTGGGAACCAGCTAGCTTGGGACCTGGAAACCTGGGACCCTCCATCTCACACCGGAGCTCTGCTGCAGTATGTGGATGACCTTCTGATAGCCACACAAACTAAGGAAGACTGTGTACAATGGACTGTAAGTCTATTAAACTTTTTGGGACTAAGTGAGTATCGAGTCTCTCAGCAGAAAGCCCAGCTGATACAACAAGTTACTTACCTTGGATTTGAAATCTCTGGAGGACAGAGGGACCTTGGGACAGACCGGAAAGAAGCCATCTGCCGTACACCCATGCCAGAAACATTAAAGGAGCTCAGAATCTTTCTGGGAATGACAGGTTGGTGTCGTTTATGGATATATAAGTATGGACTCTTAGTGAAACTGTTGTACACGCTATAGAAAGAACACCCAATGGGATCATCGAAATTGGCTTGGACTGGGGAGGCAAGAAGGGCATTTGAACAATTAAAGAAGGAATTGATGAAGGCCCCAGCTTTAGGCCTTCCCTACGTTTCAACCCATTCTGGTTATTTTCTCACAAAAGACAGGGGATGGCCCTGGGGGTGCTGACACAACAGCTAGGCCCCTGTATAAGGGCTGTAGCCTACTTCTCCAAACAATTGGATGACTAAGCAAGGGATGGCCTGGATGCCTACGGGCAGTTTCAGCTGTAGTTCTGAATATACAAGAAGCCTGAAAATTCACTGTGGGCCAAATAAACGACTGTCATGGTGTTACACACAGTCTCAGTGGTATTGGAGCAGAAAGGAGGTCACTGGCTTTCCCCCTCTAGATTTTGAATTATCAAGCCATATTGGTAGAGCAAGATGATGTGAATATAATCACCACTAACACTGTAAATCCAGCATCTTTCCTTAGTGGAACTGCTTCAGAACCAGTGATACATGACTGCCTGAAGACAGAATCACAGAATCACAGAATGACCAGGTTGGAAGAGACCCACTGGATCGTCGAGTCCAACCATTCCCACCAATCCCTAAATCATGCTCCTAAGCACCCCGTCCACCCGTGCCTTAAACACCTCCAGGGACGGTGACTCAACCACCTCCCTGGGCAGACCGTTCCAATGCCTAACCATCCTCTCTGTGAAGAATTTCTTCCTAATCTCAAGCCTAAATCTCCCCTGGCGGAGCTTGAGGCCATTCCCTCTCATCCTGTCCCCTGTCACTTGGGAGAAGAGGCCAGCTCCCTCCTCTCCACAACCTCCCTTCAGGTAGTTGTAGAGAGTAATAAGGTCTCCCCTCAGCCATCTCTTCTCCAGGCTGAACAACCCCAGCTCTCTCAGCCGCTCCTCGTAAGGTATGTTCTCCAGCCCCTTCACCAGCTTCGTTGCCCTTCTCTGGACTCGCTCCAGAGCCTCAGCATCTTTCTTGTGGTGAGGGGCCCAGAACTGTACACAGTTCTCGAGGTGCGGTCTCACCAGTGCCGAGTACAGGGGGAGAATAACCTCCCTGGACCTGCTGGTCACGCCGTTCCTGATACAAGCCAAGATGCCATTGGCCTTTTTGGCCACCTGGGCATACTGCTGGCTCATGTTCAGTTGGTTGTCAACCAGCACCCCCAGGTCCTTCTCCTCCTGGCAGCTTTCCAGCCAGGTTTCTCCTAGTCTGTAGCTCTGCTTAGGGTTGTTGTGCCCCAAGTGCAGGACCCGGCATTTGGCCTTGTTAAACCTCATGCCATTGGTCTCAGCCCAGCAGTCCAGCCTGTTCAGGTCCCTTTGCAGAGCCTCCCTACCCTCCAGCAGATCGACACTTCCTCCCAGCTTGGTGTCATCTGCAAACTTGCTAAGCAAGGACTCAATGCCTTCATCCAGGTCCTTGATAAAGACATTAAACAGGACTGGACCCAGGACTGAGCCCTGGGGAACCCCACTTGTCACTGGCCTCCAGCTGGATTTAACTCCATTTACCACCACCCTCTGGGCCCGGTCATTCAACCAGTTTTTCACCCAGGAGAATGTGCACCTGTCCAGGCCAGAGGCCAACAGTTTCTGAAGCAGAATGCTGTGAGAAACTGTATCAAAGGCTTTACTGAAGTCCAGGAAGACCACATCCACAGCCTTTCCCTCGTCCAAGACGACTGAGGCATTATGCTCCAGCCAACTGGATCTAAAGGAAAAACCTCTCATGGATGCAGAAGATTCCTGGTACACTGATGGAAGCAGTTTTGTGAAGCAAGGACAGTGCAATGCTGGATATGCAGTAACTACCACCAGAGAAGTGATGGAGGCCAGACCATTACCCTCAGGAACATTGGCCCAGAAAGCTGAAATTATCGCCTTAACTCGAGCACTGGAATTAGCAAAAGGAAGGAAGATAAATATATGGACAGATTAAAAAATATGTCTTTGGAGTGGTGCATGCTCACGGTGCTATATGGAAAGAACGAGGACTCCTTACTGCCCAAGGAAAACACATGAAACATGCAGCAGAAATCCTAAAGCTGCTGGAAGCTGTAAATCTTCCAGAAGAAGTAGCTATCCTGCATTGTAAAGGACACCAGAGAAGTAATACTGACCAGGAAGTTGGTAACATATTAGCAGATCTTGAAGCCAGGAAAGCTGCCAAAAGGGCAGAAATATTATCTGCTCTGATTCCAAACAGTAGGCTTCAAATCCCTGATTCCGATTTAAATTTGGAAAAATATTCAAGGGAAGATCGAAACCTGATTAATGATATAGCAGGAAGAGAATGTAATGATAGGTGGTTCTATGTTCTGGACAGACGAATCATAGTACCATCGGGGGTACTGTGGAAGTTGGTGTTGGATGAACACAGAAAAAACGATTGTGATGCAGATGCTCTGTATAAACAATTGAGTAAGAAATTGGTGAGTAGAAATTTGTATACTACAGTAAAACAAGTCACACAAAAATGTGAGATCTGTCTAAAGAATAATCCAAATACAACAAACAAGATACATGTTGGAGCAATTGGAAAAGGCAAATGTCCAAGACAACAATGGCAGACAGATTTCTTTGAACTCCCAAGAAAAGGGGGGTACCAGTATTTACTAGTATTAACAGATACTTTTTCAAGCTCGCCAGAAGCTTTCCCTTGTAGGACAAACAAAGCAGGAGAAGTCACAAGGGTATTGTTGAATGAAATTATACCTCATTTTGGAGTGCTGGCAGTAATATCATCAGACAGAGGTACACATTTTTGTGCTAAAGTAGTAAAGAAGATTAGTAAGATTTTGGGAACTGATTGGCAATTACATACACCATACCGACCACAGGCTAGTGGCCAAGTGGAGAAAATAAATCACCTGATAAAACAGCAATTAGCTAAAATTTGTCAAGAGGCCTATTTGTATTGGTATCAATGCTTCTTTTAGCCTTGCTCAGGATTCAAACCAAGCCAAGGACAAAGGAAGGCGTTAGCCCCTTTGAAATTCTGCATGGAAGACCATACCAATTACAGTATTCAGGGGAAGATCTTACCCAATTAGGTGAGAATTATCTACAACAATACCTGATCAGTTTGCGAAAACAGTTAGACTTGCCTGAAAAAACTGTATTAGCCGCACGGGCTAGAGGTTTAGATCAACCAGGACATGCTTTTAAACCTGAGGATGAGTTTTTCTGTTAAAGATTTTACAGGAAAACCACTGGGAGAACAGTGAATGGACCGTACAAAGTATTGTTAACAGCCTTCGCAGCAATCAAGATGAAAGAACTTGGATCAAGTGAAGAAAATCACCTACCAGTCAGTGGACAAGAGAATGCTTAACACCTTCAAAAGAAAACTTGCTTGTATAATATACAGTAGTATGGACTTTTGTTTAAATGCTGGTTTTTTCAGTACAACATATATATTCCATGTATTTTGGGAATCCCCGCAAGCATTCAAACCTTTGGAAACTACGTGGTTGTCAATGTAAGGGTCCAGAATCTAAAGGCCGAGACGGGCACGGCAAATGGGTGCAAAAAACAAGGTCCGAAATTTATTTTCTTGCGCAAGAGGTTAAAAAAACAGACTGACTGGCCAGGGCCACCCCACACAGGAGAGTGACCCCAGTTGTATCTGTGGGGTTACATTTATAGTAAAAGTGGGTACATACAAAATTATTAGTTGCAAGCTCATTGGTTACTCTAGGGGTATATTCAGTATCTACAGGTTGTGTTACATTCTGATAGGTTCTATGCTGTCTATACCTGACTGTTTGCATATGCTGCAATTTCTTATCTGTACATTGTTTATGTCCCAGGATGTATGCCTTGCACAAGCAGTTTCTAGTACCCCCACTTATCTTTATCTACCGTCTGCTTGTTATTTTTTAACTAGCTTTGCCCAGTCTTTCTTAAATCTTGTCATGATGGCCTTCACAGTCAAAACTGTCATATAAATCTGAAACTTTGCTGCCTTCCTTTTAATACCAGGAGTAGCCATGCCCATGAATTATAATAATTTAAAGAGATTTATTTGTAACTATGCCAAGAGCCTCAGTTATACCTCTCAAGCCTTGGAGGCCTTAAATCTTGAAACCAGACAACTACATGATGCCGTTTTAGAAAATAGGGCCGCAATTGATTATCTGTTATTAAGACACCATAAAGGGTGGTCTGATTTTGAGGGTATGTGTTGTTCCAATTTGACCAATCAGTCTCAGATTGTAGGAACTTCTATAAAAATTAGTATGGACTTCTTAACTCCATACAAGAGTGGGAGGGTATAGATATTTCTTAAATTTCTAGCTCCTAAACTTGCCCTGGTTGAAACAATCCTTTCTCAGTGTCATAGCATTGGGACTATCAGTTTTGTTAACCCATATAGTGTTTCAATGTGCCTTTTGGTGTTGTCAGTGAACAGTAGAAGGTTATTAGACATGGAAAACAAATCAGATCAGACACGCAGTAGAGTCAGGAAAATATTTTAAGAGAAATTTAAACAATAAGACCTTATGTGACTCTTTTGCAAAAGAATTTGCAAAGGCCTTGAAAAGGGGGGGATTGAAATGGTGGTTTGTAAATGGTGGGATGGAACATCAACTGTAATGTGTTAGAAACAAGATTAACAATTAAGATAACTACAATGACCCTTATCTTCTTGTCCCCAGAGTCGTTGAGATTGACTACTCAGATATGGCCACACCTTAACGACTCTGAGCTGATCTGATTTCATTCCCCCTGGATATGCAATGAGGTTCCAGGAACAAGTATAATTGTCACTTTGAATTTGAAAACAACTCTGTGTATAAATTTTCTGTAAAATCACTGCTCGGCAGAAGCACTCTGAGGACAAATCCCGAGTCTTCTCCAGCGCTGAATAAAGTGTACCTGCCTTAATGGTTAAATTAAACTGTTAAACGTAATTTTCTTTGTTTCACATACATTGCAGGTTAACGTGGTCATGATTTCTGTAGTTTCTGCATCCATAGAAACATGGACTGGTCAGTCAAGGCAAAGCCTCCCCTTATGCGATTTCCTACATGGGGTACAATTGCTGGAAAACAAATCAGCTGAGTAATTCTAGTGCCCTTTGATATAAAGTCAGGAGGCATAGGTGCCCTAGCCATTACTTGCATTGCTCTCTGCATCTATGATCCCAGGTTAAAAAAAAGATTCCCAGCTGAGTTATTGATGATCGCCCTAATAACAGGGTACTAGAGCCACCCCCCCAATGGTCCTTTTACATTCCATGGTATTGTGTGAACTGCGGACAATTGCAGCACTACTGCGATGGTGGTGGCCACGTCCATCTCAACGCTGCCGCTGGTTCTTGTTCTGAGGTGAGAGCTGCTGCTTACTGCAGAGGCATCTGTGTCGGCACGTGCCTCTGAACTGCGTTTTGCTCCTGGTTTATGGTCAGGGCAGCAGCCATTAGCTGTCCTTGATAGGTAAATGATCCCAGCTGCTGTTGTAGGATTTTTCAGACCTCACAATATCTTTCTACATTCGTCATTAGGATTTTTTACCACTGATTGCAAAATTAAGGTGTCTTTAGCTGCTCAGTTGTCTACCTGCTTGTCGAGTGCATCCTTCACTCTGTCTATAAATGTCATATACAGTTCATGCCTGTTTCAGCTTTCCAACATCCGGTATCTTTGTAAGTGTTTGATAAGCAAAAAGCCGTGCCTACTGTAAAATCGTGTTATTTAAACTGACTTGATTCTTGAACTGCTACCAACGTTGTTTAATTGGGTCATTTCTTATTGTGATCTGTTGCAGTCCCTTCGGTCCCAAAGGACCATCCTGTGGGTGCTGTAAATTACCAAGGACTGCTCCAGCTGCTCCGGGCAGGGTCGCAGGAGCTGGGGGGGAGGCCTCTCCCCCTCGGTTCCCCCGCAGCCCAGAGCAGCTGCCTCTCCTTGGCCGGGCGGCTTAGCGGGGGATCAGTTAGTGCTTTCTCTGTTGCAGCTTTTGGCCAGGCGAGAGGGAGCTGTGCTTACTCCTGCACCTCCCCTCCTATTGAACCCAGTGCCACAGACCAGGCCCTCAGGTGGTATCCTAAAATCAGTCTTTGGGGAGCATCTGCTGCTGCATCCCCTCCGCTATTCATTGTCAGTGCCACAAAACAAGGGCACAAATGGTCAGCCTTCAGAAGAAATATTTAAAACAAAGAAAGAAGCAAAGTCAGACTTTACAGTAAGTTTGCGGGTGGCACTAAGCTGGGATCAAATTTTGATCTGCTTGAAGGTAGGGAGGCTCTACAGAGGGATCTGGACAGGCTGGATCAATGGGCTGAGACCAATAGGATGAGGTTTAACAAGGCCAAGTCCCGTCCTGCACTTGGGGCACAACAGCACCATGCAGCACTACAGGCTTGGGGAAGAGTGGCTTGAAAGCTGCCTGGCAGAGAAGGTCTGGGGGGTGTTGGTTGACAGCTGGCTGAATGTGAGCCAGCAGTGTGCCCAGGTGGCCAAGAAGGCCAATAGCATCTTGGCTTGTATCAGAAACAGTGTGGCCAGCAGGACCAGGGAAGTGATTCAGCACTGGTGAGGCCACACCTCAAATATTGTGTTCAGTTTTGGGCCCCTCACTACAAGAAGGACTTTGAGGTGCCAGAGCATGTCCAGAGAAGAGCAACGCAGCTGGTGAAGGGGCTGGAGAACAAGTCTTATGAGGAGCGGCTGTGGGAACTGGGGCTGTTTAGCCTAGAGAAGAGGAGGCTGAGGGGGAAACCTTATCACTGTCTACAACTACCTTGTAGCGAGGTTGTAGCGAGGTGAGTATTGGTCTCTTCTCCCAAGTGACAGGTGGTAGGATGAGAAGAAATGTCCTCAAGCTGCGCCAGGGGAGGTTCAGATTGGATATTAGGAAGTTTCTTCACTGAAAAGGTTATTAGGAACTGGAACAGTCTGTCCAGGGAGGTGGTTGAGTCACCATCTCTGGAGGTATTTAAAAGATGGGTAGATGAACTGCTTAGGGATATGATTTAGTAGTGAACAGGTACGGTTGGGCTTGATGATTTTAAAGGTCTTTTCCAACCTAGTGATTGTTATGATTCATCCATCCTTTGTTGATGCTACTGGCAGAGCAGTGGCCCACATACCATCTGCTGAATGTGCTGAACCATTCCAGCTCTTAGCTGCAAAGTGGAACCAGATGGAGCTGTTATGCTAGAATTACCTCACCAGCAGTCAGCCCTTAAACATTTACTAAATATTATGAGGCGTGATTTAAGTGATTTACTTCTTTCACTTGAAAAAAAAATAATTACTTTAGCTTGAGGTAACTTCAGCTAAGCTTATTGGAGTCTCTGATCCATTCTAAACCTTCTGAGCTCAGAAAATAAAAATAAAATGGTGATAACAATAATCCCGGTGTTCCCCATGAAAGAGAGTGGGGTAGATAGCAAGAGTTTGGGGGGTTTTAATCTTGCAGCTTTGACATGATTCGTGCAAAATAAATGTACTACAACTTTAAGGTGTTGCTTACAGCTAAATATAAGGGTGTACTGACTCCACCTTGCCAATTTGTTAGGGATAGAGGCATTTATTTTCTGGAGTGGTTTTTGGTTTTTTGGTTTTTTTTTTTTTTGTGAATCTGCACCATGAAATAACCAACAATTTAAGAGAGTGGCCTTGGAGCATACAGGAGAGAGATCTCCTAACCTTTTCCCCATGGAAAATTAAAGGATTGGGACTTAACCAGATCCAAATTTCAACTTTCATCTAAGTGCTACATGGTCTTGTCTGATGGGGCGATGATGACATCAGCAGCAGGAATGAAGACTTAAAACAGAAGTCTATCTTAACCTGACTTTCATGAGCCCCCAGCCTGGTTGATGTTAAGCCAACAGCCAGGTTAAGCAGCGGCAGCTTATCTTTGCATCCAGCTGTGGACTTGGAGATGATCGATCCTGAGCAGATGACTCTTCTTTCCCCAAATATTTTTTCAGGTGAAAACTGTGAGTTGGTAAAACTCAGGTTGTGACAGGGTGTGCTTTCAATCAGCATTTGCTCAGCCTAAACTTAGTTTGTCTCTGACTCTGCTTTTGAAAGAGAAGCTGGTTTCATCTCCATTTTCTATAATAATCTGTTTATTTTATTAGCTTTTTCAAAAAAAGGTGTATTTCCCCTGATACCTGGCCACCTGTTTTAAATGAGCTGTTGAAGGTCTAAGCTCTTGCTCCACTTATGCAGAGCAGGTTTCTTTCAACAAGCCAAAAGAGCCAACACTACTATATACTAAAAAGGGAAAAAAATGTCACGTTGTGCTGTTTTGGTAGTAGCAAATTATGAGTTCTTCAAATTACCATTGGTTATGAATATCGTCTGTTTGTTTGGATGACAATGTCCTGCAGTCAGACTACCACTGATATGGTTAGAGTTAGGTTAATACGCGTTGAACTCCAAAGCGTCTCCTCTTTTCTAAGCCCTGATTTATCCCTACCAGCAAATGTCACATTTTATGGCTGTATAAATCACAGACTGTTAGGCATATTATTAGGAAGGACTTAGACTTTTTAAAAAATGACTTGAAGTTATTCCTTTAGTATCTGGAAACTATCAATTCTCTAGATGTTATTGCTTGCTGGCTTTCTCTTTTCCTTTTTTCTTTTCCTTTTCTCCTCCTTCCTTTCTTCCTTTTTGTTTTTCCCCCTTTTTATTATTTTCTTTTTCTTTTTTCTGTTTTTTCTTTGTCATTTTTCCTTTATCTTTCCTTCTTCGTTCTTTTTATCATCCCTTTCTTTTTATTTATTTTTCTTTTTTTTCTTTTTTTCTTTTTTTTCTTTCCTTCTTTCCAGTGAAGAGCAAATTGAACTGAGGAGTTACCTTTCAATCTTCACTTCATGAAATCAGCTCTGAAATACCACTCTGAAATCATGGTAAGGACTGTGGTACTATAAATACCTTGAGAGATAGATTAGATTAGATTAGATTAGATTACATTACATTACATTACATTATCTGTAAGAATTTCCCCACCTACAATATCACAAACATATTCAGCATTTGATACTTCACAAACTTCTTGTCAACTTCTTGTCAACCTGGGGATAGCTAGGTCAGGTCCCATTGTGCCAGATACTGCACAAATCCAGAGCAACATTCTCAGCTCTAACTGCCACATCCATGAGTTATATCTGATGACCTACACAACTGGGACTGCTGCTCAGCTCCCTGTACCTTGTGAAGTCCTCTATGGACCAAGACCCACTCACAGCCACCATGGGAGGGAGGTTGGGATGTTGTCGCTTTGCCTCTCCATATGTGACATCATGCCTGGAGCATGGTCATGGATGGAGCAGATGCTCCATGCCCTGGTGCACAGACATCCTGCCCAAGGCGATGTGGGTACAAACATCCTGTGAGATCCCCAGGTGTTCTGGTCCAGCAAATGCCTCACAGGGTTTCTCAGTGCACTGATGAAATGAGGATGATGATGAGAGAGACCCAGGCATGTCCTGGCACAGTGGTAGTGAAGCCAGCATGCTTTCAGCTGGCAGTACCTGGCAGTGTCTGTTCAAGACCAGCTATTTCAAGGCTGCACCAAAACACAGCAAGCCACTGTGATCGGCAGGGACTTGTTTGAGTCCTGGCATCAAACAGGGAAACTTGGGCAGTAGCTATCAACATGGCAGCAAATATAAGGGACCCACCACTAAGGCTTCTTAGGAGCTTCTTTGGTAGGGCAGCCACAGCAAAGGGAAGGAGCTTTCATGGCAGTGTTTTGGTTCATCAGTGACGTTGCTCTGGCCGTGCTGGTGGTAGCTACATTCCCCAGAAGGGAGAATGTGGAGGAATGAAGCCAAACCTGCCATCTCAGGTGGCCAGGGCCATTGGGAAATGCTTTGCTTGAGCTTGGAAGTTGTACCCACATGTGCAGGGAGCCTTGAGGGTATGTCCACAGTTCCCCTGATACCAGGACTCGCTCAGAGTGACTTCATCTTGATCCAACCCTGGCAGAAGACATAGCATCAGAAGAGGGGTGAATCCCAAAGGGTGCTGCCAGACAGCATGAACGAGCTCCTTGGGGCAGGAACAAAGTTATGGGTATAGATGAGAGAGGCCTGTTACTTAAAATGAGCCCCACACTGATCCCACTGGGCTGGAACTGGCATGAGATGGCATTTAAGTTTCTTCAGAGCCTTTGTCATTCTGTCTGAGTCAAACCCTTTTAGTAGGAGTGAGGCCCCTCTCCTCTGGGTGACTTTGGAGGAGCTGTGTAATGATTTGTGGAACATGTATATGTAAATCTCTACCTACAGGTCCCTGAATGTTTGGCAGTGGATAGAAATTAAAGACTGTTTTTGTTTAAGGACTGATTAGCTGCAGCTGATGTTGCTCATCTACACCTTTTCCATCTCCTAACAGAAGGGATGCAATGTGCACCAGCAAATTGAACAAATGCTCTATAGAGCACCTAAAAAGGGATATGTATTTGTGTTTGTATATGCTGCAGAGGGGGAGTGCACACAGACATGAGGGTTAGAACTTCTAAGAAATAGTAACTCTCCTTTGGAAGCCAAAGTGAACACCACTTTCTGGGAGTTGTCTAATTTAAATCATCTTTGGTCTGTTTTATCCTATCCATTATTTCCAGTTGTCACATTAAGTGCCACAAAGACTCTTCAAGAGGCTTCTTTCTGCTTCCCTCTAATAATACCAGAAACAGACACTTGTCCCTTTGTCTGGGTCTCTCTCTGATGCCTCTCAGTGTTCAGTTTGCTGCAGAGGAACCACTTTGTGGAACAGTATGACAATCAGCACTACAGCAGCTCAAATGTTGCCATCCTGCCCTTGAAGAGATAGGAGAGGAACAAGGTGGAATTGTGTTTTGGCCATCTCGATTAATGACTTCTAGGAAAAGCTTTGGTGGTGGCTCAACAAAGGTGATCCTGGCTTGCAAAAATATTTTCTTGCATTTCATTGGTGCCAAAATTTGTTGGAGTTTAGCATGATCCTTGGTGCTCAAGGAGAGTGATAAGCTCTAGTGTTCAGGTCTGGATTAGGGCTTGGAGTCTGATCCCAACAAAAGGATTCAAGCCTTGCATGTCAAGGGTAGGATGAAGTCCAGCAGAGATGAAGTGTCACCCAACTTCCTTGGCTTGTTGAGGAGTCAGTAGGGTCCAATTATGTGTCTTCCTATAGAGAACAGATCCTTGGGGCAATAAAGTACCTATAAAGAAATTACCTGGGACCTGTTGGTGCTGTGGACCCATCCCTGACAGTCCTGAACTAGAGAAGCATCTCCCATGCATCCTTGGGTATCCCTGCTTTGGACCAGGGGTGAACCAGAAGACTTCTTGAGGACTCTTTCAGTACTTTGATGATCTTTATGTCTTACTTTAGGATTATGACATCCTGTGCCTGACTCAGCATAGGCTTGGGAGAACTTTACCCTGATGGGGGGAAAGCATGATCTCCTACTGGAGTGGAGAAACAGCAAGTGCCCCCATTGCCCAAAATATTCAATGTTCCATGTGACTCCATGCTGACTTTGTGCTAAGTTTTCCTTATTCTGCTCCAGCTGTTGCCATCAGCTTTACCCATCCATCCATTTCCTGCCCCTTGTGCCATCAGTTGCTGGTCCATGTCTGCACTCCCAGTCATATATGTCCACTTCAGGATTCCCTTTGCCAATCAGCTCATGGCAGCTAAAAGTACCCTAAATACAGCCAAAAGTATCCTAATGATGCTGCACTGGGGATTAAAAGACCATTTCTATCTATCATTTAAGAACTGTTCTGTGACAACACTTTCCTAGAGATACTGGGGGAAAGACATGGAGTTTAGTGTACTTTTGAGGAACTCCATGCATTGCCTATGATTGTTTTCTCATACGGCCCTCTGGTCCTGGATATAATGTGATGTGATAGAGTAAGACATCAAGACCGCATGATGGAGGGAATCCTTCCTGCCCCAGCTCTGTCTTGGGCATGACTCAGAAAGCAGGTGAAGGCTGTAGAATGCAGCTTTTCTATAGGTACATAAAGAAATAAGGCATTGCAGTGGGAACTGTTAATGCTTTAAAATACATAAATAACAAGGAGGAAAACAACTTTTCAAGTAAGTTTTAAAAGTAGAAGTAAATTTTGATTGTTAAATATGCACTGTGCATACAGAAGCATAGGACAATTGCTTCTGAGTCTATTTAATCCCAAATCTTCATCCTTACAGTGATCACTGTCAGAAGTTGTTTTGCATTGTTTTTTTGTTGGCTGGTGCTGCATTTCATCTGCCATCACACGGCTTAGTCCCTTTGCCTATTGCTTGGCTTTCCTGAGTCTTGCTGGAGTTTCTCATGATTTTTTTGTGACCTTGAAGCCTTATTAAACTTCTCTAAGGCACCAACTTCAGGAATTAAATAGAAGTTTAAAAAATGCTTTTTAAAAAACTGTTGGTGTAAGGTGAGTTTTACTCAATCCTATATGACTGGGGGTATCCCGGGCTTGTAAAAATACGCTTAAAGTATGCTCTGTCTCTGGGGAAATCCCCTGCAAAATATCCTCTTCAATGTTAGCATGGCACTTGAATACATGCAAGTGCTTTCCATGAATTCCCAGGTCTAGATCTGGGTGGAAAGCTAAAAATCTAAGGAAAATTGTCATGACAAAATCTGGGCTTGTTTAACCCATGTGATTATAGAAATAAAAGTTTTGATCTAGACCTCTGAGAAATCCCAAAGAAAATGTGTTTACAAGAAAAAAGGGACTGAGCTTGCAGTGTTGAAGGCACTCTTATGGCTTTATATTGAAGTTATGGGAATTGATAATATAAAACACCGATGTCCCACTGCACTTGTTAGAATTGGCTTACCAGGAGAAACAAAACAGTGCCTTACACGAGTTTTAATTGGTGCCGCCCATGTAAACATTTTAGGTTTTGATTTGTTACAGGGAAGATGGTAGAAACTCCCTGATGGTACAGTCTGGAGTTTTGCTCATAACACAAATCCATTATAATTTTCCCCTGAACCACAGGTGAATCGGGCATCTGTGAAACATGTTTCCCTATTGGAAGTTTCAATTCCTCTTCCCCGTTCTAAATTAACTAATGTAAAGCAGTATCCACTCCCAGCTGCAGCAATAAATGACGGGATGGTGCAGGATTTGGAAAACCGAGGCATAATATCACGAACACACTCCCTGTACAATTTGCACATTTGGCCAGTAAAAAAGCCAAATGGGGACTGGAGATTGACAGTTGATTTTAGATGGCTAAATGCTAATACTGATCCCTTGACACCTGCAGTATCAAGTATCGCCAAGATAATTGTTCAAAGCCGTAACCACCAGTGGATGGCTACATTGGATGTTAAGGATATGTTTGTTATGGTTCCTCTGTGAGAAGAGGATAAAGCTCATTTTGCATTTATGTGGAAAGGAGTTCAGTATTCCTTTAACAGACTTCCTCAAGGGTATAAATATTCCCCAACTATCACTCACAATACACTAGCAAAAGTATTACAGGAACTTAGCTACCCTGAAGGTGTAGAGGTGTATCAATATATTGATGATATTCTAATAGCTGGGAACAATGAACAGCAGGTGTGGTGGCAATGCAAATAATAGCGGATAAGTTAGAATCTTTAGGGCTAGACATTCCTCCTTCAAAAAGACAGGATCCAAGTGGAGAAGTTAAGTTCTTGGGAGCGTGGTGGATTAAGGGAATGGTAACAATCCCTTCAGATACCTTGCAATAGATAGAGAAAGGTCAGACTCCCACATCTAGGAAGGATTTGCAAAAATTGTTGGGAACCTTAGGGTACTGGAGGAAGCACATACCTGGGTTTTCTATCATTGCTCGACCATTATATAATCTTTTAAGGAAAACAAGTAAATGTGAATGGACTACTGTCCATCAACAGGCCCTGGACTTGTTGGTAGAGGAACTTAAAGTTTTTCAACAGTTAGGTCCTATACATCCAATCAACCCTATACAGTTGGAGTGGGGATATAGTGAACATGGATCTCACTGCAACCTATGGCAGAAGGGACCAGATGGACCTCACCGGCCTGTGGCTTTTTATTCTCACTCTTTTAATGATACCGAGAGTCATTATACTGATTTGGAAAAGGGAGTTTTGTCACTGGTGAGGTCATTGCAGCAGATGGAGCATTTGTGTACAACTCAGAAGGTAATAGTTAGAGGATCTTTTAGACTGTTAGATGCTGTTGTAATAGACTGCGGACAAGAGTATGGGTTCAATTAGAATTTATTAAATTATAGCAAGCAAGGCAAAGGCAAAAACAGCGCTGGGCGACAGGGGAGTCTATTGCTCTGCAAACTGCCGCACCTTCCCAGGTCTCAGTTCCCCTTTTTTATACAGTTCTGTTTCTTGCTACGTGCTTTTTCGTTAGTACTCTGCGCCTGCATATCCATGAGCCTTCAATCTTCTTTCCGTTAGTACTCTGCGCCTGCATATCCATGAGCCTTCAATCTTCGTTGTGATGCAGGTTAGTACTCTGCACCTGCATATCCATGAGCCTTCAATCTTCTTTGTGATGCAGGTTTCGGTGCAATACGCTCTTGGGTCTGCAGCTTCCTGGAATTTCTGGAATCCTATCAGCCTTGTTCTCACAATGTCTTATCTTAACCATTCATCGCATCCCGACTTCCCAGCTCTTGACCATATCCTGGTTCTTCAATAAGCAGCTGTGTCAGCGAATAACTATACTTAAATACCTAGAGACTTAAAACTAGAACAAACTTTAAAAACTAGAACAAACTTTAATCAGTGAACAAAAACATGGATTATATTTTCCACAATTCCCCCATTTCTCTTTTTCTTTCTTTAATTTTGTTCACTGTATCTTTGCAATTCTTGTTTCGCTAATTCTAACATCCCTATATTTTCTTCTTCAGATATTCGTTCATACTTGGTTCTAAGGAGCATGAGATGTGCTGCTTCTAGCCTACTTTTTACTATGTTGATTAGTCTATTAAATATACACGGGCCAAAGGTAAGTCCCAACACTAACAAGATTACTGGCCCTGCAATTGTGGAAAGCAGGGTTGTCAGCCAAGGAGAGTGGCTAAACCAATTTTCATACCAACTCTGGTGTGCCTCTCTTTCTTTCTTCTGTTGCTCTAATTGCCTCCTTAATTCACTCATGGTGTTAACCACTACTCCTGTGTGGTCTGCATAAGAACAGCATTCTTCTCCTAATGCTACGCACAAGCCTCCCTGTTGCAAAAATAGCAAATCCTAACCCTCTTCGATTTTGTATTCCTTTGGGTGATAAACAATTTTTGGTATAATGGTTACCTGGAATCAAAGACTTTTAAAGATAGACAGGGAGTAATTCCTACACTCTGGCAAACCCACCGAGTATTGGCAGCCGGAAGCAACCAATCCGCCCCTTGTTTTTGCCTGGGATTTTTTTACTGTAATGTTGCAAAGATGCTCTTTATCAGAAGGAACGGTGCCTACACATCATCCTTGCCCCGTTACCAGAGAGAGAGTTATTCCCTGAGTATTCTCTTTTGCCTTTTTCCAGAGGCATTCTCTAGGATTAGTTCCATTTATCCTTTTTGCTTTGGCCATTCCCATCGTATCAATGACCATTTAAACGGTTGATGAGATGGCGTGCTTATTGCATTAATTTCCCCTAAAAACAGCATGAACAAAACAACCTGTCGGATCAAGTGGTGAACCTCATTAGAGGCATAGGAGTTTCTCTGTCGACTTTTGTTTATGGCCTGTGACTTGCCCTTCTGCCCGGGATCCCCTTTTTTATTCCCACTCTTGGGGCAATTCTTCAAGTATTTCTTTTGTTGTTTCCTCCCGGGGCTTCTTGCCTCCACCTTTTTTACCCCTCTGCCTCACTCGTCGACCCGGTTGCCTCAGGCCACGAGGGGTACCATCTTCTCGGCAGCAAGGATATTTTTCAGGAGGACCCCGTGGGCTATTCTGTTGCCTTTTGACGTAGGGATCCCAGTTACAATGTTTAATTGGGGGGGCATCACACTAAATTCCCTTCAAGCGAGTATGGCAGATACAATCTACAATTTCAGCTATAAACGGAGTGGGTTCGTTAGGGTGATAATGGGTTCAACCCCTATCGCAAAAATTTTCCACCATTCTTTCGATTCTTCCACTAACCCTTTGTGTTTAACCCTATACTTTAGGATCCAATTTGTTATATCACGCTGTAGTTCCCAGCAAGGGTCGCAAACTCCTTTAGGAGGAGTTCCCTGCCTACAATGAGTCCACCACTGATCCTTACAGATTTTACAGATATATCGTACAAAAGGATAACAATCGCACTCTGGGTTGCTACACTTTATCTTGACAGCAGAATTACAGATTAATCTTTCCTCCGTATAACGTGGCTGCTCTCTTGTATATTCCACACGATATTTGCTCATCGCTGATTCCCCCTCTGAATTCGCAATCTTAAGTCCCCAGGTTTGCTAGTCACTTTTCACTCAGGGGCTGGCTCACCCACTGGTCCTTTGATTCTGCTAGCGTGCGTCCATCCCTTTTCCGCGGTTCTAATTGCAGTCTCTGTGGTAAGTAATACAAGGTAAGGTCCTTCCCATTGTGGAGCCAAAGTTGCCTCCTTCTAAGATTTTATCATTACCCAATCCCTGGGTTGCATCTGATGTAGCTTTAGGTCTAACGGGGGTATCTGGGCCAGCCTCCCTTTTTTCCATAATTCTTCTCTATATTTCATTAAACTAGTGATATAAGCATTTATCTCTTGGTCCCTCAATTGCGGATGGTCCTGAGGTTTTTCCATATTGTAGGGCATCCCATACAACATTTCAAAGGGAGATATTCCTAGATCGCCGAATATTCAGCAACGCCAATGGTAGGCATTTTACCCATGATAGTTTGGTTTCAATCATGAGTTTGGTTAATTGTTTTTTAATCTCTCCATTCATTCTTTCTACCCTGCCAGAACTTTGGGGATGCTAAGGAGTATGGTAGTCCCATTGTATCCCCATTATTATCATGGTCTCCTTTACTATTTTGGAGGCAAAGTGAGGTACTCTGTCTGAGTCGATGGTCTCCACGACCCCATATCTGGGAATTTATCTGTTCCAAGAGAGTCTTGACCACTATCTGTGCTGTCGCTCTTGCTGTAGGGAATGCCTCTACATGAGTTAGATGATCCACCATCACTAATAAATATTTATACCTTCCGACTTTTGGTAATTCTGTAAAGTCTAGCTGGATATTCGCAAAGGGCCGGTAGGCCGTGGGCCGCCCTCCCATTAGTGGTTTCCTCAGATTTGCCCTATTTACTTTTAAACAAGTGACACATCTTCTCACTATTTGCTTAGCCAAATCGTTCATACCAATACACATGTGTTTTGTCGCGAACTGGTCTACTAACGCTTGTGCTCCCCAGTGTGTTTTGCTATGTATTCTCTTCATAATGTCTGCAGCCACAGACTTGGGCAATACAGTCCTGTTATCCTCTGGAAGTCGCCAGTCCCCTTTGGTATCCTCTTTTAAGCCCATTTTCCTCATCTTCTCTTTCTCTTGTGCAGTAAAACTATATACCCTCTATATTTTTCCGTGGTGTATGCAATGGTCTGCCTGTAGATTGTGACAGGCACATTCTATAGCATCAACGCCCCAGTCCTTCCAACAGATATAGCAAGGAAGATTCTGCAGACCTTCCCCACAAATCTCACATTTTCTCCTTTCAACCATTGGGTTTCTGTGTTTGGAGGACACGTGTTGTAATGTTAACAGTGCAGCTTTCTTAGCCTCCTGATCAGCTGCATTGTTTCCTCTACTCCTAAAGTCTAGTCCCCTTTGATGCCCCCTCAGATGGAGTACCGCAATTTTCTTAGGCCCTCTCAGAGCCTTCAATATTCTCTTGATTAATTCCTGGTGAACCAAGTCCTTTCCTTGGGAGTTAATTAGTCCACGCTCCTCCCATATTTTCCCAAAGGTATGTATGATTCCGTACACATATTTTGAATCCGTATAAATGGTTCCCACTTTATCTTTTAATAGTTGTAATGCCCGTAATACAGCATACAACTCACAGGCCTGTGCTGACCATGTTTTACTTAATGGGCCCGATTCGATGACTGTCAGCCTTTCTCCTCCAAATATCGCATAACCTGAAGCCCTTTTTCCATCTACCACTCGTGAAGGTCTGTCCACAAACAACTTGTCTCCTTCCTCTAGTTCTTCTTCGTCCAAATCTGGTCGTATTTTAGTTTGTGTTTCTATTGTAGATAGACATTCATGGGTCAACCCTCCCTCAACAGGCTTCCCGTATAAAAATTGGGCTGGGTTTTGCAAATTTGTTACTTCTAGGGTCAATTTTGGAGAATCCAAAAGGATCCCTTCGTACTTTAAAAGACTGGCATCCGTTATCCACTTTTCTGCTTTTTGCTGCAGTATTCCCCGAATATTATGGGGGGATAATACCTTCAACTCTGCATTAAAAGTGATCTTGTTAGCTTCTTCTACTAATAAAGCGCAGGCCACTAGGGCTTGCAAACAAGTGGGCCAACCTCTGCTTACGGGATCTAATCATTTTGACAGGTATCCAACGGGTTTCTTCTTCCCTGCCCATTCCTGAGTTAGAACCCCATAGGCTGATCCAGCATCGGTATTCACGAATAAATAAAAGGGTCTTTTTAAATCAGGCAAACTCAACACCGGAGCGTTGGCCAGATCCTGTTGTAAGGTGTGTAGTCGTTTATCGTCTTCCTTATCCCATTTTACTAGCCCTTCCTGGCCCAATTTTTCGTATAAAACTTAACCTTAGTGCTATAGTTTTCAATCCACTGTCTGCAATAACCTGTGAGGCCCAACAGTTGTCGAATTTTTCTTTTATTTTTTTTTTTTTTTTGGCGGTGGCGTGGATAATATCCCTTTCACCCTTTCGGGGTCTATTTTCTTCTCACCCTTTTTTAAATAATGCCCAAGATACCTTACTTCCTCTTCTATAAACTGCTGTTTTGCCCTGGATACCTTGAGCCCTTTAGTACTTAAAAATTTAAGTAGTTTAATACTTTCCGCCCGCACCTTGTCCTCTGTTTCCCCCGCGATTAGAAGGTCGTCTACATATTGGATAAGTACCACCCCCTCCTCTGTTTGATACTCCTGCAGGATCTGCTCCAAGGCCTGTCCAAACAGATTTGGGGATTCCGTAAATCCTTGTGGAAGACAGTCCATCGCAATTGCTGCCTTCTGTGTGTGTCTGGATCTTCCCATTCGAATGCAAAATAATTTCTGCATTCTTCCCTCAAAGGACAGGCCCAGAAGGCATCCTTCAAGTCAATTACACTATACCAGGACAATTCTGGGGTTAACTGGCTCATTAGGTTATAAGGGTTTTCCTTTGCTCCTATTACTTATATTTTCTCCAAGGAGGGAGTGTATCCCCGGGGCACAGTTTGGACAATAGATCTTTCTGCCCCCGAATCCATTAAGAATTCTATTTCTTGACGCTGGGGACCTAACGTTAATTTTATCAAGGTCTCTGTTGTTTTAGAAGTCCCCAGCAGATGGAGCCCCTGACACTCCTACTCTGGGTGATACATCTTTTTCATCCTGTATGGGGGCTGTTTCCTCAGGATTAAGGGGGGGGTCCTTATCGTTCACATAAAGATTTAGGGCTTGGCAAATCCAATCCCAAAAATTGGCCAAAATAAATGATCTGGTCTAATCTGCTGGTTTCCCCAGACATGCATACAATAATAAACCATCCTCTCCTTACTTTTGTTTTGTGCACTAGACGCACCTTCTCAATTTTTGAGCATAAGGCCCAATTGGGGAATCTTGGGGAATATCTGGTAACCTCTCCTTGGGTCCCTTCCCCATGAGATCAGAAGGCTTACTCTTCTTCTGTCCCATCTTCCGGAGTGCCTTCACACTCCAG
Organism: Clamator glandarius; assembly: GCA_033459285.1. NCBI lineage: Eukaryota > Metazoa > Chordata > Aves > Cuculiformes > Cuculidae > Clamator > Clamator glandarius. Next base: position 38,477 of record JAUNZM010000830.1, read on the forward strand.
GAAACCTACCCCCAACTGAACGGAATCACTTTCTATTTTTTTTCCTTTTTTTTTCTTTTGTGCTTCTTTCTTCTCTATCCGGGGAACCCTTCCCTCATTTCTCTGGATCATAGTACCTCCCCTGGGAGAGACATTAGTCTCCCTCGTCTCCCTCACTGCTGCCAGCATCATCTTTATCTGTTTCTTTAGCCTTATCTTTACCCCCTGTGGTAGGGTAATTTTTCCAGTGATCCAACATAAATCCCAACGGGCTATCCTTAGGAACCGGAGGGAGTTTTATGGAATTAGGGGTCCTGCTATTCCCCTGTCCCATCTTCTGGAGTGCACTCACTCGTTCTGTGATGCGAACACAACCGCTTCCCCTTATTCGTGGCTCACACCCTCGCGGGTAGTGAGAACCGGACTACTAAAGGGTCCGCACTCGCTTAGGGAATCCGAGCTGCCGGTTCCCCTCTCAGGCATTCACACATTCGCAACACTCCAGGATAACCTGGCCCAGACCGAACGGATTCCCTCACAGATACTCACGCGTCCTGCGTCTTCGTCCGGACTTTCGTGCACGAAATTTATAGGGTCCACCGGCTTCCCTTTGCCAACTGCCTTGAATTTAGGTTCGTCGGTACGACCGAGATAGAAGCCAGAATTACCAGGGCCGCCGATCAATCGGCGGGGCGCCCCCCCGGGTAAAACCGGAATTCTACCGTGCAGGTGGCATCCGAGTCACGGCACCAAATTGTAATAGACTGCGGACAAGAGTATGGGTTCAATTAGAATTTATTGAATTATAGCAAGCAAGGCAAAGGCAAAAACAGCGCTGGGCAACAGGGGAGTCTATTGCTCCGCAAACTGCCGCACCTTCCCAGGTCTCAGTTCCCCTTTTTTATACAGTTCTGTTTCTTGCTACGTGCTTTTTCCGTTAGTACTCTGCGCCTGCATATCCATGAGCCTTCAATCTTCGTTGTGATGCAGGTTTTGGTACAATACGCTCTTGGGTCTGCAGCTTCCTGGAATTTCTGGAATCTTATCAGCTTTGTTTTCACAATGTCTTATCTTAACCATTCATCGCATCCCGGCTTCCCGGCTCTTGACCATATCCTGGTTCTTCAATAAGCAGCTGTGTCAGCAAATAGCTATACTTAAATACCTAGAGACTTAAAACTAGAACAAACTTTAAAAACTAGAACAAACTTTAATCAGTGAACAAAAACATGGATTATATTTTCCACACTGTTAAGGAAGAAAAAACTCCTCCTGAAGGGATAGCTCAGAAGCCCACTGTGAGGAAGTGGTATGCGTATCTCACTGGAATAGGAGGCATTCTAACAGTAGAATAGGGAAGTGTAAAAAAACTCAAAGTTTCAAAAGGATGTAAACCCTGTGGCTGTGTTTAAGGCACAGACTCCTAATCCATCCCAAATCAAAGAAGCCCCTCCTTTGACGGAAAACAGTAATTTAGATGGTGTGTGGTTTACTGATGCCTCATCTCACAGAGAAGGAGGATCTTGGAAATACAAAGCTGTAGCTCTGGAGGTTAATACCAACCAAACACAGGTAGTTGAAGGGAATGGTAGTGCTCAAATAGGGGAGCTAAGAGCTGTGCTGCTGGCTGCCCAAAATAGAGCCACTTATATTTATACTGATTCATATGCAGTATATAAGGGAGCCATGGAATGGATAAGCCATTGGGAAACAAATGACTGGGTGGTAAATAGAAATCCAGTATGGCAAGAAGAGTTATGGAAGCAAATGTTAAAAATTGGAGGAGAAAGATCTGGGGATGTTGGTTGACAACTAACAGAATATGAGCCAGCAGTGTGCCCAGGTGGCCAAGAAGGCCAATAGCATCTTGGCTTATATCAGAAACGGCGTGACCAGCAGGTCCAGGGAGGTTCTTCTCCCTCTGTACTCGGCACTGGTGAGACTGCTCCTTGAATCCTGTGTTCAGTTCTGGGCCCCTCACCACAAGAAAGATGTTGAGGCTCTGGAGCGAGTCCAGAGAAGAGTAATGAAGCTGGTGAAGGGGCCGGAGAATAGGCCTTATGAGGAGAGGCTGAGAGAGCTGGGATTGTTTAGCCTGGAGAAGAGGAGGCTGAGGGGGGACCTCATTGCTCTCTACAACTACTTAAAAGGAAGTTGTGGAGAGGAGAGTGCTGGCCTCTTCTCCCAAGTGACAGGGGACAGGACGAGAGGGAATGGCCTCAAGCTCCACCGGGGAGGTTTAGGCTGAACATTAGGAAAAAAAATTCACAGAAAGGGTCATTGGGCACTGGAACAGGCTGTCCATGGAGGTGGTTGAGTCATCTTCCCTGGAGGTGTTTAAGGCACCGGTGGACGAGGCGCTGAGGGGCATGGTTTAGTGTTTAGTGTTTGATAGGAATGGTTGGACTCGACGATCTGGTGGGTCTCTTCCAACCTGGTGATTCTATGAAATTGAGAATTAATGATTGCTACATGTAGATTGGGTGAAAGGACATGACTCTTCTAAAACTATCCAGGCTAGGCTTAATAATCGAGTAGATGATTTAACCCATATTCGTGCTATCATCATTTCCGCATGGATTAGGATAGAAGAGGATGGAGATGGTTGGCAGAGACTGTTAGAGTGGTTGCATATAAAACGGGGACACTCAGGCACACAAGATCTGTATCAGGAAGCATTGGCTAGAGGATGGCTGGCAGCTCAGGAAATGTGTACCCAGATAGTTACGGTATTTGCCTCATGTTGTTTGAGATTAACACAGGATCACCCTGCAAAAGCTCCACCTTTGCATATTCATGATTGAAAGACACTGTGGCAAACTTGGCAGATATATTAAGTGGGACCATTTAGACCCTCCAGTGGCACAAGATATATATTGGTGGGTGTGGAAGTAATTTCAGGAATTACCATGGCTACTCCTGTCCCAAAAGCATCAAGTAATTACACAGTACGGACTCTCCAGGAATGATTTGGAGTACTTCCCCTCCCGGAAGAGATACAGAGTGACAATGGCTCACATTTCACTGCCCAAGTGATACAGGACTGGGCAAAAGAGGAAGGAGTACATTGAACCTTTCATACTCCATACTACCCCCAGGCCAACGGAATAGTAGAACGCATTAATGGTTTGGTCAAAAAATATGCCAAAATAACTGAGGTGAATTGGGACATCCGTGTATCCAAAGCAGTATTTCTGATCAATAACCGATGGACTAGTGGTGGGAATCCAAAAATGAAAGCCTTTTTGTCCTTAACACCAACCCTAGTTCCCATAGATAACAGGAAATCAGGCCAATATCCTGATAAATATCGTTCTGGACAATCAGTCTTGGTAAAGCTGCCTCATATTGACAACGTCCCAATGATACTGACCAAACCCCAAAACGTTTATACATGGGAGGCTCAGGATTACTCTGGGAAAATGTGGGAACATTCTACAGAGAAGAAGGCCTTGAAACAGAGAACTGAAAGATAAACAGGGGCCAGCTGGGAGGAATACAGCAACTAGTTCAGTGGGAACAAGTACCAGCTGGAAGATAAACAATTAAAGAGAACAATCAACATAGTTAATTTTAGTGTAACTTGGTTTCTTAGCATGTGCAGTAGTTTAGCCAATAATGTGTTAGTAATAGCTTTATGGACAGTTACCTTTAACCAATAATACACTGTAGATACCCTCGTGGACACTTGCTAAATGAATAAATATGTAACCCAGCTGGAAATAAACGAGCAAGATTTGTAACCTCATATTTAGTAACGTCTTGACTCCGGCCGTTATCCTTCAGGAAAACACATCAAATCTTAACCAGATGGATCTTCCCGTCCTTTTAATAGGACAGAGAATTTTTTCCTATTGTTTTACAGGCAATGAATTGCACCTGGCACACAGGACTCGACTGGATCGAGATTGACTGTCCAGCAGGACAACTTCTGGCAACAATAGTAGTACTTATCACATTAATTGTAATTGTAGTGTGGAAACCCAAGTTTTAACCTGTTAAGAACAACAGACATTGTTTATACATATGTTTTTGTTAAAGGAAAAGGGTGTATGCGGTTATTGAATTATTCTACTGATGAGTGTTGTATTGCTATACCAAATGTATCATCCACAGTGGAAGAAGCTCAGAAGACTTTAGCAACTAGAGGAGCCCATACTAGCGAATTGTTCATGAGAGTACAACCTTGAACCGATGGCCCTACTGGATGGGTTGCGGGGTTGTTACAAAAATTTGGAATTAGTATTCAAGGCTGGATAGCTTCACTGGTAAAATATATGATAGAATCATAGAATCATAGAATAACCAGGTTGGAAGAGACCCACCGGATCATCGAGTCCAACCACTCCTATCAAACATTAAACCATGCCCTTAACACCTCTCCACCGTGCCTTAAACACCTCCAGGGAAGGTGAATAAACCACCTCCTTGGGCAGCCTGTTCCAGTGCCCAATGACTCCTTCTGTGAAAAATTTTTTCCTAATGTCCAGCCTAAATCTCTCCTGGCAGAGCTTGTGGCCGTTCCCTCTCGTCCTGTCTCCTGTCACTTGGGAGAAGAGGCCAGCTCCCTCCTCTCTACAACCTCTTTTCAGGTAGTTATAGAGAGCAATGAGGTCACCTCTCAGCCTCCTCTTCTCCAGGCATAACAACCCCAGCTCTCTCAGCCACTCCTCATAACGCCTATTCTCCAGTCCCTTCACCAGCTTTGTTGCTCTTCTCTGGATTCGCTCCAGAGCCTCAACATCCTTCTTCTGGCCTAGAACTGAACACAGTATTCAAGGAGCGGTCTCACCAGTGCTGAGTACAGAGGGAGAATAACCTCCCTGGACCTGCTGGTCACGCCCCTTCTGATACAAGCCAGGATGCCATTGGGCTTCTTGGCCACCTGGGCACACTGCTGGCTCATGTTCAGTCGGTTGTCAACCAACACCCCCAGGTCCTTCTCCTCTTGGCAGCTTTCTAGAAAGACTTCTCCTAGTCTGTAGCACTGCATAGGGTTGTTGTGCCCCAAGTGCAGGACCCGGCATTTGGCCGTGTTAAACCTAATGCCATTGGACTCAGCCCAGTGGTCCAGCCTGTTCAGATCCCTTTGGAGAGCCACCCTACCCTCCAGCAGATCCACACTTCCAATCAGCTTAGTGTCGTCTGCAAAGGTGGTAAGGGAGCACTCGATGCCTTCATCCATGTCATTTATAAAGACAATGAACAGGGCTGGACCCAGCACTGAGCCCTGGGGAACCCCACTTGTCACTGGCCTCCAGCTGGATTTAACACCATTAAGCACCATTCTCTGGGACCAGCCAGCCAACCAGTTTTCCACCCAGGAGAGTGTGCGCCTGTCCAGGCCAGAGGCTGACAGTTTCCGTAGCAGAATGCTGTGAGAAACTGTGTCAAAGGCTTTACTGAGGTCCAGAAAGACCACATCCACAGCCTTTCCCTCGTCCATCAGCCGAGTCACTTGGTCATAGAAAGCAATCAGGTTAGTTTGGCAAGACCTGCCTTTTGTGAACCCGTGTTGACTGGGCCTGATCATCCAGTTCTCTTGCATGTTATTCATGATAGCACTCCAGATCACCTGTTCCATGACTTTCCCTGGCACTGAGGTCAGACTGACAGGCCTGGAGTTCCCTGGATCCTCCCTGCGACCCTTCTTGTAGATGGGCACAACATCAGCCAGCCTCCAGTACAGTGGAACTTCCCTAGTCATCCAGGACTGTTGGAAGATGATGGAAAGGGGTTTGGCCAGCACATCCGCCAGCTCCTTCAATACCCTCGAGTGAATCCCATCCGGCCCCATAGACTTGTGGGTTTCTAGTCGGTCTAGCAGGGCTCTGACCACCTCCTCTTGGACCATGGGAGCCTCATTTTGCTCCTCTAGCTCCTGGGTTTGTACAGAAAGGGAACAACTTTCTTTACAATTATAGCCTGAGGCAAAGAAGGCATTAAGTACCTCAGCCTTTTCCTCATCCCCTGTCACTGTTTTTCCTTCTGCGTCCAACAGGGACTGTATGGTCTCCCTAGTCCTCCTTTTATTATTTATATATTTATAGAAATGATTTGTGTTATCTTTCACCGACTTTGCCAATCTGATTTCTAGTTGAGCCTTAGCGCTTCTGATTTTTTCTCTACACAATCTCACTTCCCTCCTGTAGTCCATCCAAGAGGCCTGTCCCCTCTTCCAGAGCCCATAAACATTCCTCTTCTTCTTGATATCACTCAAGATCTCTCTGTTCAACCAAGCTTTTTTTTCCCCTGCCGGCTTTTTGTCTGGAACATGGGGATGGCTTTCTCCTGAGCCGCTAGGATCTCCTTTTTGAAGAGCGTCCAGCCCTCGTGGGCTCCCTTCCCCTTAAGCACTGTCTCCCATGAGGCTTTGCCAACCAGCCTTCTGAAGAGTTCAAATCTGCCCTCTGGAAATTTAATGCTACTGTCCTTCTAACCACCCTCTTCACTTCACCTAGAACAGAAAACCATATCATCTCATGATCGCTTAGTCCTAGGCGTCCTCCTACTGCCACATCCCCGACAAGGCCTTCTCTGTTCACAAAGAGCAGGTCCAGGAGGGCACCTTCCCTTGTCGGTTTGTTCACCAGCTGTGCAAGGAAGTTGTCTTCTACACACTCCAGGAACCTCCTAGACTGCTTCCTTTCTGCTGTATTGTACTTCCAGCAGATATCAGGAACATTGAAGTCTCCCACAAGAATGAGAGGCACTGATCTAGAGACTAACCCCAGCTGTTTATAGAAGAGCTCATCAGCTGCTTCTTCTTGGCTGAGTGGTCTGTAACAGACTCCCATCACAAAATCTACCTTCTTATGGGCTCCTCTGATTCTAACCCATAGGCACTCAATCTCCTCATATCCACAATCCATCTCAACAGCGTCCAAGTCCTCCCTTACAAAGAGGGCTACCCCGCTTCCTCTCCTTCCCTTCCTATCCCTCCTGAAGAGTTTATACCCCACCATATCTGTACTCCAGTTATATGAGTCATCCCACCACTTTTCCGTGATGGCAACAACATCATAGGCTCCTTGCCCTACAACAGCTTCCATCTCTTCCTTCTTATTACCCATGCTGCATGCATTGGTGTAAATGCACTTCAGCTGAGCTGCCGAGCCTTCAGCCCTCTTAGAGGGAACAGAGTTCATTCCCAATTGCCTGGTAACTGGAGTAGCTATCACCAGAGCGCCCGTATCTCCCTTACCACCCCCATGTGTGTTCACCCCCACTTTCTGTGTGGTGATGTACTGGTGGTCCTCTTCCGCACACCCTCTCTGAATCATCAGTACTCCATGTCCAGGCTCACTCCTGTCTAGTCTGGTCTCAATTCCCTCCCCCTTCACTTCTAGTTTAAAGCTCAATCTATGAGCTTAGCTAAGTTCTTAGCAAGGGCTTTAGCCTCCCTAGGAGACCCACGTGTCCCAACCTTAGCAGCAGAGTTTGGGGGTGCGTGAGCCACCCCATAATCAAAAAAGCCAAAGCCCCTTTCCTCACACCAGGCTCGGAGCCAGGCATTAATCGAATTCTTCTTCCTGTCTTCCTGATCCTCTCTGTTTAGCCTGGGGATGGAGCAGAATACTATCTGAGCCCCAGAGCCCTCCATCATTTTCCCAATGGCCCTGAAGTCTTTCTTTATGGCTTTAGTCTTTCTGTTAACTAAATCATCATTACCAGTTTAGGATTGGTTATTATCATTGTGGTTATAATAATTTTGCTAGTTTGTGTTAAGCAATTGTTTGTGAATCTAGTAGTCAAATGTGTGACTGCTTTGATGATCATGTCTGAATATGACATGATTCCCATTATCGAGGATAATTCTCATGGCGTTTGCCATGATACTCCTCAATATTCTGATTAAATTCAATAGGCATACAAGTGAAAATCCACGGGGTGGAAATGACATATCCACCACCCCACCCCCCTTGAAGCTGCTGAAGAGGGCTGCTGCTTTGCTGAGCCACGGGGTGGAAAGGGGCCAGGTGGAGGTCTAGTGGCCACTCCACATCAGTGGCCATAACAAAGCCCATCTGTGCACCAAGGATAAGTAGGGCAGAATGGGCAATTATGTCTCTGCCACTCATTTGCCTATCAGGATGACCAAACTGGCCCATGATCACCCCTCCCACATACCAATGCAGGTATGTGAAGGTATATCATAACTGTGAACAAAAACAAAGACTCAGAGGTGATCCTCAAAACAAAAGTATTGATAAGATTTGTGAATAGAAATACTATGAGTTTTTGTGATGAAAACATCCTGATCTACGACCCTGGAGGTCTCTGGATTCCTACACATTGGTGGGGTTTGCACTGCAATCCACTGTGTCCCCTACTATAGATGCCACGGGCAAAAGGTAAAGGAGATGGGCCGACTGGCACCTCAGATGTTATCACTCCAGAATGGACTATAAGAGAATGAGAGGAGCAGGCACTAATCACTAATCGGAGCTCCCTCTCAGCTGGTCTGAGATCCCCCAAGGATGTCAACAATCCGCGAGCACCGGAGCGTTTGCAGAAACTTCACTCGCAGCAGCTTCGAGGAAACATCTAAAGACTCTATCACTGAACTCCATGCAGGTCATATAGTCCTTTTTCAAACCCTTATAGGATGCTAATATTGGTCTAGACTGAAGCTTATATTCTTGACTTAGAATTGTAACATTATAGGTAATAAACTAAATGTTTAAATACAATTCTGGGTCATACTCTGTCTACTTTAGGGTGTGACAGACCTTACCACCTTTGAACAACCTTCCAATGCCTTAGGGATTGGAGCAGTGTAATTGTGACACAAGCATATCCTTTTCAAGATGTGATGACACAAACATATCCTTTTCAAAATGTGATAAGGGTTTTTTGTTAACTATACCCATGTATGATCACCAATATTGGAGCAGTTTATCCCATAACTTGACTGGTGATAAATGAGGATTTTCTCCTCTATTATATTTTCCTTTTTTTCCATGGTTGTGGGCCAGTTGGGGACTTTCCATGAGCAATCACCATTGCAGAAATCCCCTTCTGCTTTGTAGCAGCCACTGCCACTGAGCAACAAAAGGTCAGATGCTGATTTTGGCTTTAGTGGATTTTGGTTGCAGTTTGTGTGGGAGGGACACCAAGTATATGGAAGATCAATTAGGACTAAGATAAAGCATGAAGCCGATACCAAACATATCAGAATAAACATGATTAAAAGACCAGGTGTTCCAAACAAGACACACAGGGTAATGAATCTTGATTATGTGAGAAAGTCAGGCTGGGAAAACCCTCTTGGGAATGAGTGGAGTGGGGGTGTGACTGAAGACAGTTACAAGAGTGTGGTTGTGAAAGAGGCAATACAAAATATCCTGTTTGTCTTCTTAGTTTAGGAACCAAAGATCTGTATAAATCTGCTTGAGAAAGTGAAGCCAGTGTACGTTCTTAATTTGACTTCTGTATGCCATGCTAATGAAAAGAATATACTTAGAGAAAACTGAGAGGTCTGCATCTCCTTCATCACCACACTTTGCACTGGGATCAGACTAGGGAAGACCCTTCCTGCCAAACACATACTGCTGGACCAGGACTATAGGTGGGTGATGCCCCCTTGTCCCTTCTACCCCATGGCTGAGACTTGCTTGTGATGGAGTCTGGTGGAGGAACTTCACCTTTGGTTTCATGACCTCTACAAGGTGCTGGATGTTAAATACCCAACTGGGTTTGGAATCTCTGCAAGCTCTGCATGATCTGTGCAGCTGTGGGCAAGTCCTGCAAGAGCCTGGAAGAATAACAGAAAGATGCTTCCAGTCTGGAGTTCATTAAAAAAGAAATAAACCAGAAATACTGGACCTTCAGGCTTGATTGTCAAGAGACATTTTTGGAAAGGACCACTGTACTTTTGTTCTTCCATTAGGCAAGTGAGGACATAATGTTGTTTTCCTCCACTCATCTGTTCCCCTTATAGGCAAAGAAGGAGGAGGACTTGGCCACCCCAATCTGAGCATCTTGAGGGACCTCCCATAACAAAGAACCATATGCAGAAAAGTGCTGTCATTTGTCCCTGTTATCCTCTTCCCTTCCTTCACCCTGCTCTTGGCACGGCCGTGTCTACCCAGGGCTAGCATGCAGCATGTCACTACCAGACAGTGGGGAGCATGGAAGGGTTTTCCTACGCTTCCTTCCTGGAAACCCATCAAACTTCTCTTATCTCCAGGTTTATCATTTCCCATAAACTTGTCAAGGCAACTCTGGAGTTTGTCTTCTGCCAGGAAGATGTGTTAGCTCTGGAACAGCATTGACAGTGGCTTGGATTAAGCAGTACTCCCGAGGAACATAATTTCTATGTTCCTGGATGGGGACCAAAGCTCTATGGACACATCCATCCTGGTGTAGTTTCTCTCCTGTGTGCTGCAGGCATCCATCCCTGATCTGCAGAGAATGCCTGTAGGTTGAAGAGCATCACCTCAGCCACAGTCTTTGTGACCCTTGCATTAGCTCACCATATAAGAATATGGGGGCAGCACATGGAGCTGGGAGGGATGGGATTTTTTCAATGATAGGTTGTATAGCTTTTTTACAAAAGGCTAGACTAGGACCAATCTATTTTGTTTTGCTCAGGTTCCAAGGCTGACCCTGCTGAGAGCCCCTGAGAGAGTGGGAGCAGAGACCACTTGACTGCAATCAACACTTTTCAGGATCAGGCCCTAGGTAATTATTCTAAATCTCTGCCTGGATGACGGGTGGAATTTGATGTTCTGGGCTATGTAGACCATCTGAAATGATATTCCTAGTTGTTCATCCCATGAATCTGTGGATTTTTTTTTCCCTGAAGATTGTCACTCTGTGGATCAGTGGATTGATAATACAATAATGACTGTTCCCTCAAAAATAGAGCAATGTATCTCCTTTGCTTTCAGAGGAAGCAAAGAGAATCATAGAATGGTTTGGGTTGGAAGGAACCTTTGAAAATCATCTAGTCCAGCCATTACAACCAGGAGCTGCAATGAGCAGGGGCATCTTCAACTTGATCAGGTTGCTTAGAGTGCCATCCAACCTGATCTTGAATGTTTCCAGGGATGAGGCATCTACCACCTCTATGGGCAACCTGAATTGCTGGATCATCATTCTGGCAATGATCACCATCTCTTCTACTTGGAAAATTCTCCTGAAGTTTACTTGCAAAAAGGATTTTCACTCCCCTCAGAAGCAATCAAAGGCTTAAAATATCAGAATTTGTTGGCAAGGAAGCTTGTTCAGGTCAGATGTTTAAGAAGGACTCAAAACCTACAGCTCCAGTGATGTGCAGGCATATGATATAGGGGGAAAAGTTAGAAAAACTTAGAAGGCTTAGCTCACTGAAATAGGCACTGTCTGCTAGTAAAGGCCTTGAAGACCCTGGGTGTTGATAAGGGAGGAGCTCATTCGCAGACATTCACTGATAATGGAAAGCTGAAATGTGCACAACAGCAGAAAGCTGACTGCACCTGTCTCTGCAGTCTTGGAGCTTGACCAGGATGAGAATGCGCCTGCACACAGATTGAGTTCAGGGACAATTCATGAGGAAGATGAAGGCTACTTCAGCCCTGAGCCCCAGACCATGACACTGCACCTGCACGAGTATGGGAGAAGCTTCTCGAATCTAATTATAATAAGAAGTGGGGAAAGGTCATGAATATGTAATAGGCATTTATGAATAGGCATGTCTTTACACTATAACTATCTGCTTGTTAGACCATACGGTGTGCGAGTTAGGAGGATTACCCCCTCGCACCCGCCGGCGAATAAACACATACCTGCTTTATAACCCTTATCAGAGTTAGAGAGTTGGATTCCGCAAAACAATTTGGCACCCCAGTTGGGACACCCTCTCTGTCCGGCTGCAGGACCGGTGGGGAGCAGGACGTTCTAGGCGCCACCGGACAATTTCTGCGGAGAATCTCCCATCCCCATCCGATCACTGCGGGGAGAGGGACAGACCATCAGCGGGTGGACAAGGTATGTGACTTGGGGATACGGATACTTGCAGTGAGGTAGGGGATGAGTCTGTAAGTCGTGTATGGGACACACAATGATGTGGAGCTAGATTGCTCGCCCCTGGGATTGTTGGGTCCAATGGGATACATAGTGAGGTGAGCTGTGGGGGGATTTCCTATAGCTTGCCAAGACCCTGTAAGGCGTCAGGATGTGTAGTGAGGTGAGCTGTGGGGAGGGATTCCCTACAGCTTGCCAAGACCTTGTAAGGCATCTGAGGCCTGGGATAGCTGTCATCATATTTCAAGTGTTGTATGTGCCCGGTACCGTGTGTGGTTTGGACATCCATAACATCGGGAATTGTGGATCCAATTTGACTGGTCATAACTAACACTGTGTGAGTTGGGATGGCCCTGGTACGAATGGCTGTGTATTTGAGATGCAGCATCACTGTGAAGCGATTGAGGAGTTCTGATTGTTGTTTGTTGTTAATTTGTTCTGTGCTCCGTGAATTGTTTAATGTATGATAGAGTGCTGGAGTTTGGCAGGAATTTAAAACTTTGGATACTGGTGGGGAGAGAAGCGGGATCCCAGGGTGGGCTCAAGCTGCCAACCTGTGCCACCAAGGAGTTTCAAGTACTATGCAGGTAAAACTAGGCAGGACAGCTTGCTCACTCTGAAAAGCAAGGGGCGCTGCCAGAGACAAAGCGCTTGAAGCTTCAAATGTTGAAAAAACTTACAAATTAGTTTTGAAAATACCTAGGAGAAAGAAAAAGAGGGAAAAAATGGAAAAACCCAGCCTTGCGGCTCTGTGTGTGTATGGGTGCCCCCCCTTCTGCTTCTTTGCTGAGTCTGCAGGAGTTAAACATGTTATCTCTGTAGGGAAATACTGGGTTATGAACAATTCTATTCAAATAAGAATAATGAGCAAACCAGCTATTGTAGGGATTCCTAAACAGGCTTTATTAAAAGATGGGAGAAATTATCCTTAAAATTTTAAGAGTGCCAACTACTGATTTATCCAAAATTTGTTGTGTGATTATTTCTGCGGACAATTTTATTGTGTATAATTGGGGAACAATACGTTCAGGTTTGGTATATGTGTGCATATATTATGTTTATCAGTAATGTAAGAAAGGTTGAACTACTGCCTAATTGGCAAGGACAAAACTTAATGTAATTTAACGGAAAGTATGATCAGTAGTGGAAAAGAAAGTTTGGTTCCAGAAATCCGGGACCTTGAGGGGAAAGACCAGGAATGGGTTAAAGAATAGTGTAAAGAAAGGTTTTAGTGAAAACTGAGAGAGAAAGAAAGAGGTGAAACTAGGGAAAAGGCAAACTAAAGAAACTAAAAATGGAAAACAAAAACAGCCCCCTGGGGTGCGTATTAACACATTGGAAGGATGTTGTTTGGAACTGGGAGCACTGAAAACAAAAAGACCCTTATTAAATACTGTAATCAATGGCGGATGCTTTACAAATTTGATGATGGGGCAAAGTGGCCACTTAATGAGAGAACAGATTATAACACCCTCTTACAATTATATTGGTTTTGAGGAGAGAAGGAAAGTTAGATGAAGTGTCTTACAAGGATATGTTTTTAACCCTCCGTAACAATCCAGAGTGATAAAGGGACTGTGGAATTGTGCCCCCACAGGACCCTCTGGCACTCGCCCTTGAGCAAGAAAATAACAAGGAATTTTGGAGGTAAACTGAGGCAATTGTTGTTCAGTGTGCAGCATCGGACAGAAGTGCACAAAGGTAAACAGAACTCGCCAGGCACCAGAACAGGATCTAACTGATCTGTTTAAGCCTCCCCCTCAATCACAGGAACCAGATACCGACTCGGAAAGGTCCCCCCACTCCTCTGGATAGCCCTGTATCCTCCTGCATCAGAAAAAGGCTGCTCCAATGGTCCTGCAGGCACCTCTCCAGAAGGCAGTAGGACCTGATGGAGGGACAATGTTAATCACAGAATCATAGAATCATAGAATAACGAGGCTGGAAGAGACCCACCGATCATCGAGTCCAACCATTCCTATCAAACACTAAACCATGCCGCTTAGCACCTCATCCACCTGTGCCTTAAACACCTCCAGAGAAGGTAAATCAACCATCTCCCTGGGTAGACTGTTCCAGTGCCCAATGACCCCTTCTGTGAAAAGTTTTTTCCTAATGTCCAGCCTAAATCTCCCCTGGCAGAGCTTGAGGCCATTTCCTCTCATCCTGTCCCCTGTCACTTGGGAGAAGAGGCCAGCACCCTCCTCTCTACAACCTCCCTTCAGGTAGTTGTAGAGAGCAATGAGGTCTCCTCTCAGCCTCCTCTTCTCCAGGCTAAACAACCCCAGCTCTCTCAGCTGCTCCTCATAAGGCCTGTTTTTTCTCCAGCCCCTTCACCAGCTTCATTGCTCTTCTCTAGACTCTCTCCAGAGCCCCAATATACTTCTTGTGCTGAGGGGCCCAGAACTGAACACAGTACTCGAGGTGCGGTCTCACCAGTGCTGAGTATAGAGGGAGAATAACCTCCCTGGACCTGCTGGTCACGCCCCTTCTGATAGAACCCAGGTTGCCATTGGCCTTCTTGGCCACCTGGGCACACTGCTGGCTCATGTTCAGTCAGCTGTCAACCAACACCCCCAGGTCCTTCTACTCCAGGCAGCTTTCTAGACAGACTTCTCCTAGTCTGTAGCACTGCATAGGGTTGTTGTGCCCCAAGTGCAGGACCCGGCATTTGGCCGTGTTAAACCTCATGCCGCTGGTCTCAGCCCAGCAGTCCAGCCTGTTCAGATCCCTTTGGAGAGCCTCCCTACCCTCCAGCAGATCGACACTTCCACCCAGCTTAGTGCCATCTGCAAACTTGCTAAGGGAGCACTCAATGCCTTAATCAGGTTATTGATAAAGACAATGAACAGGGCTGGACCCAGCACTGAGCCCTGGGGAATTCCACTTGTGACTGGCCTCCAGCTGGATTTAACACCATTAAGCACCACTCTCTGGGCCCAGCCAGCCAACCAGTGTTCCACCCAGGAGAGTGTGCGCCTGTCCAGGCCAGAGGCTGACAGTTTCTGTAGGAGAATGCTATGAGAAATTGTGTCAAAGGCTTTACTGAAGTCCAGGAAGATACATCCACAGCCTTTCCCTTGTCCAGCGACCGAGTCACTTTATCATAGAAGGCGATCAGGTTAGTTTGGCAAGACCTGCCTTTCGTGAACCCTTGTTGACTGGGCCTGATCACCCGGTTTTCTTGCATGTTATTCATGATAGCACTCCAGATCACCTCTTCCATGACTTTCCCTGGCACTGAGGTCAGACTGACAGGCTTGGAGTTCCCTGGATCCTCCCTGCAACCCTTCTTGTAGATGGGCACAACATCAGCCAGCCTCCAGTCCAGTGGAACTTCCCTAGTCATCCAGGACTGTTGGAAGATGATGGAAAGGGGTTTGGCCAGCACATCTGCCAGCTCCTTCAATACCCTTGGGTGAATCCCGTCTGGCCCCATAGACTTGTGGGTGTCTAGTCGGGCTAGCAAGGCTCTGACCACCTCCTCTTGGTAAAGGTATTTATTCCACCGCCAATTTAAAAGCATGGAAAGGGTTGCCCGAGACTACCAGAATGATCCAGTAAGTGTAGCCAAACATTTTCACCTTATTATAAGACAGCACAACCCCAATAGGGGTGATCTATGTTATTATTGAAGTGTTTGACAGAGAAACAATTAAACAGTTAGTCTTAAAAACTGCGGGGGATTTGGCCAAAGATTATTATAAATGAGAAGGGGTGGACGTTAAAGATTATTTCCCTCTTCAAGTGACGGAGACCAGCTCACAAGGACGCCTTGATTAACAGACGGGCTACCGCTCTGGTGGCAAATAGCGAAACTTTACTTCAAGAGTGGTAATATATACATGCTCAGATAATAGTTCAAAAAATAGGTTCACACACACAACAGCATCTGGACATAATCACTATCAACATTCATATCCTGGGAACACAGCTGAATTTACTGTCTCATCTCAACTCAGCTCGAAACGTCCTTCCAATGTTTACAGAACACATTATCTCAACCTGCAATTTTACTTGCTCTAAATCACGGAATAAGGGAGCAACCATCAGGCATGCCAAGAGTTCCCAGGGCACCCCTCCCTTCCAGGAGGGGGGCCCCTTATTTCCCTTCTACAGTTCTAGCTTAACCCTTTCAGGCCGGCAGAACTGTGTGCAGCCTAATGGTTCTCCTCATTCAAGATCCAAAGTGGGATGCGAACAGGAATGCACATAAAGAAACGTTGCAAGTATATCAGGGGTGGATTCTGGAAGGGATGGAGAGAGCCATTTCCAAAACAATAAATAGGTCAGTATTATATGGACTTAAGCAAGGTCCTTCTGAGTCACCATCTGAATTCCTGGATTTATTAAGGGACGCAATGTGCCACAGCACACTGCTGGATCCTGGGTCGGAGCTACGAATACAACTAGTTTCTTTGTTCTTGGGTCACTCAGCAGGGGATATGAGGCGTAAATTTCAAAAGCTGCATTCCACAGAAGATAGGAACCTGCAAGTATTGTTGAATGAGGCGAACAAGAAATGAAAGAAAGCGGAGTAATCAGAAAGGACAGATAGTGGCCCATGTGAAGGAGGATTGATGGAGATCTGGGAAATCCACCCTAGTAGATCCTCTGGTTATAATGAAGCTAGGGAAGAGTAAAATAAGGTAGAATTTTAATTGATGCTGGGGCAACATATTCAGTTTTAAACCAGGCTTTGATACCCCTGGGAAATGACTACATGATGGTAAAGGGAGCAACTGGCCAAAGAGAAAAGGCATATTTTTGCAAAACCTTTGAAATACAAATTGGGGAAACAATGGGGTATACACCAACTCCTGTACATGTCCCAATTCCCCAAAGGCACATTTGGGGAGAGATTTATTAGAACAATTAGGGGCTATGATTAAATTTGAAAAAGGAGAAATTACTCTGGAGGTAAACTATCAACAATACATACAAATAATGAGCTTATCTCTAGCTAGTGTGCCCACAGGAGGAAAGGTTGACGAGGAAATTACGAACCAGGTACACCCTGGGGTATGGGCCACTGATGTGCCCGGAAAATCAAAGAATGCTCCACATGTTGAGGTCAAATCAAAGAAGGGGGGCAGCTGGTAAAAATTAAATAAGGTCCCCTAAAGAGAGAAGACAGGGAAGAAATTCAGCCAATATGTGTCTGTAAGCCTGATGGATCATACCAAGTGGTCCAGGACTTACGAGCTGTAAATAAAATAATAAAGACCTCTATCCGGTGGTGGCAAACCCATATACTCTATTGACTGTATTGACACCTGAACTAACCTAGTTTACCATTTTAGACCTGAGGGATGCCTTTTTTTGCCTCCCTCTCCATGAGGCCAGCCAGAAAATATTTGCATTTGAAGGGGAGAATCTCAAAAGTGGATGCAGAAATCAGCTTACTTGGACAGTATTACTGCAGAATTCAAATCAGCCCTACTGTATCGGGCAATCAACTTGCAAAAGATCTTGAGTCCTGAGAAGCCCCGTTTGAGGAAGAAAAACTGTTACAGTACGTGGATGATATCCTGATTGCCACCAGGACAAGGGACACTTGCATGACCCGGATGGTGAGTCTATTGAATTTTCTAGGACTCCAGGGATATCGGGAATCCAAAAAGAAGGCCCAGATAATGCAGTGCAAGATGATTTACCCGGGCTACAAAGTCAGTGCTGGACAGAGGACTTTGGGACAAGCCCGAAAAGAGGCAATATGCAAACTCTGAGATTGCAAACAGTGAGAGAGTTACGAATTCTTCTGGGAATGACTGGGTGGTGCTGACTGTGGATGGACTGCTTGTTAAACACCTGTACACACTAACAATCACTGAATAGAAACACCTTCAAAGGAATAAAGAAGCTATACAGGCCTCTGAACTACTGAAAAAAGCCCTGATGTCGGCTCCAGCCTTGGGACTCCCAGATGTGAGTAAGCCATTTTTTTCTCCTCTAATACTGGCACAGGATCAAGGCCCATATCACCATGCAGTTGCATACTTTTCCAAGCAATCGGCCGCAACTGCAAAAGGTTGGCCTGGATGCCTGTGAGTGGTTACAGACATAATACTAGATACCCAGGAAGCCCAAAAATTCACCCTGGTCCAGAGAATGATTATGTTGATGTTCCATACAATATCTGCTGTACTGGAAGTGAAAGGTGGACACTGGCTTTCCATACAAAGGTTCTTGAAATACCAGACTGCAATGGTAGAAAATTGTAATTACTAACATTGTCAATCCAGACTCTTTTCTTAGCGGAAACACAGGGAAATCAGTACATCATGACTGACTGGAAACTACTGAGGCGATATACTCGAGCCTTCCAGACTTCAAGGACAGTCCTATGGGAAGTGCTGAAGATTGGCTCATGGATGGAAGCAGTTATGTCCTAAGCGGTAAAAGACATTCTGGATATGCCATTATCACTAGTCGAGACAAAACAGAGTTAGGACCTTTACCCATGGATACCTCTGCACAAAAGGCAGAGATAATTCCTCTGACCCATGCCTTGGAATTGGATAAAGGCAAAGCTGCAAATATCTATACAGATTCGAGGTATGCATTCAGAGTTGTACATGCGCACGGAACAATCTGGAAGGAAAAAGAGTTATTGAACTCACAGGGTAAACACATCAAATATGGAGATCCTGAAACTACTGGAAGCAGTCCAGCTCCCTGAGAAGGTAACAACCATGCAAATCAAAGCACAACAGTAAGTGAATTCAGAACTGGAAAGAGGAAATGAGCTGGCGGACAGAGAGGCAAAATAGACAGCCAAAGGAGAGGAAAAACAGAAGGGGCTTTGACCCCTGATGGGCGAATCTCCCTGGAAGGAGAGCCCCAATATACGAAAGAAGATCAAAAGCTCACTACAGATTTGGAAGGGTCATATAATGAGGAGGGATGGGTTCTCACCCCACAAGGTAAATTAATCATATGGTTTTTAGTAAAAGAGAAGCAAAGTAAAAGGCATTGGGGAGCAGAGGCCCTGTAGAAATGCCTAATTAGAGAAATTGTAGCTAGAAATGTGTACATTACTGTGAGACAAGTGGCTCAGCAGTGTGATATTTGCCTCCAGACTAATCCCAAAAATACCCCGACACTGGAAATGGGCCAAATAGGGAAAGACAATGGGCCTGGATGACAATGGCAAATTGATTATTTTAGAACTTCCAAGGAAAGGGGGGTATTGATTTTTGTGAGTACTAACCAATACCTTTTCAGGTTGGCCAGAGGCATTCCCTACCAGAACAGCCAAGTCTCGAGAGGTAACCAGAACATTACTACAAGAGATAATACACTATTTTGGGGTTCCAGTGACCCATCTGTCACTTTGAGATCCATCCGGACACTAATCAGAAGACTGTACTTGTATATATTTGCCTAGGTTGTGTATGTTTGAGAACTGCTTGTATTTCTATAGTAATAGATGAGACAATTATAGACAGCAAGAATCATTCTAATTTTTGCATTTGTAATTTTGTTAAGATTGTTGGGTGTGACTTTTCTTACTTAGCACCAGTCGTATCCTACCAGTTGATAAAAACCTAAATACACTATGTACCATGAATTATCGCCTGTACCTTTTGGAATGAATCTCACATTGGTAAAACAATTAATGAAACATCAGGATTTGATCAAAATCTTGGACGAGGTCCAAGAAAGTGGGAGAAAAACACTCAAAACCATGACACGGAGGAAATGAACAGGGTCCTGAAAAGGGTAAGAGAGATGCGAACCATCATTGGTGGGGGATGCTATTTGGATGGTCCCCCACTGCGACTGGCATTCTAAATAAGTTTTGTCACCCCATTATTGTCCTGTTGATGTTAGTTTTAGTTAGCTTTGGTTTCTCTACTGTATTGTTTGTTTGGAATTGGAGAATGCTACGACTAAAAATTTTGACTTCTATGACTAGTGCTCATGAGAATGCGCTGAAAGGTATTATTTCAAGCAAAATACTATCCAGTTCCCCTTCAAAAAGTATATCATGTGTGAGGCAAACGAATTTGCCTGAGTTTAAAAGATGGGGGAATTGATGTGCGGGCATATGATATAGGGGAAAAGTTAGAAAAACTTAGAAGGCTTAGGTCACTGAAATAGGCACTGTATGCAAGTAAAGGCCTTGAAGACCCTGGATGTTGATAAGGAAAGAGCTCATTCGCAGACATTCACTGATAAGGGAAAGCTGAAATGTGCACAACAGCAGAAAGCTGACTGCACCTGTCTCTGCAGTCTTGGAGCTTGACCAGGATGAGAATGCGCCTGTGCATAGATTGGGTTCAGGGACAATTCATGAGGAAGATGAAGGCTACTTCAGCCCTGAGCCCCAGACCACAACACCACGCCTGCACGAGTTTGGGAGAAGCTTCTCAAATCTAATTATAATAAGAAGTGGGGAAAGGACATGAATATGTAATAGGCGTTTATGAATAGGCATGTCTTTACACTAAAACTATCTGCTTCTTAGACCATATGGTGTGCGAGTTCGGAGGATTACCCCCTCGCACCCACAGAATCACAGAATAACCAGGTTGGAAGAGACCCACTGGATCGTCGAGTCCAACCATTCCCACCAATCCCTAAATCATGCTCCTAAGTACCTCGTCTACCCTAACCTTAAACACCTCCAGGGACGGTGACTCAACCATGTCCCTGGGCAGACCGTTCCAATGCCTAACCACCCTCTCTGTGAAGAAATTTTTTCTAATCTCAAGCCTAAATCTCCCTGGCGGAGCTTGAGGCCATTCCCTCTCGTCCTGTCCCCTGTCACTTGGGAGAAGAGGCCAGCACCCTCCTCTCCACAACCTCCCTTCAGGTAGTTGTAGAGAGTAATAAGGTCGCCCCCTCAGCCTCCTCTTCTCCAGGCTAAACAACCCCAGCTCTCCCAGTCGCTCCTCATAAGATTTCTTCTCCAGCCCCTTCACCAGCTTTGTTGCTCTTCTCTGGACTCGCTCCAGCGCCACAACATCCTTCTTGTGGTGAGGGGCCCAGAACTGTACACAGTACTCGAGGTGCGGTCTCACCAGTGCTGAGACATCTAGTTTAAAGCTCGATTTATGAGCTTAACTAGATTTTTGGTGAGGGCTTTTGTCCCCCTAGGAGACAGGCGTGTCCCATCCCTGGTAAGAAAGCCTGGGGGTGCGTGGGCCTCCCCATGGTTAAAGAACCCAAAGCCCCTCTTCTCACACCAGTCCCTAAGCCATTCATTAACCAGTTTCTTATTCCTCATTTCCTGCTCCTGGTTCCTTAGTATTGGGATGGAGTTGAATATTACCTGTGCCCCAGAGCCCCAGACCATTCTCCCAAGTGCCTTGAAGTCCCTTTTAATGGCTTTAGGCCTTCTATGTTCTATTTCCTCATTACCAATTTGAATAACTAAGAGCGGGTAGTAGTCGGTGTCTTTGACCAGGGAAGGGAGCTTTCTAGTAATGTCCCTCACTGATGCTCCCGGCAAGCAGCAGACCTCCCTATGGAGCGGGTCCGGCCTACAGATGGGACCCTCCATACCTTTGAGAAGGGAATCCCCCAAGACAATCACCCTCCTCTTCTTTTTAACCGAGGATGTTTTTAAGGCTGTGGGAGGTTGATGGGGTTTTGGAAACATTTCTAGGCTGTGGGTGCAGCCCTCTTTGTCTTTAGGGCTTGGATGCACCTTCAGCACCTCATATTTGTTCCCCAGAGAGATCTGGGGGTTAATTGCCTGGTGGGGGGAGCAGGTTTCATTCTCCAGACAGGAACCTGCTGCCATTCCCCCTCTCTGTCTCTCCCGTCCTTGCAGCTTACCGGTGGGTGGTGCTCAGCTTCACTGGCTCCAGCAGCCTGTGAGAGGGTCCTGCTCCACTCATCTATCTCCCTCTCACACTCCCTGATGGCCCTCAGCCTAGCCACTTCCTTCCTCAGCTCTTCCACCATATGAAGCAGTTCCCCTACCCGAGCACAGCTTCCACAGGTGGAGCCAGTGCCAGAGGCATGAGCCACTATAGGAGGGGGGCACTGTCTGCAGCCCAGGGTCTGGGTAGCTGCATGTGCCCACCGGGGCTCCGTCTGGTGGCAGCCTCCTTCAAGCTTGGTGCAGCCTTAGTCTTTTGTCGAGTATCCACCTTTTTTACTCAATCTCTTCTGACTGTGCTCCAGCCCTTCCCTGCTCGCCCTGCCCGCTCGAACTGCCGCTCAAACTGCCTTGTTTAATGAGCCTTGCTTAATGAGCCCCGCACCTCTTTGCCACACTCCTCTTTGCCTGGGCTCCGGTCGCTGTGCTCCCTAAGGGCCCTTTAAATCCCCCGCGGGAGCTTTCGAGACCGCCCCCTCCCGTCAGTCACCGCGCGGGATCGGCCGTTGAGCCCGGAGCCCGGCGCCAATTTTCCGATCGAGTTTTTTAGGGTTTTTCCCCATTCGGGAAGCACCCAATTGCCTATGGCTACCCCAAAAAGCAGAACTCACCGTCCTGTCTCTGGATGCAGCTGAATAAGCGGAGTTAATGGGCTTACTGCGTTTAAATCCCCCGCGGGAGCTTCCGGGACCGCCCCCTCCCGTCAGTCACCGCGCGGGATCGGCCGTTGAGCCCAGAGCCCGGCGCCGATTTTCCGATCGAGTTTTTTAAGGTTTTTCCCCGTTCGGGAAGCACCCAATCGCCTATGGCTACCCCAAAAAGCAGAACTCACCGTCCTGTCGCTGGATGCAGCTGAATAAGTCCTGGATGACTGGGGAGGTTCTGCTGGACTGGAGGCTGGCTGATGTCGTGCCCATCTATAAGAAGGGGCGCAGGGAGGATCCGGGGAACTACAGGCCTGTCAGCCTGACCTCGGTACCGGGGAAAGTCATGGAGTGGGTGATCTTGAGTGCGATCATGAAGCACTTGCAAGAGAACTGGGTGATCAGGCCCAGTCAACATGGGTTCATGAAAGGCAGGTCTTGCCAGAGTAATCTGATCACCTTCTATGACCAAGTGACTAAACTCTTGGACGAGGGAAAGGCTGTGGATGTGGTCTTCCTGGACTTCAGTAAAGCCTTTGATACAGTTTCTCACAGCATTCTGCTTCGGAAACTGTCGGCCTCTGGCCTGGACGGGTGCACACTCTCCTGGGTGAAAACTGGTTGAATGACCGGGCCCAGAGGGTGGTGGTAAACAGAGTTAAATCCAGCTGGAGGCCAGTGACAAGTGGGGTTCCCCAGGGCTCAGTCCTGGGTCCAGTCCTGTTTAATGTCTTTATCAAGGACCTGGATGAAGGCATTGAGTCCTTGCTTAGCAAGTTTGCAGATGACACCAAGCTGGGAGGAAGTGTCGATCTGCTGGAGGGTAGGGAGGCTCTGCAAAGGGACCTGAACAGGCTGGACTGCTGGGCTGAGACCAACGGCATGAGGTTTAACAAGACCAAATGCCAGGTCCTGCACTTGGGGCACAACAACCCTAAGCAGAGGTACAAACTAGGAGAAACCTGGCTGGAAAGCTGCCAAGAGGAGAAGGACCTGGGGGTGTTGGTTGACAACCGACTGAACATGAGCCAGCAGTGTGCCCAGGTGGCCAAGAAGGTCAATGGCATCTTGGCTTGCATCAGGAACGGCGTAACCAGCAGGTCCAGGGAGGTTATTCTCCCTCTGTACTCGGCACTGGTGAAACCGCACCTCGAGTACTGTGTTCAGTTCTGGGCCCCTCACCACAAGAGGGATGTTGTGGCTCTGGAGCGAGTCCAGAGAAGGGCAAGAAAGCTGGTGAAGGGGCTGGAGAACAAATCTTATGAGGAGCGGCTGAGAGAGCTGAGGTTGTTCAGCCTGGAGAAGAGGAGGCTGAGGGGAGACCTTATTACTCTCTACAACTACCTGAAGGGAGGTTGTGGAGAGGAGGGTGCTGGCCTCTTCTCCCAAGTGACAGGGGACGGGACAAGAGGGAATGGCCTCAAGCTCCGTCAGGGGAGATTTAGACTTGAGATTAGGAAAAATTTCTTCACGGAGAGGGTGGTTAGGCATTGGAACGGTCTGCCCAGGGAGGTGGTTGAGTCACCGTCCCTGGAGGTGTTTAAGGTTAGGGTAGACGAGGTGCTTAGGAGCATGATTTAGGGATTGGTGGGAATGGTTGGACTCGACGATCTGGTGGGTCTCTTCCAACCTGGTTATTCTGTGATTCTGTGATTCTGTGACTGTTGGAAGATGATGGAAAGGGGTTTGGCCAGCACATCCGCCAGTTCCCTCAAAACTCTTGGGTGGACTCCATCTGGCCGCATAGACTTGTGGGCGTCTAGCTGGGCAAGCAAGTCTCTAACCACCTCCTCTTGGACCTTGGGAATCTCATACTTCTCTTCCAACCCTTGAGGTTGTGCACAGGTGAATAAACACATACCTACTTTATAACCCTTAACGCAGTTATAGAGTTTGATTCCACAAAACACCAGGAGCCTGCTTTTTAAAATAAATGTAGCAACTATTTTCTGCAGAAAAATTAATTATGAAAATCTTATTTACCCATGTTCACAGCCGCTGCATTCTCTTTTCCAAACCTGGCCTCATTGTCTTGCCTTTGAGAAATCTTTACTCCATGGTGGATAGATGGAAGTCAAAGAGACTAAGGCCAAGCAGTGCCATGCTCTGCATCCTTGTGGAGATGTGGTGTCAGACTGGTGCCTTGCTTGGGGGAGCATGGACAGGATTTGACCCAACGTTTGTTCTTCCAGCCTAGGAAGGCCAGCTCAAACTCGGAGCATGAACTTTAGAAGTGAGGATCTCAGGGGTGAGTTTCAAGAGGAGTAAGAAGGAAGCCAGTCAGATACTGTGGATGTTACTCTGAAACACTAAGGATGAAGGGTTTTCTGTAGGGTTGGCTTCCTGAGAGAGCTGATATTCCTTACATAATTCTCTATGCTGATAAATGTGTTGGTCAACAGAGGGTTATAATTTTTAACGTCATCTGTCAGATTTTTTCCTCCCATAAACTGGTTAATGAAAACCAGCTTCCCACTGATTTTGTCAGAGATTAAAGCCCAGTTCTTAAGATCGCAGTGGTGTGAGGGCAGGTCATGGGTCACTGACCACTTTCCTAGTGCATCCTTTCTCTGTGTGGGAATAGAAGGCTATTCTCTACCCCTTGCAGGTCCGTATGGTTACATATTCAGGATCCAGGCCTGAGGACTTTGACTGGATTGTTTCCTGTTTTGACAATCTCTGTTTCAAATAGTCTATACACAAAAAAAACCCCAAAACCACAATCTGTACCCTTCTCTCTTGAATATTGTGGTGGGTGGTGGGGAGCTAAGCTCACGTTTCCAATGGGCAGAGGGAAAATATGGATGGTGAAATAGGCTCAGAAAGTGAACTAGAGGAAAAATAAAGAGTGATAAAGAAGAAATGTGTTCTCCATCAGGGCTGTAAAGTGATATTTTTCCCCATCCACTCTGAATTTGTGGGGATGGGGTGCTTTCTTGGTACCGAAGTTCATATGCTCTGTGTTTAAACCACTGCTGTCAAAGCTTGGAGAGTAACTAAAACAAAAATGTCACAGGAATCTTTTCCAATTGACCAGAGTGCAAAGAAATCCCAAGGAAGGAAATAACCCACCAAATGTCCACCAGCCCTGTGTTTGCAGTCCCCACCATGGTGTTGGTTGCTGGTGGCAAGTCCTACTAGGATCTGCTGGAGCTCCTTATGCATGAACAGGTATGAATCCTCTGTCAAATGAGGGCCACAAAAATGATCTGGGGGATGGAACACCTCTCTTATGAGGACAGGCTGAGAGAGTTGGGGTTCTCCAACCTGGTGAAGAGAAGGCTCCAGGGAGACCTTACTGTGGCCTTTGAGTACTTAAAGGGGCCTCATAAGAAAGATGGGGACAGACTTTTTAGCAGGGCCTGTTGCAATACGACAAGGGGTCACGGTTTTACATTAAAAGAGAGTAGATTCAGACTGGATAGAAGGAAAAAAAATTGTACATTGATGTAGCGATTAAGGCACGGATCTTGTCAATGGAGGCGACAATCGAGATCAACTTTATTGAGAGGGTGCAAACCTTATATAGTGCCTCCAGTAACAGCTATTCCAGTGAATTTCCACCCGTGAGAACCCCACAGTACAGCGACAGAGTGCAACCCCCCCGTTTTCCACAAATGTGCCCCTTATCTTCATGTTTTCCACCTAGTACATTCCTTCCTATTAATCCACGGGTCTTAATAAAGATTACAAGATCTCAATAAGCTAGCAAGCATGAGAACATCGACTGTTTGCTCTGTGCTTGCTGCTAATATTGCAGGTACACCAAGGCATTGGCTGCTTGCCCCAGCATACATGCAATATTGGAATCTTTATGCCCACACACTAAGGGTGATGAAACACAGGCATAGGTTTCCCAGAGAGGTGGCAAGATGCCCCATCCCTGGAAACATTCAAGGTCAAATTGGATGGGATTCTGAGCAACCTAATTGAGTTGAAGATGTCCCTGCTCACTGCAGAGGGGCTTGGACTTCCAACCAAAATCATTCTATGGTTCTGTGGTTTGTCATGGAGGCTGTATTACATATGCCAATCAGACCCATCCCACAGGGAAGTCTGCTGCCTCCCTGGGGCCCGGGTTAGAGACATTACTAGGAAACTCCTTGGTCTGTTATGGCCCTCTGATTATTACTCAATAATGGTTATGCAGGTTGGCAGTGATGAGGTTGCATAGAGAAGTCCAAAAGCCATCAAGAGGAACTTCAAGGCACTGGGGCCTTTGGTTGAAGGATCAGGAGCACAGGTAGTGTTCTACTCAATCCCATCAGTGGCAGGGAAGAACATTGAAAGGAAAAGGAAAATTCACGTGATTAACACATGGCTTGGAGACTGGTGTCATCGGTGGAATTTTGATTTTTTTGATCATGGAGAGGTTTACATGGCACCAGGCCTGCTGGTGACAGAGGGAGTGCAGCTTTCTCAGAGGGGGGAAAGGATTCTCTCCCATGAGTTTGTGGGTCTCATCAAAACGGCTTTAAACTAGGTTTGAAGGGGGAAGGGGATAGAACTAGACTCACTAGAGATGAGCTTAAGGGTGGCATCCCAATGTTGGGGGTGAAACCTACAGCCCATCTCAAGTGCCTCTACACCAATGCACGCAGCATTGGAAGCCATTGTGCATCAGGATAGCTATGACTTAGTTGCCATCACAGAAACATGGTGGGATGACTCTCATGACTGGAGTGCTGCAATGGATGCCTATAAGCTCTTCAGAAGGGATAGGCAGGGAAGGAGAGGTGGTGGGGTGGCTCCGTATGTTAGGGAGGGGTTCAATTGTATAGAGCTCAAAGATTGTGATGATAAGGCTGAGTGCTTATGGGTAAGGATGAGAGGGAAGGTCAACAAGGCAGATATCCTGCTGGGAGTCTGTTATAGACCACCTGACCAGGATGAGGAGCTAGATGAAATGTTCTGCAAGCGACTGGCAGAACTCTCACAATCACTACCCTTTGTTCTTGTGGGGGACTTCAACTTACCTAATATCTGCTGGAAATACAACATAGTAGAGAGAAAACAGTCTACAAGGTTCCTGGAGTGTGTGGGAAATAACTTCCTGACACAGCTGGTAAGCAAGCCTACTAGGGGAGGTGTCACATCCCACTTTAAAGTGAGCTCTTTGGAATCACCGGCACAGCATCAGTGACACAAATCACTTGGGAGGAAGGTGTAAAAATTATTCTACTAAAAAAGGCGCATGCCCTGAAACACTGGATACAAACAATCAAACGGCCTGTATGCGATAGAGAACCAACAAAAACTACAATGGCTGATGTTACTGCAACAATCCACAACTTCGAAACACTGTTAACACTGTAACAATATGCTTAATGGAACCAAAAAACATAAAGAGAGCCTGATGTTGCCAGAATCAAAACCAAAACTAAAAATGCCTCCCACAGCCCACTGCAGCTGCACTTGTTACAAGGGAAAAAGGGAAAAGAGCATGAGGAGAGAAAGAGAGAAAAGAGAGAGTTACAAGAGAGATAGAAAAGATGAAAGATAGTTACCACCTTCAAGGCTCTGCATGTTGTAGCATGTGTTTCTTTGTCCTGTGGGTCTGAGAAGATGGCGGGTGTCCATGAGGTCACAGGTGTATGTGCGGTTATTTAAACTCTCTGTCCCTGCCCCTCACCTGGGTAACAAGTTGAGACATGCCCTTCAGCACATCTGCCCCTCTAACTCTCCACTGTGAGGGGGTGCAGGGTCACATCTCAGAACCACCTGCTTTGAGACAATTTAACCCATGCCATGCTGAGTCCATACAGGAGGTGCCTTGCTTGACCTGCTCTTTACAGAGGACTGGTGAGTGATGTGGTGATTGGAGGCCATCTTGGGCATACTAACCATGAAATGGTAGAGTTTTTGATTATTGGTGAAGTAAGAAGAGAGGCCAGCAAAAACACTACCATGGACTTCCAGAGGGCAGACTTTGGCCTGTTCAGGTCACTGATAGAGAGAAGCCGTTGGGAAACAGTCCTGAAGGGCAAAGGGGTTCATGAAGGCTGGACGTTCTTCAAGGAGGAAATCTTAAAGATGCAGGAGCAGGCTGTCGCTGTGCGTTGCAAGACAAACCAGCATGGAAGACATCCGATCTGGCTGAACAGGGAGCTTTTGCTGGGACTCAAGAAGAAAAGGAGTGTTTACCTCCTTTGGAAGAAGGGGCAGGCAACTCAAAGAGAGTACAGGGATCTCGTTAGGACACACAGGGAGAAAATTAGAAAAACAAAAGCCCAACTCAAACTCAATCTGGCCACTGTTGGAAGAGACAACAGAAAATGTTTTTACAAATACATCAACAACAAAAAGAGAACCAAGAAGAATCTCCTTTATTGAATGCGGGAGGGAGACCATTGCCACCAAAGATGAGGATAGGCTGAGGTGCTTAAAGAGGTAGATCCTGGACCAACCTGATCTCCTTCTATGACTAGGTGACCACCTAGTGGATGAGGGAAAGGCTGTGCATGTTGTCTACCTAGACTTCAGTAAAGCCTTTAACACTGTCTCCCACAGCATTCTCCTTGGGAAGCTGGTGGCTCATGGCAGGTGTACTCTTCACTGAATTAAAATCTGATTGGATGACTGAGCCCAGAGACTTGTGGTGAATAGAGACAAATCCAGTTGGTGACCGATCACAAGTAGCGTTCCCCAGTGTTCAGTGTTGAAGCCAATCTGGTTTAATACCTTTATCAATGATCTGGAGGAGGGAATTGAAAGCTCCCTCAGTAAGTTTGCATATGACACCAAATTGGGTGGGGAATGTTGATCTGCTTGAGGGAAGTAAGGCTCTGCAGAGGGATTTGGACAGGGTGGATCAATGGGCCCAGGTAAATTGTATGAGGTTCAACAAGGCCAAGTGCCAGGTCCTGCACTTGGGTCACAACAACACCATGCAATGCTTGGAGAAGAGTGGCTGGAAAGTTGCCTGGCAGAGAAGGAACTGGGGGCGCTGGTTGACAGCTGACTGAAAATGAGTCAGCAGTGTGCCCAGGTGGCTGAGAAGGCCAACACCATCCTGGCTTATATCAAAAATAGTGTGGCCAGCAGGACCAGGGAAGTGATTCTGCCTCTGTACTCAGCACTGGTGGGGCTGCACCTCAAATAATGTGTTCAGTTTTGTGTCCCTCACAACAAGAATGACATAGAAGTACTGGAGCCTGTGCAAAGAAGGGCGACCAAACTGGTGAAGGGTCTGGAGCACAGGTCCTATGGGGAGCAGCTGATGGAACTGGGATTGTTTAGTCTGGAGAAAAGGAGACTGAGAGGAGACTTTATTGCCCTCTACAACTGCCTGAAAAGGGGGTTGTAGTGAAGTTGGTGCTGGTCTCTTCTCCCAAGTAACAAGTGATAGGACAAGAGGAAATGGCCTCAAGTTATGCCAGGGGAGGTTTAGACTGGATATTAGGAACAATTTCTTCACTGAAAGAGTGGTGAAACATTGGAACAAGCTGCCCAGGGAAGTGGTGGTGTCACTGTCCCTGGATGTGTTCAAAAAACATCTAGACGTTGCACTTCGGGACATGATTTAGTAGGCATGGTGGTGTTGGGCTGACAGTTGGACTTGATCTTAGAGATCTTTTCCAACCTTAATGATTCTATGATTCTATTCTATTCTGTATTTGAAATGTGTGTAATGCAATGGGACCCACCTTTATTCTCAGCTGGCATTGGGTCAAAGAGGTGTATGTCTCTCTAGTGCTGGTCTACAGACTCATTACACCTTGTTTACAAGGAGTCTCCTTTGATTAATACCTGTGCCAATTAAGCCTTTTGCAGTGTTTGTTGTGTTTTGGGGATGGGGACATACCTGCTGTGCCTTGGTTCATATGGTTGGGACAGGTATGTCTGGGAATTTGCTTCTCCTTGTGCTCAAGTGCTGGGAGCTCTAAGGCCTTCAGTCTGGCAGAGAAGGAGCTGAGGAGGTATCTAAGTGGGGTAGATGAGCCCTATGTGGTGTGGAGGTAGATAGGGAGGAGTTATTTGTTGTGTCTCGCAGCTAGAGAAGAACTGTGAAACAACTGGACAGAGACCTTAAACAGGAAGATGTGCTTTTTTATAAAATATGTAATTAATACTGGGGAAATGTGGCATAAACAGGATTTGTTTGGGAAGGGACAAAGTGGCTTGACATACTCAGGATAGTCTGTGAGATTGGATTATTCTTTCCTTCTTCAAACTGTGCAGAAGTCCCTAAGTGTATCTATGGTTCTGCTCATCTTGGCATCATTTAGAGAGTCAGGCAGCTTGGCCTGAAGGACAGGGAAAGCATGTCCATGCTGCAGCCTCCAAAACACAAGTGACTGAGCTACTTCATCCTCCCAGGAGTGCAGCAATTTCGGCGTCTGCTCCTGTGGAACTGCAGGTCCTTCACATTTAGGTCTGCACTCTTGATGGGCTCAGTTTCTCTGCCCTTCTTTTATCTTTGAGGAAACGGAGGTGGAGAAACATGTTGTGACTCACATGAGAATCCCTCGGCATAGTTGGGAATAGACCTTGGCCTCTCAAGTTAATTGCATTTTTTTGTTTGTTTTGATTTTTTAGAAAGTGGAAATAAATGTACCTACCCCACCATAAGGAGACTGCACAAATCTGTCAGCCCTTGGTGAGTGGGGGCAGGCAACTGGGCTGTGTTAAGGAAGTAGGCCTTGGGAAGGAGTTGGGGGTGGAGGGTGGGGCTTGGCTACCTGCCTGCTTGCCTGGTGCTGCAGGCAGGCAGGGGGCAGGCTGTGATGCTCTCTGCAGAGCCATGTGGCTTTGTGATGAATTAATCTTACCCGGTACTGGAATAAAAGATCTGCATCAAAGTCTGATTTGGGGTTAGAAAATGAGCTATGGGGTGAGGAAGGACATTTCAGATATTCTTCCATGTGACCTGGGTCCTTCACTACACCAGTTTCTTGCAACCATGATTACCAGATTCCAGCAGCCTCCTGGCTTTGCTGGAGGACCATGCTGGGTTTGCTGCATTGCCTCCATCCCAGCAGAGAAAGAGGGATGTGAAGCAGACCAAGATGTGTTGGAAACATGGATTCTCTTCTCCTCCATCTGTGTTTCTGTGCGACCTGTGCTCCAACTGGGTCAGGCTGATGTCATGGCAAGAATTCCTCCCATAGGCAGCAGTCTCACATGCTTTCATCCCTCAGTGGAGATTTGATGGTATGCAGACGGTTTTGCTGTTTCCCTTCCCATCTGCCTTACACTGACACTGGCTGGCACTGCTTGCAAGCAGGGATGTCTCAAAGGGATGGTTGAGTGGCAACAGTAGCAGAGGCAGGTTCTCCATGATGATTCAACCCTGTGTGGGTATTTTGGTGTCACTTCTGAATCAATGCTTAAAGAAATATATAAAGATGCAAAATTTTAAGTTTCTTTGGGAGATGATTAAAATAAAAATAAAATCTCATGTGGTGGAGCCATAAGGTCAAAGCAAAGTAGAATCATAGAATCATGGAATCACTGAGGTTGGAAAAGACCCTTAAGATCA
Organism: Clamator glandarius; assembly: GCA_033459285.1. NCBI lineage: Eukaryota > Metazoa > Chordata > Aves > Cuculiformes > Cuculidae > Clamator > Clamator glandarius. The sequence goes on from JAUNZM010000830.1 coordinate 70,425, forward strand.
TTGAGTCCAACCTTAAACTTAACATTGCTAAATCCACCACTAAACCATGTCCCTAAGTGCCACATTTAGCTGTCTTTTAAAAAACTCCAGGGATGGTGACTCCACCACCTCCCTGGGAAGCCTGTTCCAGTGCTTGATAACCCTTTTGATGAAGAATTTTGTTCCTAATATCCAATCTAACCCCGCCCCAGTGCAACTTGAGGCCATTTCCTCTTGTCCTTGTTATTTGGGAGAAGAGATTGAGACTCATCTTGTTACAACCTCCTTTCAGGTAGTTGTAGAGAGGATAAGTAGCAGGGTTATGTCATGAAACAACTCAAAGCAACTTTCAAGCTTCACAGAATCACAGAATCACAGAATCACCAGGTTGGAAGAGACCCACCAGATCGTCGAGTCCAACCATTCCCACCAATCCCTAAATCATGCCCCTAAGCACCTCATCCACCCTCACCTTAAACACCTCCAGGGACGGTGACTCAACCACCTCCCTGGGCAGACTGTTCCAATGCCTAACCACCCTCTCCCTGAAGAATTTCTTCCTAATCTCAAGCCTAAATCTCCCCTGACGGAGCTTGAGGCCATTCCCTCTCGTCCTGTCCCCTGGCACTTGGGAGAAAAGGCCAGCACCCTCCTCACCACAACCTCCCTTCAGGTAGTTGTAGAGAGTAATAAGGTCTCCCCTCAGCCTCCTCTTCTCCAGGCTAAACAACCCCAGCTCTCTCAGTCACTCCTCATAAGATTTGTTCTCCAGCCCCTTCACCAGCTTTGTTGCTCTTCTCTGGACTCGCTCCAGAGCCACAACATCCTTCTTGTGGTGAGGGGCCCAGAACTGTACACAGTTCTCGAGGTGTGGTCTCACCAGTGCCGAGTACAGAGGGAGAAGAACCTCCCTGGACCTGCTGGTCACACCGTTTCTGATACAAGCCAAGATGCCATTGGCATTCTTGGCCACCTGGGCACACTGCTGGCTCATGTTCAGTTTGCTGTTGACCAACACTCCCAGGTCCTTCTCCTCCTGGCAGCTTTCCAGCCAGGCTTCTCCTAGTCTGTACCTCTGCTTAGGGTTGTTGTGCCCCAAGTGCAGGACCCGGCAATTGCCCTTGTTAAACCTCATGCCGTTGGTCTCTGCCCAGCAGTCCAGCCTGTTCAGGTCCCTTTGCAGAGCCTCCCGACCCTCCAGCAGATCGACACTTCCACCCAGCTTGGTGTCATCTGCAAACTTGCTAAAGGAGCACTCAATGCCTTCATCCAGATCGTTGATAAAGGCATTGAACAGGACTGGACCCAGGACTGAGCCCTGGGGAACCCCACTTGTCACTGGCCTTCAGCTGGATTTAACTCCGTTTACCACCACCCTCTGGGCCCGTGCATATATCATACAGGGTGTGCTGTTTGCACAAAGCCTATCCAAATCTTTCCCATTTTCCCTTTATATCTGCTGAGGCTGATGTATGTAACGTACTCGTCTTTTGAGTATTGTAGGAGACAAGTCAATTCTGGAGGCTCTGTGGAGACCGTGCTTGGAGGAGGACCAGGACTGAATGTTGAAGTGATGGAAGTGATGATGGTCCTGGTGGTGTGTTTGAGGTGGATTTACATCCTCACACTCTTAGCCAGATGGATACTTTTCCTGTGGTTCTCCTGATAAACAGGCATATGATATAGGGGAGAAGTTAGAAAGAACTTAGAGAAGGGCTTAGCTCACTGGAATTCACACAGTTTGCTAGTAAAGGCCTTGAAGACCCTGGATGTTGATAAGGAAGGAGCTCCTTCATTCACTGATAAGGGAAAGCTGGAATGTGAGCAACAGCAGAAAGCCGACTGCATCCTGCTCTGCGGTGCTGGAGCTCGACCAGGATGAGACTGCACCTGTGCACAGATTGAGTTCAGGGACACTGAGACCCTCTGAGACCCTTGACCACCACCACCAGGAGACATTGCGCCTGCGCGCGTATGGGAGAAGCTTCACGAATCTAATTATAATAGGAAGCAGGGAAAGGTCATGAATATGTAATAGGCATTTATGAATAGGCAGGTCTTTACACTGTAACTATATGCTTGTTAGACCATACAGTGTGCGAGTTAGGAGGATTACTCCCTCGCACCCGCTGGTGAATAAATGCATACCTACTTTATAACCCTTAATTGAGTTATAGAGTTTGATTCCACAAAACACTCCTTTCAGTTGAATAGTGCAGTGCAGATAGGAGGGAAGATTTTAGGAAGGCAAGACATGAATTTATAATCCCAAGACAGCACCACTTGGTCTAGGAAAGCATTGGTGGAGCCTTGCTGGTGAAGGTTAATGTCTTGTCACCACTGATCCATCAAAGTGTTATCTGCAGGATTTATAGTTTTTCTTGTGCCTTCCCAGCAACAGCAGATTCACTTTTCCGAAGCTAAGAGCTATGTATCTGCTCCCTGGTTGCAGCATCCATAGTGGCCACATCAGCAAACCCTTGCTCTCCTGGGTTCGTTTGCTTTTATACCTTATGTTAGGAATAATCTCTGCCACATGAGTGACAACTGTACAGTATCAGATAACACCACATCCTGAATTCCAGTGGGACAGGAAATATGAAGCAAAAATCACTCAGGTGCTTCTAGATAGTGATAAGGAAAGCAATTCCCATTTACAGGTAGAAATAAAATAAGAGGTCCTGATAAACCCTCCAAGACTAGACTGGATTACAGCTCTAGATGTGAAAATTCATTAGTCTCATGCAAAAGAATGTATATCATGCCAAGGTAAACTAACTACAAATACCATTTATCTGGAGAAGAACTGCTTCACTCAGAATAGATTTCTTTCAAAGGGAAGGAGGGGAGGATCTGTCAGAAATCTGTATCTCTGCCTTGTCATTTATTATGCAAATAAGTCTCATAACTTTCTAAACCATGAACAATGAGTTAGTTGGAAGAGTGATCTTAGGTCATTCCATTGTCTCCAGGGTGAGACTGGGGTCCTTTGCACACAGTGCTGGGAGCTGCTGATTTCAGAATGTCAGTCCTTGTCAAAGAGGCAATGCAATTTAGTCGAGTTTTCAGAGTTCCCATAAACAAACCCATTGCTTCACGTTATATTTTGGTTTATTTATTTTATTTTATTTTATTTGCCTGTTCTCTGTAGGAATTACTTTGTATCAGGATCATGTGCAGAAGGGACCCTGTGGCATATTCTGTGCTGTCCTTGTCTTCAGCTCTGTCCCTTTTGATATCAACTCTGGTTAAAGCCAAACATCATCACTCTGCTAGGTGGGGCTTAGTGGAATAGGGTGTGTTTGAGCTTCAGTCTGTGGTTGATTCTGAGGTTGTTGTAGGTGGCTACAGAAGCACTTACAGTGGTGTACAGGGACCAAAACATGATCTAACATCTTTTTTCCTAGCAATTAAATATCTCAGGTTGCTAGAGAAACAGAACTGAGCTGGTAGGAGCCACAAATACTGGATGAAACCGTGATGTTGTCTTCACTGGAGAGAGTGTTGAGCTTGCATTTAATGAATAAAAAAAAAAAAAATCAAAATCCCCACCAGACAGAAAAAGACCTCTAGAAGGTTTTTCCTGACAAGGAGGTTTTAGGTTTTGGTCTCGTGTTTTGGAAAGGCTCCTGATAAATCATGTGGTCCCAATTCAGTATGTGTGAACAAAGCTCTAGAGGTGGAAGCCTGACCCTACAAACCCATCAAGATTCCATTTCACACATTTTGGGACAAGCAGATCTCCTCTCTAAGGCAACATGAAAGTCAGGGGCATGCTTGGAGAGTAGAATGATCCAACTGGGACATTGTATGTGTTCATAAGCAGATTGTAGGACATGCAGAGAACCTTGGTTATAAAAAAGCACATTCAAAGGACTTTCCTAAATGCTTGATCCCACCTTCTCCACCACAGCCTGGAGAGATATTTGCACAGATTTCTGGCTCTAGTGATCTTAGTGTTGCCTTTACGTCTCTGGCTTTAGGAGACCACATGAGTAGATGACCTCTGGTGAAGGAAGAAGGATGGGGCCTTTGATGAGAAGGAGGGACCAACCATCCAGCATCTGTTGTGGCCGAGGTGGAAGGCAATACACGTTGATGCTAGCCATCGCATGAATCTCTCTCACTTCTTCAGGGGCATTTTGCATTTCTGTTTTTTCTTCAGCCTGGCTGGGCTCTTGCAGTGCTTCAGAGTGACTCAGCTAATGGGATCTGATCAGATGGCTTTGCATGTTTTAAGTAAATTCAACACAGCTACTAGGAAAATCCAGTAACCTTAACAGCATCGTGGCTCCATTGTCTGGATTGTAATTACAGTGACAATCGCCTGGAAGTTCTGCTTCTCGGTTTATTTTTAAATAACTTTTGAGCTACCCTTGATCAACTATTTAATCCCTGAATCCTGTCTCTCCCCTTCCTTTTTCTGAGTTTAACTCTTGTTTCTTCTTCAAGCTTCCATCTCATTGCAATTTAAGTCAGTTGCAGATGCAAGTGGCTGATTGTAAAAATAACACTCCTCCCTGAATATATCCTGCAATTTTGAGCTGAGGGTGAACCTGGGAAGAATTTTAAGCCAGAGCTTATGAGTTATGTGAATACTGCAGGCATTCAGAGAGAAGTGTTTTATGGATGCTGGGGAAGTGCATCTTGAAATATGCAACTTTTTCTATTGCTTCAACCAAAATCCTTTGTACCTCTTCAGAGAGATGGGATTTTTGTCACAGTGACAACACTTTAATCAGAAGCAAAATTAGTTAGTTTTATGTACGAAGCAAAGCTAGGAGCCTAATTAATTTTCCCTCATCAACTAATGAGTGGAACCCATGCTTGCAAGAATGAACGATGAGCTCCCAGCACAGATGTAGCTGTATGCTCTTTCCCGCCATTAAAAGCTCACGCCATCTTCACTGAAAGATCTGCACAGGCTTAAATTTCTGGAGGTAAATTACTTGGAGTTTTGCATCAGAGCTTGCAAAAGGGCTCAAAACTAGCTGAAATTTAAACATATCCCATTGCAACAGCAAGGTTGGCTCAGCATCATGGGATACTGGTCCCACCTCAAGGGAAGTGCATTCAAGTCATCAACGCTACAGCTCCTCAGCTGCGCTCAAGGTCACATGATATTTCGTTATAGAATCATAGAATGGTTTGAGTTGGAAAGGAATCTTAAAGGTTATTTAGTACAATTCCTTGCAGCAAGCAGGGATATCTTCAACTAGATCAGGTTGCTCAGAGCCCCATCCAACCTAGAATCATAGAATCATTAAGGTTGGAAAAGACCTCTAAGATCAAGTCCAACTGCCAGCCCAATACCACCATGCCTACTAAATCATGTCCTGAAGTGTCATATCTTTTTGAACACCTCCAGGGTTGGTGACTCAACCACTTCCCTGGGCAGCTTGTTCCAGTCCTTCACTACTCTTTCAGTATTTCTTCATCGATGATATAGAGAGTGAGATTGAGTGCACCCTCAGCAAGTTTGCAGATGACACTAAGCTGAGTGGTGCAGTTGCCATACTGGAAGGTTGGGATGTCATCCAGAGGGACCTAGACAAGCTGGAGACGTGGACCTGTGTGAATCTCATGAGGTTCAACAAAGACAAGTGCAAGGTCCTACATCAGGGTTGGGGCAATCTGTGTTTTCAGTACATGATGGGGGATGACATGACTGAGAGCAGCCCTGTGGAGAAGGACCTGGGGGTGGTGATTGATGAGAAGCTCGACATGAGCTGGCAATGCAAGCTTGCAGCTCAGAAGGCCAACTGTATCCTGGGCTGCATCAAAAGAAGAGTGGCCAGCAGGTCGAGGGATGTGATTCTGCCCCTCTATTCTGCTCTTGTGAGACCCCACCTGGAGTACTGTGTCCAGTAGTGGAATCCTCAACATAAGAAAGCTATGGACCTGCTGGAACGGGTCCAAGGAGGGTTACAAAGATGATCAGAGGGCTGGAAAATCTGACATACGAGGACAGGCTGAGAGAGTAAAGGTTGTTCAGCCTGGAGAAGAGAAGGCTCTGAGGAGACCTTATAGTGACCTTCCAGTATCTGAAGAGGGCCTACAAGAAAGCTGGGGAGGGACTTCTTACAAGGGCATGTAGTGATAGGATGAGAGGGAATGACTATAAATTGGAGAGGGGCAGATTTAGACTAGACAAAAGGAGGAAATTCTTCACAATGAGAGTGATGAGGCACTGGAACAGGTTGCCCAGGAAAGTTGTGGCTGTCCCATCCCTGGAAGTGTTCAAGGCCAGGTTGGATGAGGCCTTGAGCAGCCTGATCTAGTGGGAGGTGTCCCTGCCCATGGCAGGGGGGTTGGAACTAGATCATATTTAAGGTCCCTTCCAACTCAAGCCATTCTATGATTCTCCAAGATATTTCCCTGTTTCATAGAATCATAGAATCATAGAATAACCAGGTTGGAAGAGACCCACCATATCGTCGAGTCCAACCATTGCCACCAATGCCCCTAAGCACATCATCCACCCTCACCTTAAACACCTCCAAGGAAGGCGAGTAAACACCTCTCTGGGCAGACTGTTCCAATGCCTAACCACCCTCTCCCTGAAGAATTTTTTCCTTATCTCAAGCCTGAATCTCCCCTGGCAGAGCTTGAGGCCATTCCTTCTCATCCTGTCCCCTGTCACTTGGCAGAAGAGGCCAGCTCCCTCCTCTCAACAACCTCCCCTCAGGTAGTTGTAGAGAGTAATAAGGTCTCCCATCAGCCTCCTCTTCTCCAGGCATAACAACCCCAGCTCTCTCAGTCACTCCTCATAAGACTTGTTCTCCAGCCCCTTCACCAGCTTTGTCGCTCTTCTCTGGACTCGCTCCAGAGCCTCAGCATCCTTCTTGTGGTGAACACAGTACTCGAGGTGCAGTCTCACTAGTGCTGAGTACAGAGGGAGAATAACCTCCCAGGACCTGCTGGTCACGCCATTTCTGACACAGGCAAAGATGTCATTGGCCTTCTTGGCCACCTGGGCACACTGCTGGCTCATGTTCAGTCGCTGTCAACCAACACTCCAAGGTCCTTCTCCTCCTGGCAGCTTTCCAGCCAGACTTCTCCTCGTCTGTACCTCTGCTTGGAGTTGTTATGACCCAAGTGCAGGACCCGGCAATTGCCCTTTTTAAACCTCATGCTGTTGTACTCTGCCCAGCAGTCCAGCCTGTTCAGATCCCTCTGCAGAGCCTCCCTACCCTCCAGCAGATCCACACTTCCACCCAGCTTAGTGTCGTCCGCAAACTTGCGAAAGGAGCACTCAATGCCTTCATCCAGGTCAATGATAAAGATATTGAACAGGACTGGACCCAGGACTGAGCCCTGGGGAACCCCACTCGTAACTGGCCTCCAGCTGGATTTAACTCCATTTACCATCACCCTCTGGGCCCGGTCATTCAACCAGTTTTCCATCAAGGAGATTGTGCGCCTGTCCCGGCCAGAGGCCGATAGTTTCCGAAGTAGAACGCTATGAGAAACTATATCAAAGGCTTTACTGAAGTCCAGGAAGACCACATCCACAGCCTTTCCCTCGTCCAAGAGTCTAGTCACTCGGTCATAGAAGGTGATCAGATTACTCTGGCAAGACCTGCCTTTCATGAACCCGTGTTGACTGGGCCTGATCACCCGGTTCTCTTGCAAGTGCTTCATGATCGCACTCAAGATCACCCGCTCCATGACTTTCCCCAGTACTGAGGTCAGACTGACAGGCCTGTAGTTCCCCGGATCCTCCCTGCGCCCCTTCTTATAGATGGGCACGACATCAGCCAGCCTCCAGTCCAGCGGAACCTCCCCAGTCATCCAGGACTGATGGAAGATGATGGAAAGGGGTTTGGCCAGCACATCCGCCAGTTCCCTCAAAACTCTTGGGTGGACTCCATCCGGCCCCATAGCCTTGTGGGCATCTAGCCGGGCAAGCAAGTCTCTAACCACCTCCTCTTGGACCTTGGGGACCTCATACCATTCTTCCAACCCCTGGGGTTGTGCACAGAGGGAACAATTTTCCTTACTATTAAAGACTGAGGCAAAGTAGGCATTGAGTACTTCAGCCTTGTCTTCGTCCCCTGTTACTCTTGCTCCCTCTGCATCTACTAGGGACTGGAGATTCTCCCTAGTCCTCCTTTTACTGTTGATGTATTTGTAGAAAGACTTTTTGTTGTCTTTCACAGTCTTGGGCAGTCGCATTTCTAGTTGGGCCTTAGCCCTCCTGATTTTTCTCCCTGCATGTTCTCACTTCCTCCCTATAGTCCACCCAGGATGCCTGCCCCTTCATCCAAAGGTCGTAGACCTTCCTCTTCCTATTGATGTCTCTCAGGACCTCCCTACTCAACCATGCTGGTTTCTTACCCCGCCGGCTACTTTTCCGGAACATGGGGACGGCTTTCTCCTGAGCTGCTAGGAGTTCCTTCTTGAAGAGCACCAAGCCCTCATGGACACCTTTGTCCTCAAGGAGCGCCTCCCATGGGACTTTTCCGAGCAGCCTTCTGAACAGCCCAAAGTCTGCTCTCTGAAAGTTGAGGGCGACTGTTCTGCTAACCTCCACCTTCTTCATCTCACCCTGCACTGAGAACTCTATCATCTCATGATCGCTTTGCCCCAGGCATCCTCCAACCCTCACATCCCCCACCAGTCCTTCTCTGTTCACAAACAGCAGGTCCAGGAGGGCACCGTCCCTTGTCGGTTCGCTCACCAACTGTGTGAGGAAGTTGTCTTCCACACACTCCAGGAACCTCCGGGACTGCTTCCTTTCTGCTGTATTATACTCCCAGCCTATATCCGGGAAACTGAAGTCTCCCACAAGGACTAGAGTTAGCGATCTTGAGACTACTCTCAGTTGTTTGCAGAAGAGCTCATCAGCTGCTTCTTTTTGGCTGGATGGTCTATAGTAGACTCCCGTCACAATACCTGCCTGCCCATGGGCTCATCTGATTTTCACCCACAGGCACTCAGTCCCATCCTGACCGTAGTCCAGCTCGAGGGTATCAAAGCCCTCTCTAACATAGAGGGCTACCCCGCCTCTTCTTCTGCCCTTCCTGTCCTTCCTAAAGAGTTTATACCCCACCATGGGTACGCTCCAGTTGTACGAGTCATCCCACCACGTCTCCGCAATGGCAACAACATCATAGTCTCCTTGCCCTACCACAGCTTCCAGCTCCTCCTTCTTATTTCCCATGCTGCGTGCATTAGTGTAAATGCACTTCAGCTGGGCAGATGAAGCTACAACCTTCGTAATAGGACTTCTCCCCAACTGAGTGGTCCTTGAGTTAACTAAGGCCACAGTACCAGTTTGCTGCCTACCATCCTCAACTGCCCTCACCCCCTCTTGCTTAGTGGTGATATACTGGCCGGCATTGCCAGCACACCACCCCTTTGCCATTGAAGTCTCACCTCCAGGCTCACTCCCATCCTGCCTGGCCTCCATCCCCTCCCCCCTCACATGTAGTTAAAGCTCGATTTATGAGCTTAACTAGGTTTTTAGTGAGGGCTTTTGTCCCCCCTAGGAGACAGACGTGTCCCATCCCTAGTAAGGCAAGACAGACTATCAAGTGAGGCTGAGACTCTGAAGTTGCTCTGTTAGTTGACAGAAATGTTATTTTCCTCTGAGCAGAATATTTTCTGGCGAGGTGGGAATCCAAATTTAGATACCTGGATGGTAGCCACCTCTTCCCTAGTTGCCAACCCTGTCTTCACTATTGATGAAGAGCATTAAGCATAAAGTCAGTGGTATGTTTTCTCTTCTCCTAAGGTAACTGTCTAGCTGAGATCAGCTTGATCTTGCTATAGCTTCTCTCCTTTGCTGATGGACTCTAGCTAACTAGCCCATTCTAGCTAACTTGCATTTTTCTGCAGGTATACGAGGCTTCTATGATCCTGGGTGCCTCCTTCCCACCAGTCATTTCAGTATCTCAACATAAAATTGAAATGCTGTAAGGAGAATTATCCCCAAAAGGCAGCATAGCACGAGTTTTGCACACCTGATATCATGTGCTCTTCAAGTCCTGATGCACCATGGTCAGACATCTTATTTACCTCCACACACTCCAAGAAGGGATGAGGCCACTGGTCTGCCCACTTGACAAGTGAGCATTAATAAAGGAAGTTGTAGCTTCATTTTTTAGATGGCAAAGGGGCCAGTCTGTCACTAGGGACACATTAGATGACACAGGCTGAGATGATGAAGTGACAGGGCCTGATTGACAGACCTAAAACAATATAGGTGACCCATGGTTGATTCGTATTGCATTGCTATGTGTACTGTTCAGTCTGTAACTTCTCACATTGCCATTATCAGTAGAATTGTGCTGTGCCACCTTTCATACACAGTACATGAAAAGGAGCAACAGACTCTGAGCCATCAACACCCTGGCTGGCCAATCAGCATGACCATGAGCAGTGTATGAAAGGAGAACAACTATGCAGGAATGCTGCACCTCAACAGCTCCCTTAGTTTAAAGATAAGAGATATACAGCTATCTCCTTATCTCCTCCTTGGGGCCTTGTCCATGCTGCAGGAGGGGGGGAAAATGAGCAGCTGAGGCCAGAAACTCCACATTTTTAGAATGATGTAAGTTGTTTATTTAATGATATAGAAGCTTGACCCTTTTGTAGTGATCTTGGGAGACCCCATCTATGAGTGTAGGACCCCACAGTTGTCCAGGACAAGCTCTCCAAATCATCACTGCAAAAGGGACTCTCACAGTGACTGCAGATCTAGATGATGATAATAGGGCAATTGGTGATGTATCTTTCTTGATTACTGTACTTATTCTCTTGCAATAATGATTAGACCCATTGCCTTGAAAGCTGTTACTGTTAACTTGTTAATCACTACTAATTATTTGTTTCCTTTCTTGGTTTAAAAAGTTAAGTAAAACTTGATTTCACAGAGTATGTGAGAGTTTAGGCTTTTATGTTGATTGCTCTGTGCTAAGCACTTTGTAGTAAAACAGATGGGAAGGCAGCACTTCATAGTTTTCTCCTAATCTCTGAAGCCAAGGTTCAACCTCATTTCTGTCTGACAACATAACAATGTTTGCCTGCAACTCCATATTTTCCTTGTCATTGTTAAGCCTGATCGAAAATGGTTCTTAATTCACTAATGTGTCTGGTGAGGTTGAAGTCCATTGAGAGCATATGAAAGAAATGGGCAGAGTCCTCTGTGAGAAGCCTGGGGTCATCTGGGCATGAGGGGAGATGAGCTCTTCCTCAGGCTTAAGCTCGTTCGTTAAAGCTTTAAAGTTTTATGATGTTTGGTTTTCAGATATGACAAGAAGATGAAAAAAAAACTGATTGCAAAATCCTGGGCATTTTAATGTAATATATGATGAGGATTTATTGAAAATTTTGTAATATAGCCTGTATCAGCATCTGCTTTCCAGATTAACAGAGGGCTTGCAAACAGCACTTTGGAAGCAACCTCCAAGATTATTTGAAAACTAGAGAGCAAATTCCATTTGGTGAGTGATTCATGGCATGGATTTGCACATCAGTTGTTCCTTCTTTCGTTGTCAAATATATTCTCTTCAGTGATATTATGCAGGAGGCACACAAACACTGGAACCATCCTGGAAGTGTTTATGTGCCAGGACTGTGCTACTGATCACAGCAAGGGCCAGAAAGTGCAGAGCTGGAGAGCATCCTCATCTAATGCAAATAGTTTTTATTTTGGAGCTGTTGAAACTTGGACCAGGAGCTGGAGATGGGCTGCAGTGGAAGATAAAAATATGAACTCAGTGCCTAATCTTCTGTTATAGTCAGTGGATGTTTGGTCAGTGGAGTCTCGATGGTATTTCACACCCAAAAATAGATACTAATGTTTGAGTAGATAAATAGCTCTCCAGACACCCTAAATCGTGCTAACTGCATTCCCATGGACTGCAATAAGAGCTGGGACAGCCATCACATGTGTAGGTCGTGATTCAGCTACTAGACCTAAGTGTCAAGTTTTACCCTAAGACATGTTGCTTAGTCTCCAGCTCTTAATCAAGAGGGATGCAGGTCCAGGGTCATATCTGGCAAAACCATGCACAGGTCTCGGATAGCTTAGGGTGTCTAACGTAATGATGGGAACCTGCTTTTACGTAACTAAGTCAAGGATTTACATGTGGTCACCCAAATTGAGATGCCTTAATCTGGAGCTGAATCCTACCCAGGATGCCAGGGACTGCATCAGACTGTCCCCAAGGATCACCACATAGCATGGACTCAGGAAAGGACATGCCCATGGTCCGTGCTGCTGGCTGTCAGATCAGGACCACACTGTGCTTCAGGTGAACTAAATTCGAGCTGCTGGCTGGACAGGGCTAGAGCATGGATGGACTCCTTGGAGGATGGTCCTTTGGGAGCATGTGAGTATGTGAGAAGCAGAAGCTCCTATTATAGAGCCACATGGTGAGAGGAACAGACCCATAAATGAGCTGATGTGGCAAGCTAGTGATGTATTCAAGGAGGGTGATTAGAAACCTTAATGTCATATCCAGGAGAGTGATTTATCTAGAAACCACCCAAAGAAGCTAAAAGGGATCTTGTGGCTGAGGGACAAGGCAACAAACAGGTAAGCCTGTTTACTTTATAGCTTTTCATTCCACGTGTTTTGGAAATGGGAAAATGAAGCCTGGGCTGCTCTCAGCAATGCTCATTCTATTTTGGGCAGTGCTACAAGGGCACCAGGGCATCATGCCCAGCTCCCTCTTAGCAGACTCAGAGGGTGGACCACAAGTGTGGTTGTTCACAGGCACTGTTCTTCAGATCTCTCTTCGTGGCAATGGGTTAATGAAACTGTAATTCAGGTACATCCTTTGTTTAGCTTAGAAACTCCCATTTATAGACTCATCCCATGAGGATTCTCCTGAGCTTCAAACAGTGACTTTTTGGATGCTGCATTGCAAGCTATTGTGTCCCTAAGTTCCCCTTGCCATGGTGAGAAGCCACAATGCATGACTCTGCCTGTAGAGAGAAGGACACAACTTTAAATAGAAATTAAAGCTGACACCCAGCATTGTTCAAAGGAAACACAGTGCCAGCCCCTGCCCTGATGTCAGGAGGAAGCTGTGCATCAACCTTAGCAGAGCTGATGAGCTCCGACATGAAGCCAGGATGTTGCAGGATTTTTGCAGCCTTCCCTGGGACTTTCGTACAAAATAAAGACAACAGCACTCACTTAACAACTGGGTGCTCTCAAAAGCAGATGGACTCATTAGAAGTCTCCTTCTTGGGGTTGATCATTGTGGGAGACTGAACCCGTGCAGGTACCCCAGATAAGATCACAGACAATCAATATGATCGGAAATCAAATAATTTATTAGCAAGCAAGCAAGCCTTTTGTACTTTTCTGTTATGTTGTCTAGTGTTTACGTAATGCTTGGCTAAAGCCCAAAGTTTCCCTTAGTAGTTTTTGTATAAGTAATCTTCCACGTAGACAGCCTTCTTGTTCTCACGCTGTAGCTGCTTCTTGACCTTGATGCATTCCAAACTTCTCCCTAGCAACCTGATAAGGCCACATCATTAGACCAGCATACATTCCCACAGATCATGGCCCTGGAGCTTGGCCAGCTTGTATGGCTGTAGTCACTGGGCTGGTCTGCAGCCACCATGTGTTCTACCAGTCACCTGTGCTCCATGCATTGCTTACTGCCTAAATGTCCTCATACTGATGGTTGTAGAAGCATGAAAAAGAAAAATACAGAACATCACAAAGGTTACCAGTTGTGTTTTTTCTTCACTTCTTGAGTGTGCATACACTGTGATTATCTTATTAGTTTAATAAAATGGGTAGGGGGGTCAGAGCCCTATCCTAGGTCCAGGGGCAGACTTGAAAAATGTTGTTGGCACTTTCCCATGACAGAGAATCCTATAAAGGCTGACACAAGATTGATGCCCCTGTCTAAAACAGGGAGAGGGTGGGAGAGGGTTCCCAGTTGCTTGCCTGTGTCGTGGGTAGTGGAAACTAGTGCTGGTGGACCCTGCCCCAGTAAACCTGTGCCAAGGGCTGCCTGGAGAATGCAAGGAGGAGGTGCTCAGGTGATTGATTCAGTCAGCAACTCCTTGGAAGAGGAGGCAGTGTCTTCATCTCCAGCTGACCCATGATAACAAGTGTCTCCTTGACTTGGTTTCAACTTTCTCATGTAAGATTTATCAAATGGGAATGAATTGCATTGATTCTGCCCACGTCAAACATGGCAAAGTCAGAGACTGCACACAATAAATGGCCCTTTCCTTGTGATTCCCAGTTGACTGCACACCACTAAGCCTTGGCAGAGATCTCTTTTCCCCTGCAGCTTCCACTAGCTGGTGGGAACCCCTCAACCCCAGCCAAAACTCAGGTATAAAGCCAGATTTAAGGACAATTGTGAGCTAGTGTTGCCATTTTGGGGAAAATGGCCCAGACTGTGAGCTCATCATTTATTTTGCACACGGATTGCCTTCTCCAGCTGACTGCTGAACCACAGGAGCAATTTCCAGCTATGCACTCCCATAGCATGTGTGCCCAGCTGCACACTGGTCTTGTAATGGCCACAGTGGTCTTCCTCTCTGTCCTTACCCAGGAGGAGACCTGGGCTACTACCTCTAGCTGTACTAGAGCTGTTCTGGACCTGTTAATATGATGGCTGCCCGCTGGTGGGAATCTCACACCTTGAGGTTATACTGAAGCAGAGTCAGGTCCCCCAAAGCATGCCCATGCTGATCTCCTTCATCAGCCCTCTGAGCTCTGCCCACCTCCAGCCCAGCTGCTGGCCACCTTGTCCCTCATCAGCCTCCCCGTAGTCTGTGTTAGTGACCATTAGTGTGTTTCATTATCTCCTCTGGAACATGCTAGTGACGGTCCTACTAACCTAACACCACTTGTGTGGAGGTGTCAGCTCCCTCTTCAGAAATGCCAGCCCACTGTCTCCATCATTTGAAAGTGCAAAGTTATGGCTAGGAGCTTAGTTTTTCCAAAGTTTATCCCAAGCTATGAGAAGCGCAGGACTTGCACAGACAGCATTGGGTGGATACCAGTCATTCACCTTCCTCCTCTGCACCCCATCACTTGCATGACATGGGTTTGTTGCAGGTGCCACTATTGGTACCTCTAAGCTACCACCAACAATCAAGCTACGGGTATGGGAAAACATGAGAAACTGATACTCCCAAAGGGACCAAGATGTAACATTTATCTGTGAGGTGGGATGGATGAAGCAGCTAACGCTTCTTTGATGGGATCTGTTTCCAGACTGTTGATCTCCCATCTGTCACAGAAGGAGATGTAATACAGCAGGAGGTTAGGTTGGATTTGCACCTCCATTGCACAGTGTTGTTAGGCAATTTTGGTGATACAGGTATGAGGGAAGGGTGACAGGCAGAGAAACAGCTGAATTGACTGTGGAAAAATGAGTGGTAGGAGAGCAGAGGAAGATTTGATTCAGTGGTTTCTCATCATCCAGCAGAAGGTTTCTCCAGAGCTGGTCCTCCTTAATCAGAAACTCCGTTTTGGATCTGATGAAGGTTTTTGGGGTTTTTTCTCTCTCTCCCTTGTTCCTTCGGAAATGATCAGACGAGCAAAGAGAGCATCACTGGAGATTTGAAATGAAAACAAGGATACTGGTAAGTATGCATTCGGTTGTGCTGAGATGCTGGCTTTGTGGGGAGAACTGGTGGCTCCTCGCAAGCAGGGTGCAAGTTAAGGACCACAAAGTGGATGTCCTGATGTCTTTCTGGGGTCTTGGGGTTCTGATACTGCCCTTCAGTTACTGGGGACACCTGTGGGAGAGGAGGTAAATTGTAGTGTTGATGGATCAGCACAAATCAGCTTTAATACCAACATGATTTTCTGCTATTGCCAACAACTGAACCACTGACTGCTTCCTCTCTAAACTTTTTGGTGAAGTAATTTTTCCTAAGGTCCAATCTGAACCTCTCCTGATGCAACTTGAGGCCATTTCCTCTCATCCTATTGCCTGTCACTTGAGAGAAGAGACCAACACCCACCTTGCCACAACCTTGCTACAAGGTAGTTGTAGACAGTGATAAGGTCTCCCCTCAGCCTCCTTTTCTCCAAGCTAAACCCCATTTCCCTCAACTGCATCTCATAAGGCTTGTTCTCCAGCTCCTTCACCAGCTTCTTTGCACAGACTCCAGGACCTCAGTGTCTCTCTTGCAGTGAAGGTCCCAAAACCGAATACAGTATTTGAGGTGCAGCCTCACTAATGCTGAGTACAAGGGGAGAATCACTTCCCTGGTCCTGCTGGCCACGCTGTTTCTGGTACAGGCCAGGATGCCAATTGTCCTTCTTGACCACCTGGGCACACTGCTGGCTCATGTTTAGTCAGCTGTAAACCAACACTCCCCCAGACCTTCTCTGTCAGGCAGCTTTCCAGTCACTCTTCCCCAAGCTTGTAGCACTACATGGGGTTGTTGTGCCCCAAGAGCAGGACCTGGCATTTGGCCTTGTTGAACCTCATACTGTTGGTCTCAGTCCATCAATCCAGCCTGTCCATATCCCTTTGTAGAGCCTCACTACCCTCAAGCACATCGACACTTCCATACAGCTTAGTGTCATCCATTAATTTACTAAGGGTACATTCAATCTCTTCATCCAGGTCATTGATAAAGATATTGTACATAACTGGACCCAGCACCTTTGCCCTGGGGAACACCACTTGTGGTTGGTCTTCAGCTGGATTTAACTCCATTGTACCATGACTCATCTCGTGATCGCTGTGCCCCAGGCATCCCCCAACTGTCACATCTCCCACAAGGCCTTCTCTGTTCACAGAAAACAGGACACCTTCCCTAGTTGGCTCATTCACCAGTTGTGTCAGGAAGTTGTCTTCCATGCACTGGAGGAACCTCTTAGACTGTTTCATCTCTGTTGTATTATACTTCCATCAGACATCTGGTAAATTGAAGTCTCCCACATGGACAAGGGCTGGTGATCATGATACTTCTCCCTGTCGCTTGTAGAATATCCCATCAGCATCAGGGCATCTAGTCCAAGCCCCCTGCAATAAGCAGGGACATCTTCAACAACATCAGGTTGCTCGGTGCCCTGTCCAACCTGACCTTGAATATTTCCAGGGATGGGTTCCCTCTCTGGGAAACCTTTTCCAATGTTTCATCACTCTCATCATAAAGAATTTCTTCCTTATATCTATTCTTGGTTCATTGCTGAAACCTGAACTTTATGGACATGCAGGAGTGGTGCTGGTGGTGGGTGGATCATGGGGAGATGAAGATTTTAAGACTCAGTTCAGTATAGGTTATCAGCTTAGAGGAGGAAAGTGATACAGACAGAGATGAGCTTATTCAGCTGCATCCAGCGACAGGATGGTGAGTTCTGTAGTAGGGGTGCCCATAGGCTACTGGGTGCTTCCCTGAAAGGGGAAAAACCCTAAAAAAACTTGATCGGGAGATCGGCGCTGGGCTCCCGGCTCAACAGCCCTTTCCACGCGGTGCCTGACGGAAGGGGGCGGTCCCGGAAGCTTCCACGGGGGATTTAAAGGGCCCTTAGGGAGCACAGCTGAAGAGGAGTGGGGCTTATTAAACAAGACAGTTTGAGTGGGGAAGGGCTGGAGCACGGTCAGAAGAGATCGAGGAAAATGGTGGATACCCGACAAAAGACTAAGGCCACACAAGATGGAGGCTGCCACCCAGATGGAGCCCTGGTGGGCACATGCAGCTACCCAGACCCTGGGCTGCAGTCAGTGCCCCCCTCCTATAGTGGCTCATGCCTTTGGCACTGGCTCCTCCTGTGGAAGCTGTGCTCGGGTAGGGGAACTGCTTCATATGGTGGAAGAGCTGAGGAAAGAAGTGGAAAGACTGAGGACCATCAGGGAATGTCAGAGGGAGATAGATGGGTGGAGCAGGACCCTCTCACAGGCTGCTGGAGCTAGTGAAAATGAGCACCATGCACTGGTAAGCTGTAAGGCCGGGAGAGACAGAGAGGGGGAATGGCAGCAGGTTCCTGTCCAGAGAAGGAAACCTGCTCCCCCCACCCAGGCAATTAATCCCCAGATCTCTCTGGGGAACAAATATGAGGTGCTGAGGGTGCATCCTAGCCCTAAAGATGAAGAGGGCTGCACCCACAGCCTAGAAATGTTTCTAAAACTCCATCGTCCTCCCACAGCCCTAAAAACATCCTCGGTTAAAAAGAAGAGGAGGGTGATTGTCTTGGGGGATTCCCTTCTCAAAGGAATGGAGGGTCCCATCTGTAGGCTGGACCCACTCCATAGGGAGGTCTGCTGCTTGCCGGGAGCATCAGTGAGGGAAGTTACTAGAAAGCTCCCTTCCCTGGTCAAAGATATGGACTACTACACGTTCTTAGTTTTTCAAATTGGTAATGAAGAAATAGAACGTAGAAGGCCTAAAGCCATTAAAAGGGACTTCAAGGCACTTGGGAGAATGATTGAGGGCTCTGGGGCACAGGTAATATTCAAATCCATCCCAATACTAAGGAACCAGGAGCATAAAATGAGGAATAAGAAACTGGTTAATGAATGGCTTAGGGACTGGTGTGAGAAGAGGGGCTTTGAGTTCTTCAATCATGGGGAGGCCCACGCACCCCCAGGCTTTCGTACCAGGGATGGGACACGCCTGTCTCCTAGGGGGACAAAAGCCCTCACCAAAAACCTAGTTAAGCTCATAAATCGAGCTTTAAACTAGGTGTGAGGGGGGAGGGGATGGAGACCAGGCCGGATGGGAGTGAGCCTGGAGGTGAGACTTCAGTGGCAAAGGGGTGGTGTGCTGGCGATGCCGGCCAGTATATCACCACTAAGCAAGAGGGGGTGAGTGCAGCTGAGGATGGTAGGCAGCAAACTGGCACTGTGGCCTTAGTTAAGTCAAGGACCGCTCAGTTGGGGAGAAGCCCTATTACGAAGGCTGTAGCTATGCCTGCCCAGCTGAAGTGCATTTACACCAATGCACGCAGCATGGGAAATAAGAAGGAGGAGCTGGAAGCTGTGGTAGGGCAAGGAGACTACGATGTCGTTGCCATTGCGGAGATGTGGTGGGATGACTCGTACAACTGGAGCGTACCCATTGTGGGGTATAACCTCTTCAGGAAGGACAGGAAGGGCAGAAGAGGAGGCAGGGTAGCCCTTTATGTTAGAGTGGGCTTTGATACCCTCGAGCTGGACTACGGTCAGGATGGGACTGAGTGCCTGTGGGTGAAAATCAGATGAGCCCATGGGCAAGAAGGGATTGTGAAGGGATTCTGCTATAGACCACCCAGCCAAGAAGAAGCAGCTGATGAGCTCTTCTGCAAACAACTGAGTGTAGTCTCAAGATCGCTAACTCTAGTCCTTGTGGAAGACTTCAATTTCCCGGATATAGGCTGGGAGTATAATACAGCAGAAAGGAAGCAGTCCCGGAGGTTCCTGGAGTGTGTGGAAGACAACTTCCTCACACAGCTGGTGAGCGAACCGACAAGGGACGGTGCCCTCCTGGACCTGCTGTTTGTGAACAGAGAAGGGCTGGTGGGGGATGTGAAGGTTGGTGGACGCTTGGGGCAAAGCGATCATGAGATGATAGAGTTCTCAGTGCGGGGTAAAATGAAGAAGGAGGTTAGCAGAACAGTCGCCCTCAACTTTCAGAGAGCAGACTTTGGGTTGTTCAGAAGGCCGGTCAGAAAAGTCCCATGGGAGGCGCTCCTTGAAGGCAAAGTTGTCCATGAGGGCTGGGCGCTCTTCAAGAAGGAACTCCTAGCAGCTCAGGAGAAAGCCGTCCCCATGTTCCGGAAAAGTAGCCGTCGGGGTAAGAAACCAGCATGGTTGAGTAGGGAGGTCCTAAGAGACATCAATAGGAAGAGGAGGGTCTATGACCTCTGGAGGAAGGGGCAGGCATCCTGGGTGGACTATAGCGAGGAAGTGAGAATGTGTAGGGAAAAAGTCAGGAGGGCTAAGGCCCAACTAGAAATGCAATTGGCCAAGACTGTGAAAGACAACAAAAAGTCTTTCTACAAATACATCAACAGCAAAAGGAGGGCTCGGGAGAATCTCCAGTCCCTAGTAGATGCAGAGGGAACAAGAGTAACAGGGGACGAAGACAAGGCTAAAGTACTCAATGCCTACTTTGCCTCAGTCTTTAACAGCAAGGAAAACTGTTCCCTCTGTGCACAACCCCAAGGGTTGGAAGAGAAGTATGAGATTCCCAAGGTCCAAGAGGAGGTGGTTAGAGACTTGCTTGCCCAGCTAGACGCCCACAAGTCCATGGGGCTGCATGGAGTCCACCCAAGAGTTTTGAGGGAACTGGCGGATGTGCTGGCCAAACCCCTTTCCATCATCTTCCAACAGTCCTGGATGACTGGGGAGGTTCCGCTGGCTGATGTCGTGCCCATCTGTAAGAAGGGGCGCAGGGAGGATCCGGGAAACTACAGGCCTGTCAGTCTGACCTCGGTACCGGGGAAAGTCATGGAGCGGGTGATCTTGAGTGCTATCAAGAAGCACTTGCAAGAGAACCGGGTGATCAGGCCCAGTCAACACGGGTTCATGAAAGGCAGGTCTTGCCAGAGTAATCTGACACCTTCTATGACCAAGTGACTAAACTCTTGGACGAGGGAAAGGCTGTGGATGTGGTCTTCCTGGACTTCAGTAAAGCCTTTGATATAGTTTCTCATAGCATTCTGCTTCGGAAACTGTCGGCCTCTGGTCTGGACGTGTGCACACTCTACTGGGTGAAAAACTGGTTGAATGACTGGGCCCAGAGGGTGATGGTAAACGGAGTTAAATCCAGCTGGAGGCCAGTTACAAGTGGGGTTCCCCAGGGCTCAGTCCTGGGTCCAGTCCTGTTTAATGTCTTTATCAACGACCTAGATGAAGGCAATGAGTCCTCGCTTAGCAAGTTTGCAGATGACACCAAGCTGGGAGGAATTGTCGATCTGCTGGAGGGTAGGGAGGCTCTGCAAAGGGACCTGAACAGGCTGGACTGCTGGGCTGAGACCAACGGCATGAGGTTGAACAAGGCCAAATGCAGGGTCCTGCACTTGGGGCACAACAACCCTAAGCAGAGGTACAGACTAGGAGAAGCCTGGCTGGAAAGCTGCCAGGAGGAGAAGGACCTGGGGGTGCTGGTTGACAACCAACTGAACATGAGCCAGCAGTGTGCCCAGGTGGCCAAGAAGGCCAATGGCATCTTGGCTTGTATCAGAAACAGTGTGACCAGCAGGTCCAGGGAGGTTATTCTCCCCCTGTACTCGGCACTGGTGAGACCACACCTCGAATACTGTGTACAGTTCTGGGCCCCTCACCACAAGAGGGATGTTGTGGCTCTGGAGCGAGTCCAGAGAAGAGCAACAAAGCTGGTGAAGGGGCTGGAGAACAAATCTTATGAGGAGCGACTGGGAGAGCTGTGGTTGTTTAGCCTGGAGAAGAGGAGGCTGAGGGGAGACCTTATTACTCTCTACAACTACCTGAAGGGAGGTTGTGGAGAGGAGGGTGCTGGCCTCTTCTCCCAAGTGCCAGGGGACAGGATGAGAGGGAATGGCCTCAAGCTCCGCCAGGGGAGATTTAGGCTTGAGATTAGGAAAAAGTTCTTCATGGAGAGGGTGATTAGGCATTGGAACGGTCTGCCCAGGGAGGTGGTTGAGTCGCCGTCCCTGGAGGTGTTTAAGTTTGGGGTGGATGAGATACTTAGGAGAATGATTTAGGGATTGGTGAGAATGGTTGGACTCGACGATCCAGTGGGTCTCTTCCAACCTGGTTATTCTTTGATTCTGTGAGAAGGGGCTTCAGGAAGGACTATTCTTCAGGTATTACCAAGACAGAGGCCCTTTATAGTGAGTGAAGGTGTTTTTAACCCTTGTTACATCTGATCTTGTTTGGGCATCCACCCTAGAGTGAGCTAGAAGCCTGTTCCTCTCCTTTGACTGCAAGAAGAGCCCAGGTGAAGGGATAGTATGTCTGCAGGGTCACCTTCCGGCAAGGAAGGGAGTGTGCTGAGACCCTGCTTCCTGGCATCCCTCCCAGCAGAAGAGCCTGAGAAGCGATGCTTTGTTCCCTGTGTTCATCACTGACTCCAAAACAGGTGCTAATCAGGGGCCAGAGCACAGACCAAACTCCTCTCTGGCTTCCACACGTCCACTCTCTCCATGCTGCCTCTCTGCAGTCAGCCAGAAAATAAACTCTGCCTATCTTCCCAGGAGCAGAAACCTCCTTGCCCATAAACAAGGCAACCTGGAAGGATACCAGCCACAGAGCTGGATGCAATTGCCAGCCCATAGGTGTTGGACTGTGCTCTCCTGGGGAGCCCTAGCACCCCTTTGCTCCTAAAATCCAGCTGGGTTTTCCCTCTGTGCACCCCAGCTCCTGCACACCTGGAAGAGATGGCAATAACCATGGGGACTGGCAGATGTCTGAAGCACTGGGTAATTTATAAAACTGACTTTCCCGATTTACACAAGCCAGGGCTTGGTCCATTGAGCTCCTACAATCTTGGAGTGATTCAGCATATTAAACATACTTGTGCACTGTCCTTAGCATTAAATAATTTGCTTTTCAAGCATATCTGAGTTGGAGAATATCTAATAATCCTGTGTGTGGGAAACCTCGACTGGTCCGAGGAGTTAGAGTGCGTGAACTTAAACATTGGCCTTGAATAGATGCCTGTGTATCCTTGGAGAAGCTGGAAGGCGCCAAGAAGAGCCAAGTAAACAAGATTAGGAAGCTGCCAGGCTGCAGGTGGAATCACCCAGTTATGAAGTTGCAACTGAGAAGGAGTCATCCAATTATGAACTGTCGGGTTTTAGCTAAAACAATTGTGCATGGACGCACAGCTCAGGAAGGGGTATAAAATGTCTTGTAAAATCAATAAAGATGGTCTTTTGGCCTACAACTTCTACGTGTCATGGATTGCCCCAACCGTGACATCTGGCGACCCTCGACGTGATTGCAGCACTTGGACCATAGACGGTTGACCGGAGACCTCTGAGGACTTGGACGACGGATCCGCAGAGCCATAAAAAGTACCCAGAGAAGCTGAGCATTGGAGGAGTGGGACTCCGGAGCTGCAAGCTGAGCAGCGAAGGAAGAAAGTTTCCATCTCTGCCGGCTGACCGATGTGGGAGAGAGTCTCCAGAGCTGTTTGCAGAAGAAAGCACCTGGATTGAGGTGAGCTGCTGGGAAATATGGGTACTTCCTTAAGTAAGGAGGAGACAACGATTGTTTCCATGTGGAAAACAATACTGCAAAAATGGGGAGTTAAGTTAGAAGAGTCGGACTTGTGAAAAATGCTCCTATGGAGTAAAGAACAGGAATATGAAGCAACTACCGTAACTTCCTTTAATGTTACTATCTGGAAGGAGGTGGGCGATAAACTGGTTGACTCTGCTATGCAGGGGGATAAAGACGCAGCAGCACTGTTACAAACATGGCGTCTTCATATGATACCCTGAATGATTTGAAGCTGCAGCGGGACCAGGTGGAGGGCATTGCTCCTGCTCCTGATACCTTACAGCATTTTGTGCCTGCCGTGTCACTCCTTGCAGAGGAACCAATTCCAGGATATAGGCTAGATTCCACAGCATGCCCTAGAATTCATGACCCATGAAGGGCAGGGGAGCTTTGGGATGATTCTGACAATGGGATGTGCACAAGACACCCTTTCACGGCCAGCGGTAAAACTATTAGAATACCTTTAGAGCTGCCAGACAATCCGGGGTCCTTGCCATCTGATAACGACAGTATAGTTCTGGCAGAGTCGTCGGCCCCACCATTTCTCTGTTAGACGAAGGAGGACATCAGCACTGTGTAAATTTGTCAAGTTACCCCCCCACTCCCAGAAGAAAGGCCTGATGAATGGGACTATGAGATGTTTGGGGGTGGGGAGAAAGAACGAGCAAAGACACAGAGTAGAACGGCAGTTGGAAAAACCTCTTGGGGGTCCCTCTTGCAGAGGAACATCTCAATTAGGGAATTTGCCTCCCATGCGTGCTACTATCTGTGCATACAATCGTCTATCTTTTTGGCAGAAGCTAAAAGCACAGGCTTTACGAGAGGGGGATTGGTAGCTGTTTGAGATGATAGATATTCCGTTAGTAGAGCCTGCTGCTGATCCTTCTGTGGCACTGGCATTTCCCATTGTGAGGGGAGATCCAGTGAAGGGGGCAATGGATGAGCACATACCGTACTCATGGAAAGTGACTCAAGATTTGCAGAAAACTGTGGCACAATATGGTCCAAATTCTCCAACAACTATGCAGTTACTCGGGCTGTTGTCTATGGAAGAAATGACACCTTTTGATTTTACTATGCTAGCGCAGATAATGTTTCAACCGGTACAGTGCCCTGTTTTTAGATCAATATGGGCACAGAAGGCTGAGGCCCAGGCACTTCAGAATTTACAGCTTCCACAAGATGATGTGCGTTTTGGTAATGGTGTGGACATACTAACAGGGACGGGACAGTTTTCTAACCCGCAGCATAGGCACAGTGGCATCCGCTGGTTTTAGAGCAGGTCAAGGCTGTGGGTCTGGAAGCACTAATACGAATGGCCAAATTAGCTGAACCTAAAGCAAAATACACCAAGATAATTGAAGCGTTGCCAGGGGACCCCACCCTGGACACCATGATACAGGCTTGTGCCAAGGTGGGATCCATAGGGCATACAGTAACAGCCCTAGCTGCGGCCTTGGCTGATGCGAAAACAAGGGACTTAAAATGTTTTGATTGTAGCCAGGTTGGGCATTTTAGACGAGCGTGCCCAAAAAGGAACAAGAGAGATAATGCAGCTGAAGCAGCGGGGGCAGCAGGGGTCACATGTCTTATGTGTGGGAAAAGCGGCCACTTTGCAACACAGTGTTGATTCAGAGGTTATCTAAATAGCCAGCCCTCGCTGCAGGGAAACGGCAAGAAGAGCACGAGGGGGCGTGCGCAGACAAAAATGCTGCCGCATCAGCAAACAATCCATCCCGCAGCCATCCTCAAACACAGGCCTATGCAACCGGCTGTCAGGGAAAACCAAGGGATCAGCCTGCATGGATGTATCCACCGCTGGCACAGTAACTCTAACAACACAGGGGGTGCATAAGGTTCCCTTGGATGCCTGGGGACCCAGTGGAAATGGACTAAGTGCATTACTAATTGGACGATCAAGTGCTACTATACAAGGACTTATGGTACATGCGGGAGTCATTAATGCTGACTATGAAGGACAAATTAATGCTATGGTTTCCACATCCACTCCACCTGTTACAGTGGAAAAAGGCACTCGCATTGCTCAACCTGTACCTTTTATGAGTTGTGTCCCTAGGACTAAACAGGTCACTTGAGGCACTGGAGCGTTTGGATCCACCAGACAACCACAAGTGCTTTGGATGCAAATGCTGTCTGACAGTCGACCTCTAATGGTGTGTACAATTATCCATGGATCTGACATCGCCAAAATCGTTGAAGGTAAATGGACTATTTAGATACAGGTGCAGATGTCACTGTTATTTCCCAACGAGATTGGCCTTCCTCTTGGCCTGTAATCTCTACCACTCAATACCCCTTCCCTGGCAGCTTCCTAATCTTGTTTACTCGGCTCTTCTTGGTGCCTTCCAGCTTCTCCAAGGATACACGGGCATCTATTCAAGGCCAATGTTTAAGTTCACACACTCTTCTAACACCTCGGGCCAGCCGAGGTTTCCCACAATCTGGTACTGGTATTACCACTGCCGTACCAGTAATGGGAGAGATGCTCAGCACCACTGGAAATCAGTCTTGTGCTTCCCTCCCTGGATCTTTAGCATCCTGGAGGAGGTGGACAGGAGAGGAGATTGATTCCCTATGGATCAGATTTGCTTTTAGAGCTAATCCTGCTAGAATCACACACATCAGAGCCAAGGGCTGCAGTTGCATGTCTCCCCCTCTTTACAGGCTCTGGAGCTGCTGCTGGATGTTTTGCCAATGTCAGGAGAGGCATATTTAGATTTTGCTCATGCAAAACCAGCTTCTTCCTTTTCATACAGGCTAAAAAATAGTCTTCCCAGTGAAAAATTGTGGTTATCAAGACTAATGTATGTTTCTGGCCAACAGGGTACGATTGCAGGCATACTGGGGTATAGCACAGGGGCAGAAAAGGGGAGTAATAAAAAAGGACCCGTCTCTTCTACAAACATCTCCCTATATAGTCTGAACACTCCTCTTCTGACTTGTGCTAGTGGTGTCTTTTTCTCCTAGGGTACAAGATATGCAAGGCAAATTCAAGCAGCTTCAACTCATTTAGGAGCTCTTCAATGGAGGAACATTCAGAGGACAATGTGGGTGACTGTAGCTATTAAGTCGCGGACCTCGTTGAGGGTAGAATGAAATCCCTTCATTGTGTAGAGGCAAAGCCTTATACAGTGTTTTTCTACCTAGCTAGCAGCTACCCCAGTGAATTTCCTCTTCTAAGATTCCATGACTACAGTGATAAAGTGCAATGACTACTTGCTACAGATGTGCCCCTTATCTTCATGTTTTCCTTCTTTGCTTGTTCATCTTATGCATTCTTTTCTTACTATCCCACAGGTCTTACGCTAACAATTCCAAGGTGTCAAGCTAGCGAGCATGGGAGCATCGACCACTTACTCAGTGCTTGCTGCTGATACTGTGGGCATGCCAAAGCCTTGTCCACTTGCCCTGGCATATGCACAGGAGTGGAATCTTTTATGCCCACAGGTGACAATTCGCCTACACCAGAGAAGGAGCAAAGGACAGAATGACACCACCACCCGCCATGTTAATACAACCCCTACAAAGAGGAAAAGGCGAGTCATAATTGCAGGAGACACCCTGCTGAGGGGAACAGAGGGTCTAATATGTCAAGCATCAAATGGGAGCGACCTTTCCTAAAGCGGGAGGAGGGTCTTTGCTCAGGAGCTTGCAGGGCTCATTGATAGGGCTTTAAACTAGACGTGAAGGAGGAGGATAATATCAGGCTTCCCTGTGACAAGCTGTGGAAGGGCACACAATGGTTGGAAGGATGGAGTGCTGCTATGGGCCCTCCACCTGTTGCTCCAGGGCATGCTGGGGACACTGCCACACAGTTGAAGTCTAGTGGAGATCGGCTGGGGTCTCCTCAGGTAGTGGTGGCTCCAGACCTGTTCAACATCTTTATCAATGACCTGGATGAAGACATCGAGTTCACCCTAAGCAAGTTTGCAGATGACACTAAGCTGGGAGGAAGTGTGGATCTGCCAGAGGGTAGGGAGGCTCTGCAAAGGGATCTAAACAGTCTGGACCACTGCACTGAGACCAATGGCATGAGGTTTAACAAGGTCAAATGCCGGGTCTTGCACTTGGAGCACAATAACTCAATGCAGTGCTACAGACAAGGAGAAGTCTGGCAGGAAAGCTTGTTGTAACTTCAATAAGCTTCCTCTACTTGCGGTCTGGCAGCTTCTTAATCTTGTTTACTCAGTTGTTCTTGGGACTTTCCGGCCTCTTCAAGGGTACACAGGTATCTGCTCAAGGTCAATGTTAAACTTGCATTCTGATCCCTCGGACCAGCTGAGGTCTCGCATAGTCACCAGGGATGCTAAAGGTGCTGTTTGAAGCCTGAGATATTTCTTGCCATTACTTGGTTTCTTAGATGCAGTGGTTCCTCATGCAGTGGTTTCCACAGCCAACAAGGCTTCTGTGAGACTTGGGAGCTGCAGAGCTTTTGTGGACTTAACTTCTGCCTTGTATCATGACACGTGGGGTCAGGTCCAACTATGGCTGAGATGAGGTCCAACCTGTTGGGACCAGTGGCATTGGCCCGACCTGTGATGACTTTGGGAGCATGGGATGCAGCGGAGGGGAGATTTTGCTTGCTGGGATAACCTGCTCCAGAGCAGGGTTTTCCCCTGAGAATCAAACTTTGTCATGTGCAAAGTTTCTCCAAAATCCATGAAGCAATGGGGAATGAAGACAGCCAGGCACCCACAAAGATGTTCAGGCAAGAAAGGCTCTGCCCTCCTCCCCTCCCTGCCCGTGCCTGTCCCAGTTGCCCACGCTTGTCACATTGAGCTCCATTTTTACCATCTGAGGAGAAGCAGTTGAATTTAAGTGCTTTCATATCTGCTTCTCCTCCAAGCCATGATTAATTGAGGCCAGGAAGGCAGCCAGGAGTGCTAGGGCAATATTTGCAAGAAGAAAGGGATATTAATGAGTCACAGGGACAGGGATGGGGATGACAGGGAGTGGGGAGGCAGCAAATCTCCTACTACTCCCAGGGATGATTCAAACCTCAGCTTTGCATCTATATGAATCAAAATCAGTCTCCCCACCATTAAATTTCCAGTGCTGGGGCTGCTGTTTCAGTGAGACCTTCAGTGGTGGGAAGATAGCAGGTTATTGGGATGGGGGAGGATGTCTTTGAGTTATCAGTCACTGCATGACTGGAGGGTGGAGAGTTTGTAAGAAAATGGTGGGTTTCCTCATCAGAGCTTACCCAGCAACCCTGTTAGGCTGGGCCTAGTTATTTCAGTTATCAGAGTTATCAGAGTTTGTAGATGCCCCATCCTTGGAAACATTCAAGGTTAGCTTGGACAGGGCTCTGAGCAACCTGATCGAGTTGAAGATGTCCCTGCTTATTGCAGGGGGGTTGAACTAGATGACCTTTAAAGGTCCCTTCCAATCAAAACCGTTCTGTTCTATTTAGCATTTCTCCACTGCATCCTTCATGAACAGGGTCCGTTCAGTTGCTGGCTCAAAATGCTGATGGTCTCAGCCACAAAGCCCAGTTAGGAGATGAGGAACAAAAAGTGGTGTACAGGGGATGATGGCACACCAGTTCCCAGCTTTTCCACTGCCTTTTTACCTAATGCTGGAGAGCTAGGCAATGAAAGCCTGGCCTGTCTTTAGCAGCAAGGCAATCAGAAATGAGGATAATTTCCCATGGAAAGGAGATTTGGCAGCACTGCAAGGGGAGGTTCATACCCTGCCTTAATGATATATCAGCATTCAGGGTGAATCTAGTGTTTGAGTTTTATGTTCCATATTACTTTCTTAATTTTTGTTGATTCACTTTATTTTTTGATACAGTGCTATAGAAGCACCTCGGTGGGCATAGATGGCTCTGCTAGCACTAACTGTCACCTTGTGGCTTGACCTATATTTAATCTAGGGGCAGAGAGGAGCCATACATGGGCTTGCCAGTCCTTTAGCATGGTGACACCCCTGCCTGTGTCAGCATTGGTGCAGGCAGCCTTTGCCTGCCTGCTGCTTCAAGTTGAGTAGCTGGTCTTGGTGGTCTCCTGTGCTAATGCAGCAGTGACTAGGGCAGCTACAGCTGGCTTGGTGACCCCTGGACAACCTTTTAAACTTGGGCAAAGAGTCACCCTGAAGCATGTGCACCAGCAGAGCTGAGAGGAAGAGCTTGATCTGAGTCTCCTCTTGAGGTGAGGCTATACAAAACTGATGGCTGTTGGGTTCATGTTGCTGTTTGTCCCTAGCCCTGTGCTGGGCTGTGTTGCTTTCTTCTGGTCTTCAAGTGGACTGTGGCAGAATGTGATCTCTTCCTCTGCAGGGTGTCTCATGCAGGATATCTCTGGTCCATGCCTGGGTTCCTAGGACATTGTTGAGCCAGGTAAGCAGGCAGGGATTGCTGCTGGCTGACCCTGGTTTCTTTTCCCTGGAAGATCAGATGATGTTTGCTTCTCTTCTGTGAGTCATCTTCGCTGTAGTCTGTTTATGGTTTGCTGCCCATTGCAGAGAAAAATAAAATCTCTTATGTCACCCTGATATATAAAGCTAGCAAAATGTTGAAAATTATGAGGTTCGTCTGGGAAACATTAACAACTCAGAAGCACAGGGGTTCATCCACCCTCTCCTAAGATGGAGCCCTAAATTCTAGTACCCACTGGTCTGCTGGTGGCTCTTGTCTCAGAATTGCTCTGGATAAGATGTACTGTCAGGGGAAGCAAAGGGATTTATTTAGGTTGACTAGGAAGCTGGCACTTTCCAAGCTATATGGTCATGGGGTGACATCTGTTAAGGAGACAGTCTGATGGGACTGGTTGGCACATCAGTGTGAAGGGACACCTGCTCTAAATGTCTCCTGGGACTCACTCCATGCCAGCTGATAACCCATATAATTTAAGAGAGGTTTTGCTTCTTGCTGCTCTGCATTTCTGCCCAGTGCTCCAGGACAGATCCAAACTCCACCAGCATCAGGGGAGATTTTTCATTCACTTCAGCTGCCTCCATACTCCCAGAAAGATGATGTGACACAACCTGCATGTAGCACTTTATTCCTGGTGAGAAATGCACTTACCCCAGTGACCTTTCACACCATCAAACAGAGGGAATGGGATGTTGACCCCCTCTCAGGCAGCCTGAGAGCAGGGCTGTCAGAGCTGGGGAGCTTGCATGCCATTAAAAGAAAATCTCCCCACAGTACCCAAGGAACCTGAGTGCTAGTTCAAAAGGTTTCAAAACACTGTCAGCTCCTGTTTGGGGCTGCCATGCTGAAGGGAGATCCTGCCAAGAAGGTCATAGGCTGAAACAAGCTGAATTTGAAGTGACTGTGGTTTGAAATGATCTTCCAGGTTTGTCAGCTCTGTCAGAATTTAACTCGCGTAAGGGCAGTCAGGAGCCTGGGGTGTATTGGACTGGGTGACCAGCCAGCCGAGGATGAGTGTTCATTCAGGTGACCCAGCTGGACTCCATGCTTTCTTCAGCGAGGCAGTGCTCCAGTTTATCTGCAGCAAGGGAGAAAGTGCAGGGAACACAGGAAAAGAAGGAACAAGGATATCGGCCTCAGTGCTGAGTTTGCCACGTGTGCTCAGGAATCTCTGATGGGAGCAGAGTGGTAGGGATTCATCCATCCCTCCATCTAGCTCAGATAGTTTCCAGACCGTGGGCATCCTTGCCCATGCACATCTCTTTCTTCTCAACAGATCTGATGTTTGCTCATGTCAATGGTAGCGCCTCCATTGACTTCCATGGCTCAAGGTGAAGCTTGCTGTGCTTGTCTTCCATCAACATTTCATTTAAAACATAACCAGCTCATGAATACTGTTGCTCCATGTTTCTTCATCAAATCACCTTGTAAAAATATTTAGAATAGCTTTTTACCAGAAGCAGCAGAGCCTGGCAAAAAAAAAGGAATATTTCTTGGTATGGAAAAGTATCCCCAACCAATCAAAAGTCAATTTACTCTCGTGGAGCAGAGACAATCTAACAGTCTCCCTTTTATTTTGCAGTTCACAGATATTAAGTTCATATCTGAAATCTTTTACTGAAAATTTGGCATCATTTCTTCCCCTTTTGCCCAGGGAACTGGTAGATTTGAAGTCGTTTCATCCTTTATGGTTCTGCCAGAACTGATTACCACAGAACAGGTAGCATCACCGGGTTGGGAATTGCAGCCTGCATTTTGTCACCTACCAGAAGTCCTGTCAGTCAGTGAGAGCTGAATTGTCCTCTTCTGCTAACAAAAATATTTATTTCAACCTGTCATTAAGGATATTCATGCAACAGGGTGAAACATGGGAATGATCTATGCTTTGTGAGTTTTAAAAAACCATTTTGTATTTGTCTTGGTGGTAGACAAGTGGTAAAGAGCTCTGTGCTCACATCTGTAATAAGTGAGTTTTGGAAGAGGTTTTCTTGTCTGATAGTTCACTGAAAACTGTGTGGAAATGCCATTCTAAAGGCTGTTAAAACACAATCACTCGCTGATTTACACAGTCAAGGAGTGCCTCTTTACTAGATGTATGCTGAATAAAAGCAGTTCAAGTGATGCTTTTAATAAATAGATAATGGAAAGGCATTTTATCTTCTTCTTTAATCCATTATGTTAGTGTAAGGTAGTATATCCCTCCGATAGATTTTGAGATAGTAGAAATCAAAAGTCAAAGCATTTTCTTTGTATCACTCTGAAGTCAAATAGTGCACTGGTGAAAGGCACTGGGTTCACAACGCTTGCGAACTGGGATTCTTTGGACATTGAGCAATGATGGATGGGTTTAGTTGGGTCTCCCTGAGCTGGTGTGCAGGGCACTGATCACAGAATATCTTGGGTTGGAAGGGACCCATAAGGACCATAGCATTCTGCTACGGAAACTGTCAGCCTCTGGGCTGGACAGGCACACACTCTCCTAGGTGGAAACTAATTGGATGGCCGGGCCCAAAGAGTGGTGGGAAATGGAGTTAACTCCAGCTGGAGGCCAGTTACAAGTGGAATTCCCCAGGGCTCAGTGCTGGGTCCAGCCCTGTTCAATGTCTTTATCAACGACCTGGCTGAAGGCATTGAGTGCACCCTTAGCAAGTTTGTGGATGACATGAAGCCGGGTGGAAGTGTGGATCTGCTGGAGGGTAGGGAGGCTCTGCAAAGGGACCTGAACAGGCTGGACTGCTGGGCTGAGACCAACGGCATGAGGTTTAACAAAATCAAATGCCAGGTTCTGCACTTGGGGCACAACAATCCTGTGCAGTGCTACAGACTAGGGGAAGTCCGGCTAAAAAGCTGCCTGGAGGAGAGGGACCTGGGGATGTTGGTTGAACATGAGCCAGCAGTGTGCCCAGGTGGCCAAGAAGGCCAATGGCATCTTGGCTTGGATCAGAAACCATGTGACCAGCAGGTCCAGGGAGGTTATTTGGGGCACAACAACCCTAAGCAGAGGTACTTGGGGAACAACAACCCTAAGCAGAGGTACAGACTAGGAGAAAACTGGCTGGAAAGCTGCCAGGAGGCGAGGGACCTGGGGGTGCTGGTTGACAACTGACTGAACATGAGCCAGCAGTGTGCCCAGGTGGCCAAGAAGGCCAATGGCATCCTGGCTTGTATCAGGAACGGCGTGACCAGCAGGTCCAGGGAGGTTATTCTCCCCCTGTACTCGGCACTGGTGAGACCGCACCTCGAGTACTGTGTTCAGTTCTGGGCCCCTCACCACAAGAGGGATGCTGAGGCTCTGGAGCGAGTCCAGAGAAGGGCAACAAAGCTGGTGAAGGGGCTGGAGAACAGGCCTTATGAGGAGCGGCTGAGAGAGCTGGGGTTGTTTAGCCTGGAGAAGAGGAGGCTGAGGGGAGACCTTATTACTCTCTACAACTACCTGAAGGGAGGTTGTGGAGAGGAGGGAGCTGGCCTCTTCTCCCAAGTGACAGGGGACAGGACGAGAGGGAATGGCCTCAAAGGGAATGGCCTCAAGCTCCGCCAGGGGAGATTTAGGCTTGAGATTAGGAAGAAATTCTTCACAGAGAGGGTGGTTAGGCATTGGAACGGTCTGCCCAGGGAGGTGGTTGAGTCACCGTCCCTGGAGGTGTTTAAGGTTAGGGTAGATGAGGTGCTTAGGAGCATGATTTAGGGAATGGTGGGAATGGTTGGACTCGACGATCCAGTGGGTCTCTTCCAACCTGGTCATTCTGTGATTCTGTGATTCTGCCCCTGTACTTGGCACTGGTGAGACTGCACCTCAAGTACTGTGTTCATTTCTGGGCCTCTCACCACAAGATGGATGTTGAGGCTCTGGAGCGAGTCCAGGGAAGAGCAACAAAGCTGGTGAAGGGGCTGGAGAACAAGTCTTACAAGGAGCAGCTGAGGGAGCTGGTTTTTTTTAGCTCAGACAAGAGGAGGCTGAGGGGAGACCTTATTGCTCTCTACAACTATCTGAAAGGAGGTTGTAGAGAGGAGGGTGCTAGCCTCTTCTTCCAAGTGACAGGGCACAGGACAAGAGGGATTGGCCTCAAGCTCCACCAGGGGATGTTCATGCTGGACATCAGAAAAAAAAAAATTCATGGAAAGAGTTATTGGGCACTGGAACAGGCTGCCCAGGAAGGTGGTTGAGTCACCATCCCTGGATTATAAAGACGGATGGATGACGTTCTGAGGGGCATGGTTTAGTGGTTGATAGGAATGGTTGGACTCGATAATCCAGTGGGTCCTTTCCAACCTTGTGATTCTGTGAAGTTTGTTGTTACAAGCTTGTATTTTTACCTTAGTGAAAATGTCAACAACTGTCCCCCAAGTCCTTCATAAAAATTTCCACAGCATGTTTTTCTCCTTCCAAGCTCCTCATGACAATTTTTATTGTTTTCATGCCTTCTTGTTTTTGCCACCGATGTTGACTCTTCTCAGGCCGGCAGCTCACTGGCTATCAAATGCTCTGCACTTCTGCTCCAGAGGCCCAACAACACTCATGGCCATTTCTTCCTCACTGTCTCTTCTGACATTTCCCAGCATCCACAATTACCTTTTAAACATGAAAACCCAACAGCTCTTACCCAAACTGTGAACACAGAGACCTTCTTAAACCAGGTGGGTCATTTCCCCATCCTCCTGACCCAGTGGTACTCCAGTGATTAAGGTGTGCATCAAGATTATGGTCTCACATTTCTTTCTTCCATTTACTCTGTCACCTTTAAAATAAGGTCAACATTTGGAAGCACTTAGTGAAAGCTTAACCTCATTACCTGGATTGGTGTTGAAGTTAATGAGGATACACACCATAGCAAACAGAAACACATGAAGGTGTGTGAAATAGTCAACTCGGAGGAAACAATGTCAGCCTTTTCCACGTTTCCCATTTACAAGCAGTTTCTTGTGAGATTTGAGGGGGAAATATGTTGCTGGGTTTTATTTCCTCTGGTTCTCTGAGGGCTGGATTCACTTGAGTTGGTTATTGGGCTCCAACTAAAAAAACCATTTAAAGCCAGCCTGAAAAACTAAGGTTGGAAAGGAAAAATTGCAAAAATTCACAAAACACTTGTGCCAGTTTATTCTTAGAAAGAAAAAAAAAAAAACAGTGGAAAGCAAAACAGTCAAAATTTATTTTGCCCATGAAAATTTGATGATCCCTTATTTTTCTGGTTGGACAGGCATCCTTTAAGTACCCCTTCTTCTGGAAAACTTTCAGTTCAATGTATTTATATAATAATTAGAGCTTCCCTGACCTAGGATAAGCAATTATTACAACCTTCTTTATTTTACTGGGTGATTCCTGTTGTGCTTGTGAACCGAGATGGGGTCTGGCATGACCCTTTCTTCTCTTCTTTCTCCTTCTATTCTTATTTCATACATTGTTAAAAGTATAGTCTCTCTTCCTTTATAGTCTAGGGGACCAGTTCATCCTTCCGTTAGCAGTGATCAAAAACTGGGAACCAACTTCACATGGAAAATGGCAAATTACTTCCAGGGTTTAGTGGGGGCCTATTGGTCTGCAGTGGCACTGAGATGTTTCAGTTGTCACTGCCCCTCCTCCAAGTAATCATCTGTATGAAAATGTTTGATTTGACTTGCAGGAATCTGGGGATATTTTTAATCATTAGAATCACTGAGGTTGGAAAAGTCCCTTTTAAGACCATCCAGTCCAATCATTGACCTAACACTTCCAACTCCACCACTAAACCATGTCCTTAAGCACAACATCTACATGTCTTTTAAAGATCTCCAGGGATGGTGACTCAACCACTTCCCTGGACAGCCTATTCCAATGCTTAACAACCCTTCTGGAGAAGAATATTTTCCTAATACCTAATCTAAACTTCCCCTGGTGCAACTTGAGGACGATTCTTCTTGTCCTATTGCTTGTTATTTGGGAGAAGAGACCAATCCCTACCTTGCTACAACCTCCAGGTATTCATGGAGAACATTAAGGTCTCCCCTGAGCCTCCTTTTAGCTTTCTCCAGTTCCTTCAGCAGCTTCTCATAAGACTTGTGCTCCAGACCCTTCACTAGCTTTGTTGTCCTTCTTTGGACACGCTCCAGCACCTCAGTGTTGCTGGGGTTATTTCCATACACACTGATTAAAAAACAACTTGGGAAATGACATGATGAACAATGCACTTTGGGTGCATGGGATGAAAGTAATTGTTTCTTCAACAGATTGGCTTTGGTGGATTGATGAGAGCAAACCATTTTGATGGGAAAAACAAAACAGGTTTTGTGAGAAATGAAGAGTAGCTTATTTTTGTGCTCAGGGTGTAGGTGGGTGATTCGATGGGTACTCCCATCCCACGGGGAATGCAGGCTGTGGAAGCACCAGGAAAAGCAATGGGTGGCAATTAGTGTTCCTCTCTGTGCTAGCTTGGCAATTGCTGGATGCTGCCCAAGTTTTTCTTTACCCTTATCTGTGGCCAGACATATTGTTTGCACTGACTTCATTTACTGATTTACCCAGACACTCCTTAGATATCCAGTAGTCAGCAGAGTTACAGTTAGTTAACAAGAGTTTGAATCTGGGGATGGAAGTGATATTTTTTTTTTTCTACAGACCAAGAAAGCATGTCTGGGAATGCCAGGTTGCCCTGGACTATCTTGCACTTGATTTTGCCTCATGCTTCAGAAATATTTCCCTTGTATAAAAATTTTTTGTTGTGATTTGGGTTTCTTTTAAATGTGCTTCTTTAAAGGAAAACCAACAGAAAGGCAGGTAACATGGAAGTTAGCGTCCACCAGCTCTCATCAGATTTATTGTATTAACAAAATATCTGTATTTCCTCATTGTTCTAATACCTGTTCCAGAATGGAACTAGAATTTTATTAAATGCAGTGTTTAAATTAATGCTCAGAGATATAACTGCTTAATTTGGGACAGAATCTCAATAATGAGCTGATCCCTAGAGCACCCAATGAGGAGGAGGGACCTGTATTTATCAGTCAACCCTTTGGGGTTGTGCACATGCTGACAAGCTGTGCTCAGCCAGGTTAGGTTGCTCATGGTGGCAGAGGTAGAACGCTTTACTGAGCTGGGCTCCAGTGGGGTGACTCCTCTGCTGGGGATGTCCTTGTGGATGGGGACTGCAGGAGATGAGTGTGGGATGGGGTCATTGGCCATAGCTGAGGTGGCCAGGAGGTAGCTTCCAAATCTGGATGCCAGTGGGGCTTTGAAGCCCCACACTGGGCACTTGGAAAAGGTTTCAAAGTCACTCATTCCTTGGACTGGACACTCAAACTGGAGTCCTGTCACCTGGGCAACATAGTGTGGAAAATATAATCCATGTTTTTGTTCACTGATTAAAGTTTGTTCTAGTTTTTAAAGTTTGTTCTAGTTTTAAGTCTCTAGGTACTTAAGTATAGCTATTCGCTGACACAGCTGCTTATTGAAGAACCAGGATATGGTCAAGAGCCGGGAAGCTGGGATGCGATGATGAATGGTTAAGATAAGACATTGTGAAAACAAAGCTGATAAGATTCCAGAAATTCCAGGAAGCTGCAGACCCAAGAGCGTATTGTACCAAAACCTGCATCACAACGAAGATTGAAGACTCATGGATATGCAGGCGCAGAGTACTAACAAAAAAGCATGTAGCAAGAAACAGAACTGTATAAAAAAGGGGAACTGAGACCTGGGAAGGTGCGACAGTTTGCGGAGCAATAGACTCCCCTGTCGCCCAGCGCTGTTTTTGCCTTTGCCTTGCTTGCTATAATTCAATAAATTCTAATTGAACCCATACTCTTGTCTGCAGTCTATTACGGCGGCTCTATTTGCTGGGGGCACGAAAACACCGTGAGCCCTTGATAAAATTAAAGATAGGTCCTCAGCAACAAGAGTTCGAATTCCTGGTAGATACTGGGGCAGAACGATCGACCATTCAGGTATTGCCAGAAGGATGTAAAATATAAAAAGAAACTGCTCAGGTAGTAGGGGCAAAGGGGGAGCCTTTTGAAGTTCCGATTATCAAAAGAGTAATGGTAGAGGCAGAATCTAGGATAGGGATAGGAGACCTCTTATTAGTACCCGAGGCAGATTATAATTTGTTAGGAAGAGATTTAATTGTAGAGATGGGCATTAATGTAGAAGTGGTAAATAAAGAAATAGAAATAAGACTTTGCCCCTTAAGGGTAGAGGATGAGGATAAGATTAACCCAGAGGTTTGGTATACGCCTGATAGTGTGGGGAAGCTAAACATACCCCCCTTTTCGGTAACCCTGAATGATCCTGATGTACCAGTCAGGGTCAAACAATACCCCATATCCCCCGAGGGAAGGAGGGGATTAAAGCCAGAAATTGAAAGACTTTTGAGTAAGGGACTTTTAGAACCTTGTATGTCCCCCTATAACACACCCATTTTGCCAGTAAAGAAAACAGATGGATCATATCGACTAGTACATGACTTGAGAGAAATTAATAAGAAGACAGTAGCCCGTTTCCCAGTAGTAGCAAATCCTTATACTTTGTTAAGTAAGTTAGGACCCGAAAAACAATATTATAGTGTAATTGATTTGAAGGATGCATTTTGGACATGTCCACTAGATGAAGAAAGCAGAAATTATTTTGCATTCAAATGGGAAGATCCAGACACACACAGAAGGCAGCAATTGCGATGGACTGTCCCTCCACAAAGATTTATGGAATCCCCAAATCTGTTTGGACAGGCCTTGGAGCAGATTCTGCAGGAGTATCAAACAGAGGAGGGGGTGGTACTTATCCAATATGTAAATGACCTTTTAATCGCGGGGGAAAGAGAGGACAAGGTGCGGAAAGTATTAAATTACTTAACTTTTTAAGTACTAAAGGGCTCAAGGTATCCAGGGCAAAACTGCAATTTGTAGAAGAGGAAGTAAGGTATCTTGGGCATTATTTAAAAAAGGGTGAGAAGAAAATAGACCCCGAAAGGGTGAAAGGGATATTATCTATGCCACCGCCAAGAAGTAAAAAACAAATTCGGCAACTGTTGGGCCTCACAGGTTATTTCAGACAGTGGATTGAAAACTATAGCACTAAGGTTAAGTTTTTATACGAAAAATTGGGCCAGGAAGGGCTAGTAAAATGGGATGAGGAAGACGATAAACGACTACACACCTTACAACAAGATCTGGCCAACGCTCTGGTGTTGAGTTTGCCTGATTTAAAAAGACCCTTTTATTTATTCGTGAATACCGATGCTGGGTCAGCCTATGGGGTTCTAACTCAGGAATGGGCAGGGAAGAAGAAACCCGTTGGATACCTGTCAAAATGATTAGATCCCGTAAGCAGAGGTTAGCCCACTTGTTTGCAAGCCCTAGTGGCCTGCGCTTTGCTTGTAGAAGAAGCTAACAAGATCACTTTTAATGCAGAGTTGAAGGTATTATCCCCCCATAATATTCGGGGAATACTGCAGCAAAAAGTAGAAAAGTGGATAACAGATGCCAGGCTTTAAAAGTACGAAGGGATCCTTTTGGATTCTCCAAAATTGACCCTAGAAGTAACAAATTTGCAAAACCCGGCCCAATTCTTATACGGGAAGCCTGTTGAGGGAGGGTTGATCCATGAATGTCTATCTACAATAGAAACACAAACCAAAATACGACCAGATTTGGACGAAGAAGAACTAGAGGAAGGAGACAAGTTGTTTGTGGACGGATCTTCACGAGTGGTAGATGGAAAAAGGGCTTCAGGTTATGCAATAGTTGGAGGAGAAAGGCTGACAGTCATCGAATCCGGCCCATTAAGTAAAACATGGTCAGCGCAGGCCTGTGAGTTGTATGCTGTATTACGGGCATTACAACTATTAAAAGATAAAGTGGGAACCATTTATACGGATTCAAAATATGTGTACGGAATCATACATACCTTTGGGAAAATATGGGAGGAGCGTGGACTAATTAACTCCCAAGGAAAGGACTTGGTTCACCAGGAATTAATCAAGAGAATATTGAAGGCTCTGAGAGGGCCTAAGAAAATTGCGGTACTCCATCTGAGGGGGCATCAAAGGGGACTAGACTTTAGGAGTAGAGGAAACAATGCAGCTGATCAGGAGGCTAAGAAAGCTGCACTGTTAACATTACAACACGTGTCCTCCAAACACAGAAACCCAATGGTTGAAAGGAGAAAATGTGAGATTTGTGGGGAAGGTCTGCAGAATCTTCCTTGCTATATCTGTTGGAAGGACTGGGGCGTTGATGCTATAGAATGTGCCTGTCACAATCTACAGGCAGACCATTGCATACACCACGGAAAAATATAGAGGGTATATAGTTTTACTGCACAAGAGAAAGAGAAGATGAGGAAAATGGGCTTAAAAGAGGATACCAAAGGGGACTGGCGACTTCCAGAGGATAACAGGACTGTATTGCCCAAGTCTGTGGCTGCAGACATTATGAAGAGAATACATAGCAAAACACACTGGGGAGCACAAGCGTTAGTAGACCAGTTCGCGACAAAACACATGTGTATTGGTATGAACGATTTGGCTAAGCAAATAGTGAGAAGATGTGTCACTTGTTTAAAAGTAAATAGGGCAAATCTGAGGAAACCACTAATGGGAGGGCGGCCCACGGCCCACCGACCCTTTGCGAATATCCAGCTAGACTTTACAGAATTACCAAAAGTCAGGAGGTATAAATATTTATTAGTAATGGTGGATCATCTAACCCATTATGTAGAGGCATTCCCTACGGCAAGGGCGACGGCACAAATAGTGGTCAAGACTCTCTTAGAACAGATAATTCCCAGATATGGGGTTGTGGATACCATCGACTCAGACAGAGGACCTCACTTTGCCACCAAAATAGTAAAGGAGACCATGATAATAATGGGGATACAATGGGACTACCATACTCCTTGGCATCCCCAAAGTTCTGGCAGGGTAGAAAGAATGAATGGAGAGATTAAAAAACAATTGACTAAACTCATGATTGAAACCAAACTATCATGGGTAAAATGCCTACCA
The DNA here is from genome assembly GCA_033459285.1 of Clamator glandarius. Lineage (NCBI taxonomy): Eukaryota > Metazoa > Chordata > Aves > Cuculiformes > Cuculidae > Clamator > Clamator glandarius. The sequence goes on from JAUNZM010000830.1 coordinate 110,906, forward strand.
TTAGCGTTGTTGAATATTCGGACACAACCTAAATCCGATCTAGGGGTATCTCCTTTCGAGATGTTGTACAGGATGCCCTACAATATAGAAAAGCCTTAGGACCATCCGCAATTGAGGGACCAAGAGATAAATGCTTATATCACTAGTTTAATGAAATACAGAGAAGAATTATGGAAAAAAGGGAGGCTGGCCCAGATACCCCCGTTAGACCTAAAGCTGCATCAGGTACACCCTAGGGATTGGGTAATGATAAAGTCTTGGAAGGAGACAACCTTGGCTCCACAATGGGAAGGACCTTACCTTGTATTACTTACCACAGAAACTGCAATTAGAACCGCAGAAAAGGGATGGACCCACGCGAGCAGAATCAAAGGACCAGTATGTGAGCCAGTCCCCGAGTGGAAAGTAACTAGCAAACCTGGAGACCTAAGACTGCGAATTCAGAGGGGGATTCATCAATGAACAAATATTGTGTGGAGTATACAGCAGAGTAGCCACGTTATACAGAGGAAGGATTAATCCGTAATTCTGATGTTAAGATAAAACCCAGAGTGCGATTGTTATCCTTTTGTACGATATATTTGTAAAATCTGTACGGATCAGTGGTGGACTCATTGCAGGCAGGGAACTCCTCCTAAGGGAGTTTGCGACCCTTGAATTGCAGCGTGACATAACCAATTGGATCCTAAGGTATAAAGTTCCGTTTATAGTCAAAATTGTAGATTGTATCTGCTGTACTCGCTTGAAGGGAATTCGGTGTGACGCCCCCCCGATTAAACATTGTAACTGGGATTCCTACGTCAAAAGGCAACAAAATAGCCCACGGGGTCCTCCTGACGAATATCCTTGCTGCCGAGAAGATGGTACCCCTCGTGGCCCGAGGCAACCGGGTCGACGAGCGAGGCAGAGGGGTAAGAAAGGTGGAGGCAAGAGACCCCGGGAGGAAACAACAAAAGAAATACTTAAAGAATTGCCCCAAGAGTGGGAATAAAAAAGGGGATCCCGGGCAGGAGGGCAAGTCACAGGCTGTAAACAGAAATCGACAGAGAAATTCCTATGCCTCTAATGAGGTTCACCACTTGATCTGACAGGTTGTTTTGTTTATGCTGTTTTTAGGGGAAATCAACGCAACAAGCACGTTATCCCATCAACCGTTTAAATGGTCATTGATACGATGGGATGATCAGCATGTAATCAAGACAATCATAACTCCTGGGGGCCCATCTTTCGAGGTCTATTTAACGGAGCTCACCACTATAGACGGGGGAGATAATCCTCGCAACCTTCTCAATCCATACAAGAGATATAGGGCGTTTTATATGTGCCCTGCTGCAAACCCCGGGAAAGGATATTGTAATTGGCCTGGATATAATTATTGTGCATATTGGGGTTGCGAGACTATAGCCTGGACTTGGACTAGGAAAGACAAATTCCTAGCTGTGGGAAGGGGGCCTCCAGGGTGTATTCATCCCCAATACGACTATAGTGGCGGGGTGAAAGGGGGACACAGCAGCTGGTGCCAATATCTCTATTTGAACATTATGAACCCAGAAGATGCAGGATGGTCCATTGGGAAAACATGGGGAATTCAGTTTTGGGAGCCAGGAAGGGAAAGAGGAGGACTAATCCTCATAAAGAAAGAACCAATCTCAACTAGCCCAGAAAGTGTTGGACCAAACCCAGTATTGGCAGCGGAACGCGAGGAAACGAACATTACCAACACCAGTAGCCCCGAAGGGGTAACTACGCCCCAAGTTGATACCTTTGAGGAAACTTTAAAGTATGGTATACTTTGGAAAATTATGAGAGCTAGCTATGGGATCTTGAACAAAACAAATCCCGACCGGACGAAGGGGTGTTGGCTTTGTTATAACATCCAACCTCCTTTTTATGAAGCCATTGGAGTAACAGCTAAAGCAAAAAAATGAATGGAACTAATCCTAGAGAATGCCTCTGGAAAAAGGCAAAAGAAAATACTCAGGGAATAACCCTCTCCTCGGTAACAGGGCAAAGACGATGTGTAGGCACAGTTCCTTCCGATAAAAAGCATCTTTGCAACACCATGGTAAAAAATCCAAGGCAAAAACAGGAGGCGGATTGGTTGCTTCCGGCTGCCAATACTCGGTGGGTTTGTCAGAGTATAGGAATTACTCCCTGTTTATTTCTAAAAATCTTTAATTATATCCGAGACTATTGTATCCAAGTAAACATTATACCAAAAATTGTTTATCATCCAAAGGAATATGTCCTTGAGCAAAACACAGCCCCTTACTATCACCTGATAAAAAGGGAACCTCTTACTGCCCTAACCATAGCAACTCTTTTAACTGTAGGAGGAGTAGGGGCTGGAACAGGAATTGCCTCATTAATCAATCAGCAAAAAAGAATTCAGCGCACTAAGAATTTCTGTGGATGAAGATTTGAGCAAAATAGAAAAGGCAATCGACGGTCTAGTAAAATCAATCAGGTCATTATCAGAAGTAGTGTTACAAAATCGAAGAGGGTTAGATTTGCTATTTTTGCAACAGGGAGGCTTGCATTAGGAGAAGAATGCTGTTCTTATGCAGACCACACAGGAGTAGTGGTTAACACCATGAGTGAATTAAGGAGGCAGTTAGAGCAACAGAAAAAAGAAAGAGAAGCACATCAGAGTTGGTATGAAAATTGGGTCTCCTTGGCTGACAACCCTGCTTTCCACAATTGCAGGGCCAGTAATCTTGTTAGTGTTGGGACTTACCTTTGGCCCGTGTATATTTAATAGACTAATCAACATAATAAAAAGTAGGCTAGAAGCGGCACATCTCATGCTCCTTAGAACCAAGTATGAACGAATATCTGAAGAAGAAAATATAGGGATGTTAGAATTTGCGAAACAAGAATTGCAAAGATACAGTGAAGAAAAAATAAAGAAAAAGAGAAATGGGGGAATTGTGGAAAATATAATCCATGTTTTTGTTCACTGATTAAAGTTTGTTCTAGTTTTTAAAGTTTGTTCTAGTTTTAAGTCTCTAGGTACTTAAGTATAGCTATTCGCTGACACAGCTGCTTATTGAAGAACCAGGATATGGTCAAGAGCCGGGAAGCTGGGATGTGATGATGAATGGTTAAGATAAGACATTGTGAAAACAAAGCTGATAAGATTCCAGAAATTCCAGGAAGCTGCAGACCCAAGAGCGTATTGTACCAAAACCTGCATCACAACGAAGATTGAAGGCTCATGGATATGCAGGCGCAGAGTACTAAGGGAAAGAAGATTGAAGGCTCATGGATATGCAGGCGCAGAGTACTAACGAAAAAGCACGTAGCAAGAAACAGAACTGTATAAAAAAGGGGAACTGAGACCTGGGACTGCGTGACAGTTTGAGGAGCAAGAGACTCCCCTGTCACCCAGCACTGTTTTTGCCTTTGCCTTGCTTGCTATAATTCAATAAATTCTAATTGAACCCATACTCTTGTCTGCAGTCTATTACAATAGTGTCTGGGGACTTGGATAAACAAATCCTCCTTCGATGATGCCTTGCCTCCATCTTCTTGCTTGCTTGCTTGGGTCATTCATGAGAAGAAACTGATTTTTTTAGTCAAATTGCAAATTGTACCCAGTTCTTTACAAAAGAGAAGGTTTTCACATTTCCTTCCCCCCCCCCCCGCCCCTCCCTGTTTAACTTGTCTCAGCCAAACAGGTGCATGGTTTGCAGGGGAAGCAGACCAGATTGGTAGGAAAGTCACCCACAGAGTCACCTCTGCAGAGGCAAATCAGCACATGGTCAGGGGTCACCAGTTACACTAAGGAACGGCTGGACTCAAACAGAAAGAATAAAAAGGATGTGATAAATATGCTTTAAGAAAAATGAGATTTTAAAAAATCCAAACAACAACAATATCCCAGGTTTTTCTTTTCAAAGGACTTAATGTGCTTGTTTAAAAAGCAAATATGAAAAGATCCAGATAAAATCAGTCCATGTCCCACGTGTTGTTTAGTCCTCAATAGTACAGGTGGATGAAGAGGGCTCTGTGACAAATAGTTTTGTTTTAGAAGGAGGGGTCAGAGTGAATTCTCCTAGCTGCTCCTAGAGTGGCTTAACTTTCCCCACACAAATCAATGACAATCTCTGCTCAGCTGCAGACACCCAAGGAGTGATGCTGCCAGATTCCCCATGCAGCCAAGGCTAACAAGGGGAGGAGGAGGGTCGGCACCCAAAGCAGGAAGGTGGGTTGGATGCTGTACTTTCAGCTTTTGTAATATGTGCTTTTTATCTTTTGCAGTTTATTGAGGGGAAGGGAAGGTGCTTGAATTTTGTGCTCAGAGTTTGATCATGTTCCTGCTGGAAATCTTCAGCATGCCATAGTGATCCTCTGTACTAATCTATCACCATTTACATGCGTCTTTAATTGCTGTTTGAAATCAAACCTATGATTCTCTTTCTGATTTCCTTGATTGGTATCTTGAATCTTTACCAATCCCAGAGATGTTGGCTGTGTATCAACACCTGTACGATACAACTTCTCTATTTGGGGGGGGATAGGTGTAAGTCTAGCTTAGTTATTTGTTTGTTTGTTTTAGATAGGAAATAGTGTGAAAACACATCTACTAAAATCTCCTGCAGGAAAAATGGAAGTGCTTTATCTGGAGACCTCACACCTGGAGTTTGGGTTTAAATCTCAGTCTGTCTCTGGAACTTTTTGCTTCTTTACTAGCAAACAGGAAACAGTAGGATGATCTGTTATACTCAGTTAAGCTTTAATATTTTTAACAGCTGCTTCTTGAGATTAAATGCTATTTCAGCAGCACATACCCCCTCTCCAGCTCCCCTAACCCCAGAGAGGTAATTCCCAGAGCCATGTCACTGATAAAATCAACAGTCACGGTTTTGTTTAAGGTTGGGCTGAATGAAAACAGGAGGGGAGGAATGTGCTCAGCAGAGGAGGAACCATCACTCAGCCATTCCAGCGTTGCTTTCCAGAGCATATTGGGTGGATGGAAACACTTGACACAGTCGTGCTGGGACTTGCAGCTTGTTCTGCCCTCAAAAAGGGGATGTGGCAGCCACCTTCTAGTTTACCCATGTACAATATTTGGGGGAATGGAACTGAATGGGACTTTCCCCTACTTTCTGCTTGGTGGAAGTGGGATCGGATGGAGGTTTCTCCTCCAGGGAGGATTTGGAGGTCAGGAGCAGCAAAGGTGGCTGGGTCTACCCAAAACCCTGTCACAGTGAGTAGATGCCAGGGGCATGGCCAGCCCTTGCTGCCTTCAACATCTCCAACACTCCACACTGGAGAGCAAACCTTTTGTGGGTTTCTTGACCACCCCAGGAGAGCTCAGCAAATAACTCTTGGAAAGGTAGATGAGACACACTGCTGTCTTTCCCTGGTTTTCCAGTGCCTTCCCTCACTCCCACTACTGCAAGAAGGATATTTCAAACTGGTGCTCTGGAGCAGGCAGCATTTAACACCACTTTATGCTTGTGCTTGACTGTTTACTTCAGGTGCCAAACAATGAGGAGTCAGACCTGTCATGTTTGAGCACTGAGCAAGCACTAGCCACACAAATCTGGGATTTTCCAGTGAGACTAGGGGCTGTCCAGCACCTAAATCCCTTAGCCTCCTTTGAAATTCCTTCTCTAAATAACAAATAAGTGGCAAGTTTCACTGACATAATTTCAGAGTGTGGTGGTAGTGAGTGCTTTTTTGGGTTAGGGGAAGGATGCCACATCCCAGCTGGTGGTTTTGCAAGGGGCTCAATGCGCTAGACAGCTGCAGAAGAGGAGGAGGAAGAGGGGAAGTCCGTCTCCATGTGGGTCTGATCAGGCATGTAGATTTTGAGGCCATCAAATTACTTCCACTTCCTGGGGTGCGGGGAGAGGAAGAGGCCTGGTGTTGCCATTCCCCACTCTGCCCTGCCTAGCAGGGAACCAGTTTGGGAAGTGCCTCCATGATGTCTGTGGATAAGCCAGCCCAAGCAGGCAGCTGGAGAGGTGGCTGTGAAGCCACCTGTGCTAGGACTGCTGCCTTGATGCCAAATTTGGACCCTTCTCCCTGACATGACTGTGACTCTGTGCTGGTGGGGAGTGATCCAGAAGATTTTTTTTTCTACAAGGTATTGAAACAAGGCATTCTTCAAAACAAGAACATTTTATCAGGAACACTGGGTGCTCAAGACAGAGCTGTGCAGCTGTGCTTCAGTGAGAAAGGAGACTGCTAACCGTTTCTGTGGTTTGAAACACAGCCAACTCAGCTAAGGTGAGGAGTGGACTTATGATAATGGAATAATGGAAATAATTGTAATAGTAACACCCTTTAAGTGAACTGATTGTAGTAGCCTAGCCCATATTAATGGATATATATGCTTTTACACTATAAGTAGCTGCTTGTTCAAAAATATGGTGTGCAAGCTAGGAGGAGAAATTTCCCCTTGCACCCCAGCACTGGCAATAAACATACCCGCTTTATAACTCTCCTGAGTTGTTATGTTTGATTCCGTGCATCAGTATTTAACTGAAAAAAAAAGAACATTTTTACTATCAGTGGTGAGGATTTTCAATATGGGAAATTTCTCCTCCTGTCCTACCAGCAAATCATCACCTTGGTCGATCACTGGTGGTATGAGAGAGGAAATGAGCCACATGGGCTAATCCTAACACCAGTGGCCCTTGCAGACCTTCTCTCCAGCCTCTTGTCCTGTGACCTGTCACTTGGGAGAAGAGGACAACACCTACCTCGCTATGACCTCCTTTCAGGTCATTATAGACAGTGATAAGGTCTCCCCTCAGCCCCCTCTTCTCCAGGCTAAACAACCCCAGCTCCCTCAGTCGCATCTCATAAGGCTTATTCTCCAGCCCCTTCACCAGCTTCGTTGCTCTCCTTTGGACATGCTCCAGCACCTCAATGTCTATCTTCCAGTGAGAGGCTCAAAACTGAACACAGTATTTGAGGTGCGTCCTCACCAGTGCCAAGTACAGGGGCAGAATTACACACTGCTGACTCATATTTAGCTGACTGTCAACCAACACCCCCAGGTCCTTCTCTTCCAGGTAGCTTTCCAGCCACTCTTCCCTAGGCCTGTAGTGCTGCATGGGATTGTTTTGTCCCAAGTGCAGGACTCTCTACTTGGTCGTTGAACCTCATCCCGTTTGTCTCAGCCTATTGATCCAGCCTGTTCAGATCCTTCTATAGAGCCTTCTACTCAACACTTCCTCCCAGCTTATTGTCATCCATGGACTTACTAAGGGTATATTCAATCCCTTCATCCAGATCATTGACAAAGATATTAAACTGCACTGGACCAAGTCCAGTTTATCAGCAGGTCCAAGTCTCACTGCCTTCTGTCTTTAGGGTGGTGTTGCTTAATGTTTCTTTTGTGGATGAGACAACTTTCTACATGAAGAGGATACAGGTCCCAGCCCCTTCAGGGTGCTAGGTGACTCTGGGAGCTGCGAGGGAATATGAGAACTTCTGAGAAAAAGACTGATTTTTATCCAGGCACAAGCTTGGTTCACTTCTGGCAACTTCTACTCTCTTAGTTGTGTCTAAAAAGAAGTTAAAGAGGTTAGCTCCTCTGTGCCTTAATTTCCCTGGATGTAAAATAAGTCAGTAGTCACCTTCCATGGGTCTTGGTCTGTTTTTAAAAGGACTTGGAGATGCTCTGTAGGTAGGGTAGAAAAATGAATGTCAAATATTTTATCGAAAGAGAATAAAAGATTTTGCACTTGTGGTTGCAGCAGAGCAGGCAGGTTGCTATATTCCAGACTTTCCACTGTGCACACGCACTATTCAGTTTTGTTGTGATTTATTGCAGTGTAATTAAAGCAGGATGGCAGTGCTAAATAAGGGCAAAATCTTGTGAAACAAGTAGTGTTTGGGCTGATTTTGTAATTCCTCCAGGTTCCCCAGATACAAATTACATTGTTAGGACTCCTGATTTATGGCAGAGTGATCCAATTCCCTGCCTGATATCTGCTTAGTTGAGTACAAACAGTCACATACTTTCTCACCGCAAGCTGGCTAAGAGTTATTGTTTAAGCTAGTTCACTGCTTTAAAATTCAAGTGTGCAACAATTTATATATATCATGTCCCACAACGGACCATTATTTATTATCTCTGATACAAGCATTTGGAGGTCTTTTAAGTTAATGCATCTGAAGAAATGCAAGCAAAACCCCTGAAGTATCCAGACATTGCTCCCTGGAGTTTAAAAATAAGTGAGGTATGCTTCTGAAAAATTCAGACCATCAAGTGAAAAACAACGAGATGAGCTAAAATCATTAATTCTTACAATTAATCTCCTCTATGTTCATTTTCCACCACTGTACTTTGGGCCATGGGTCACTCTCTGCTGGTGTCCCCATGCAGACATGAACCCACTTGGTCACACCAAGGGCTCCCCGCCAGGATTCAGCCATGGAGGGATAATCTCTTCACCAGCCACCACAAAATCCCACAGTGCTCATGAACATCCTTTGCTCCAGGTCACGGGTGGCTTTCTGGTGTACCTGGAACACCTTGGTAGTTCACATCATCCTAGCTGTAGCTTAGGATTGAGCATCTTCCCCCAGCAAGTTTTGGCACTGGGTACCAGTGCCCTCCCCCAGCCCATCTCAACAAAAGCTGGACCCCTGCTCTGAATACTAAATCCTGAGACAGAGAAGAAGCCAGTAATTTGAGCTCACTCTGCTCTTATCCTGGTTTCACAGTAATTGTCTCTCTTGTCCACAATTTTCTTTCCTTATATTTCACTGCATATTTATTAGGTTTTTGCAAGGCTATCTGCCGTCACATTAAACCAATTTACTCCTTGAAATGTCTGACCTTTGATCTGCCAGCCACCTCCTTTCGGAGCCAGAAAAGGAGCCTTTAATAATGTGTCACATGAAAGGTTCACTGCAGAGCCTGTCACTTGCACACCTGACCTCCAGTTAATTAAGATGAATCAATTGTTGCCTAATAATTGTTACCTATACTTTTGTGCTAAAGAAGGAGAGTATATTTCCCCCTTTCCCAATCACTTTATAATCTCCTACTACAGAAAACTAATAGGGCAAATACATGTACACAGCTATAACTAATATTTCTCAAACAATATCTTCAGCCTTCATAGCCAGTTCTGATCCTTACAGACAGGTTTGGGTTTTTTTTGCAGAGGCATTAGACTATCTGGGTGCATCTCATTTTAGGAGTCCCTGCAGCATCCCTGTGTGCTCTGCCATGTGCTGTGTCTCCTAAGTGCCTCCAGGTGCCCTCTGCAGCATGCACAGAAGAGGAAAGGGGGGTTTAGTGGGTTGCAAAGTGCTTTGATGGGGATGTTTTGGCTCTTTTCTAGGCAAGGGCAGTGAAGGAGGGGATTTTCATGACTTATCTACCACAGCGAGGTTGGAAGCAGCCACCCAAAGGACCACGCTCCTCACCATCACCTCCCAGCACCCTGGGCACCTCCCAGTGTCCTTGTGCATCAGGTCTGGATGCTTTTGTATCATCTCTGGAGGACAGGCATCACACTCCAGGGATGATGCTTCACCTACTCATCCACGGACAAGACAAAATGAAGAGAGGGTCCTTTCCATGCCATGAGACTGGGCAGTGCTCATCATGGTTGTGGTTGCATACAGCTACATTGGCTACATTTTATTTTACATTCTTATGCATTTGAAGTAACCAATACTGCTCTTACTGCTACAGAGCTGTTGAGGTCTCAGGGATTTGCTGAGAAAAATAAAGGGAGATCTGACCAAGCTGTTGTTGAAATAAGGACATGGAGATGGAGCTGGTGGGGTGCAGCATAGTTTACTTAGGGTCTTTGCAGCCTCTGGGCACAAGACACCTCTGCCCTGAACCCCAAGAAGTCATCTGTAGCATCTCACATTGGGTCTGAGACACCCTTTTTTTCAGGTTGTTGACTCTGCACCTGGTTTGGACTGTTTTGGGGGATGATGGAGGACATCATTCGTATCCTCATGGAAGACAGAACATCTGCAAGGCCCCAGGGGTACAGGACACTCTGCTCAGGCAGCAGACCTTTGCTAATGCTTTGGGGAGAGGTCTCCCTAGCTCTCTCAACATCTCCCCTGGTGAGGACATCAATTCTGCTCCTTCTGAAATCAGCAGCGAATCTGGTTTTCACAAGGGTGAAATGGGCCAGTGAAGTTTAATCACAGCAATTAGTTTCTGTCACCTGCAAGGTTTTCCAATACATCATTCAGAAACAACATCTTACCTAGGAGCTCCATTTCACTCCCAGTGACATCTCTCCAGGGAAGGAGCAGACAGCTGTCTGGAGGGGAGCATGCCTGGGTATAGACCCATCCTGGAGGTGGCCTTGGCAACACACTGCAGCATATATGTTTTATTTATTTTCCCTGATGCTTTTAATCTCTGATGTAGTTGCTTAACAGCACCAGGCTTTCACAAAGTGATGGAGAAGGGCTGAAAAATGCAGGAGGCAACACAGGTCTCCTCTCTCTTCTTTAATCTTCACAGGTTGACTTCTCACTTACCATATGGGGAGGCAAGTTCTCCTGACATCCTCAGTCTGCAAAACACTGCAGCATCAAGCAGAAGCAGAGCTTCAAGTTTCAAGGGAAGGAGAAACCATATGCATCTCTGTGCTGATTTGATTCTGCGAGGACTTGGTTGCAAGCCTGTAAGATTCATCTTCAGAAAGGCTGTTATTAATTGCCATTGAAATGGGAAGTGTTAAAAGCTGGCTGAAGAAGAGGTGAAGAAAAACAGGGAAGCTTGGAAATACTGTGGGCTGATAATTCTTTCCATCACTCCTGAGCATTTTAACAATGTTGATGATTAAAATTGTTACTATTGGAGGCTATGATTCAGCTGGTCCTGAAGACTTGCATAAACTGGCATTTCTTATCTGTATTAAAAAAGAGATGTACCAAACCAGGTCTCATTCTCTGTATTGTTGACTGCATTTTGGATGAAGGTACCTAATCTACCTTCCAGCTTTAATACTGGATCACATCTTGTGCCTTCATCTCTGCTTAACCAATGAAAACCAGTCATGATTAGGGGCACATTTTATCCAGGACTGCTTCCAAGTTGAACTTCAAAGGAGAAGTCAGCCTGGAACAAGATACGAATGGGGAGACAGACCTGTGTTAGTTCTGGCTATGCAAACCATGCTACCATATTAATCTGGATGTCCTGCCCTGGAAGACCCCGCAGAACCTTTCACCGTGTCCTTGGGTTTCTCAGAAATCAGTGTTTGGTTTTCACACCTTCCAGAAAGGAGAGCCCTGGCATCATGAGTTGGTTCTCCTTAAAATGATGCTGTCACTTTTACATTCATCTTTTATATTTGACATCCTGCAGCACCCAGGCCAGAGCATCCTAGCTGAGATGCTCCACATTATTTTCCAGCCCTAAATCCATGGATGCTCAGCTTGTGGCCCTTGCCATACCCCATCTGTGTGGGCAAAGCAAAATTCAAGCCTTTTTGACTTCCAGTTTTCCTCCTTGGGAGATGACATTCATACTCTCTGACAGACTTTGCAGGGATGCTGCTGGGATGAATTAGTTAATAGACCAAATCTCACTTGCCTGCCTCTGTGAGGGCATTTGCCATGTAACTGAGTCTAACATTAGCCTTTCCAGTGAGCTTTGGGTTGGGCTGGCTGGGATTTTGCCACAACTTGAGCAGGAGCAGATTTAGACTAGACATTAGGAAGAATTTCTTCACCATGAGAGTGGTGAGACACTGGAACAGGTTGCCAAGGGAAGTTGTGGATGCCCCATCTTTGGAGGTGTTTAAGGCCAGGTTTAATGGGGCCTTGGGTAACCTTGATCTAGTGGGATGTCCCTGCCCATGGCAGGGGGGTTAGAACTAGATGATCTTTAAGGTCCCTTCCAACCCAAACTATTCTATGATTCTATGATTCTTCTAGAAGAAGGGCAGCAAATAATCACTGTGCTGCAATGGTGCACATCTGCCCAGAGTTATGTTTGTGTTAAGACACATCTTTAGGGTTTTTTTCATGCACATGGAAAATGTTGACATTTCCTGGTTTGAGATACAGTATTTACTGATTCTTACATGAGGCTGGATGTTAATTGTTGTTAGAGGCTCTGGGTGTGAGCGAATCATTGTATACTACCCGCACCCTTCAGATGGCTTTGGGTGCAGCGTTGTCTTTGCCTCACCACGCAGTTTTAAGATGTATTATTATCCAAACATAACACATTCTTCCATGCTTCATCAGTTTTATTCGGGATCACTCTGAACCAGCACTCCAAGTACCTGGAAAAGCCAATGTTGGATGGGAGCTCATAACTCAGGCTTGCCTGGGCTTTCTGCTGGCATTCCCTGCAGAGGAATACTCATCACTGATACTTTGTTGTGGGAGCAGGTCAATTGGGACATATCCTCCCTACAGGAGTGATGAGCATGCTGACATGTAGCCAAAAGCATCCATCATGGTTTGAGACCACCGGGGACTTGGCCTGATATTACATAGGCTGAGCTCCCACACAGAACTTACTTAGATGGAGCTCTCCATGATGAGCAGTGGTAGGAGATGGAGAGGTGGAAAAGGCAGGTATTTCTGTTGGGACTGATAAGTGCAGGAGAGAATTACCCCTTTACAGAGGACCTGAGCTCTGTTTTAGGGACTTTGGCTGAACTTGGCAAAGGCTTTTGAATTTGTGTGCTGTCATGCCTCAGCTTCCTACCTCTTTGTGAGATGAGGATCACGATAACTACCCAACTGCTTCTTCCACATGGTGCAGGCTACTAATGGTAGACAATATAAGCAATTCTTTCTCCAAATGAAGCCTTTTCTTGCAAAATGTTTAGGAAAGAGATGTCCCATTGAAGAGCCCACTTCACGGCCTCTTCCATAAACACACCAGATGTTACATCTTCTCCACCATCTCCACCTGGCCAGCCCTCAGGAGCATCCATGGTGTCAGTGGTGACCTCCCTAGCCATGGTGATCCCTTTGCTCACCTATAGGTCACCATCATCTTCTCTGACCACCTAGTTCTCCTCCTGTGAAGGGTTTTATTACTTTTTCTTGCCTGAAATAGGGGACTGTATTTAAGTGAACCATATCTAAGGCAAACTCGCAGAGAACTCTCATCTTTCTCTGTGCCACACAATTGAATGGAGGGCAAAGATGCAACCCCTTATTAGAATCATCAAATCATAGAATCACTAGGTTGGAAAAGACCTCTTGGATCAAGTCCAACCATTCCTATCTGCCACTAAACCATGTTCCTGAGCACCTTGTCTACCTATCTTTTAAATACCTCCAGGGATGGTGACAACCACCTCCCTAGGCAGCCTGTTCCAGTGCCAGATAACCCTTTTCTGTGAAATATTTTGCCCTGACATCCCATCTGAACCTCCCCTGGGGCAGCTTGAGGCATTCCCCCTTGTCCTCTCCCCTGTCACTTGGGAGAAGAGGCCAGCACCCACTTCTCTACAACCTCCTTTCAGGTAGTTGTAGAGAGCAATAAGGTCTCCCCTTAGCCTCCTCTTGTCAAGGTGTCACAATCCACTCATAAGCAGACGCATGATGGTTTGTTTCATTTATGATTTCAGAGTGCAAAGGAAAAAAGCAATAATTCAACAAGTCAAGGGAGTTAAATTTCAATCCAAACTGGAACTTTATGAATTGTGCCCATAAATCGGCTTGTGATAGAAAGAGAGAGAGAGAACAAGGAAAGACATGGGAAGAAAAGGGAAGGAAAAGGGATTTATAGGTACCACCAGGTCCACAGACATCCGGCATCTCTGGAGGTCCCGGTCCAGAAGGCATTTCACTGCTTCTGTCTTTGATCGAGGTGATCTCACAGTGGGGAAGATCTTCTTCTGTCTTCTTCTTCCTCTTCCTCTTCTTCTTCTTCAAAATTCAGCTGCCTCAGAGCTGTCTTTTATGCTAGTCAATATACCTGTGACCAGCTTTTGACTGTGGAGATGTGCCAATCTCCACCTAGCAGGCCACACATTCCAAGAGAGGAGTGTCTGAGGCGTGGTTGGCTTTGGAGGCAGGTCTCCTCCCCTTGCACATGCGCTTCTCTTGGTTGCGGTGGTCAACCTGGGGTCTCCTGATGAAGGCCAATAGTCATCATAACCTTGCGCACATGCTCTGTTGGATATAGATCTGTGCTAAGTCCTGTCATTAATTTTCCTGTCTTTTCCTCCTTGCTTCATGGATCTTTAACAATGGTAGGGAGCAGGGAGGCTTGGAGACAGGTACAAAACATTTTTGAGATAAGGAGGTAGGTACAGGTAGTTAGGTACAAAGCATTTGTTCCATACCAGCTTTTTTAGCCATTTTTGTAAGGCCTGCATCTGTGATTTGCAGTCAAATTCTGGGGCTTAGCACCTGATGAGAAAATGTTGAGGCAGAAATCAATCCTTTGACTGACTCTTACACAATGCTAAAAAAACTCAGTTCCCCCCGGCATTTCTTGTAAGACTTGTTCTCCAGCCCCTTCACCAGCTTCGTTGCTCTTCTCTGGACTCGCTCCAGAGCCTCAATATCCTTCCTGTAGTGAGGGGCCCAGAACTGAACACAGTACTTGAGGTGCGGACTCACTAATGCAGAGTACAGGGGCAGAATAACCTCCCTGGACGTGCTGGCCACACTGTTTCTGATACAAACCAAGATGTCATTGGCCTTCTTGGCCACCTGGGCACACTGGTGGCTCATGTTCAGTTGGCTGTCAACCAACACCCCCAGGTCCCTCTCCTCCAGGCAGCTTTCTAGGCATTCTTCCCCTAGTCTGTAGCACTGCAAAGGGTTGTTATGCCCCAAGTGCAGGACCCAGCATTTGGCCTTGTTAAACCTCATGCCATTGGTCTCAGCCCAGCAGTCCAGCCTGTTTAGATCCCTTTGGAGAGCCTCCCTGCCCTCAAGCAGATAGACACTTCATTGCTGTAGTCCTCCCAAGACACCTGCCCCTTCTTCCAAAGCTCATATACTTTCCTCTTTTTTTTTGATATCCACACAGATCTCTCTGCTCAACCAAGCTTTAATTTTTCCGCACCAGCTCATTTTCCAGTAGATGGGGACAGCTTGCTCTTGCACTGACAGGATTACCTTCTTGAAGAACACACAGCTCTCTTGGGCTCCCTTGCCCTTAAGAACTGTCTCCCATGGGACTTTGCCAACCAGCCTTCTGAACAGTCCAGTCTGCCCTCTGGAAGTTTAATGTGGCTGTTCTGCTAATCCCCCTCCTCACCTCACCTAGAACTGATAGTTCTACCATCTCATGATCGCTTTACCCCAGGTGTCCTCCAACTGTCACATCCGCCACAAGACCTTCTCTGTTCACAAACAGCAGGTCCAGGAGGGTGCCTTCCCTTGTCTGCTCAATCACCAGTTGTGTGAGGAAGTTGTCCTCCACACACTCCAGGAACCTCCTAGACTGCTTCCTCTCTGCTGTACCTCCAGCATACATTTGGTAGATTAAAGTCTCCCACAAGGACAAGAACTAGTGATCTTGAGACTTCTCCCAATTGTTTGTAGAAGAGCTCGTCAGCCTCTTCTTCCTGGCTAGGTGGTCTATAACAGACTCCCATCACAATATCTGTCTTCTTGTCGGATGCTCTGATTTTTGCCCACAGACACTCCATCCTGTCATCACCATGATCGAGCTCAAGGGTATCAAAGGACACTCTAACATAGAGGGCTACCGCACCACCTCACCTACCTTTCCTATCCTGCCTGAAGAGTTTATATCCCACCATAGCTGCACTCCAGTTATACGAGTCGTCCCACCATGTTTCCACGATCATACGGCATAGTCTCCTTGCCCTACAATAGCTTCCAGTTCCTCCTGTTTATTGCCCATGCTGCGTGTGTTGGTGTAGATGCACTTCAGTTCGGTTGATAATCCCACAGCACTCATAAAGGGAATAGTGTTCGTTCCCAAATGACTGGTCCTTGGATTATCTAACCCATCAGTACCAATTACATCTTTTCCATTGCAAGATGCACTTGCCCCAACTCACTCTGAGGTGACATACTGGAGGTCATCACCAGCACACCATCTCTCAGGCACTGGAGTTCCATTTCCAGGCTCTTTTCTGTCAAGCCTGGTTTCATCTCCCTCCCACTTCACATCTAGTTTAAAGCTCTATTAATGAGCTCTGCTAGATTTTTGGACAGAATTCTTAGACCCCTAGGGGACAAGCATGCCCCATCCCTGGAAAGGAAGCCTGGAGGTGCGTAGGCAATTCCATGATCAAAGAACCCAAAGTTTTGCTCCTCACACCAGGTTTGGAGCCAGGTATTGACTGATTTTCCTTGCTCTCTCCCTCTTCATTCCTTGTTATTGGAACGGTAGAGGTAAACACTACTTGTGTCCTGGAACCCTTCCCCATTCTTCCAAGGACCCTGAAGTCCCTCAGCTTCTTCCTCTGGTTATCATTATTGCCTACTTGGAATATTAACAGAGGGTAATTATCCGTAGACTTTACCAGGGAAGGAAGCTTTCTTATGAAGTCTTTCACAGAAACCCCAGGCAGGCAGCAGACTGCCTTGTGTAGTGGGTCCGGTCTGCAGATCGGGTGTTGGGGCCCTAGCGGTCCTAAAGGAATGGACCCCGACAATCGGGTCTTCTGTTCCCTTCAGAAGGGAATCCCCCAAGACAATGACTCTTCTCTTCTTTTTCTCAGAGGTTGTTTTGATGGTCAGTTGAGGATGGCTCAACCTAGGGAATGTTTCTAGGCTGTGGGAGCCATCCTCCTCTGTGGAGTTTGATTCCACTTGCAGCGCTTCATATCTATTATGCAAGGGAACCTGGGAGTTTGTTGTCAGAATGGGGACAATGTACTTGCTGCACCGGGCAGGAACTTGCTGCCATTCCCCATCATTCTTCTCAGCCAAACAGTTAGTGGATGTGCTTGCTCTGACTGCCTGCTTAGTTTGAAAGAGGAAGCACAGGGTATTGTTCCATTGGTCTATCTCCCTCTCACACTCCCTAACCGTCCTTAGCCTAGTTACTTCCTCTCTTATCTCTGACACCAAGCAGAGAAGTTCCCCCACACGAGCACAGCTTCTGCAAGTAAAATCATCACTGGTGGTCTGAGTCAATGTGAGAGGAGGGCACTCTCTGCAGACCAGTGTCTGGGTAGCTGCATGTACCCACTGAGGCTCCATCTGGGTGGCTGCATCAGTCCTGGCTGGTGCAGGACCTGGAGCAGCCTTAATTTTCTGCCAAATGGCCACCATGATCCTCGGTCCCTTCCAGCTGGCCTCCAGCCCCTCTCTTTGCCCTACCTGCTCGCTCGAACTGCCGCTCAAACTGCCCTGTTTTACTAACATGCCCTGCACTTTTCTAACATGCCCCATACCTGTTTGCCATGCTCCTACTTCCGGCACTCCGTAGGAGCCTCTTTAATCTCCCATGGTAGCTGTCAGGACCACCTCAGTCCGTCAGGCACCATGCAGGAGCTGATGCTTCTGGGTGCCGGGTGCCAGGAGCCAGGAGCCGCCTGCCCCGCTCCCTCCCTCCTGGGTTTTCCTGGGCTTTCCCTGGGCTTTCCCTGGTTCTGGCAAGTGCACCACTGTCACAAGCTGTCACCCCACTACGGTACTCAACGTCCTCCTGCTGTTACACCCTGTTATATCAATTTACAATAAGGGCACGAGAGAGAATCCAGGAAACTACAGGCCTGTCAGTCTGACCTCAGTGCCAGAGAAGGTCATGCAGCAGATTATCTAGGGTGCCATCTCACAGCACATACAGGACAACTGGGTGATCAGGCCCACTCATCATGGGTTTGGGAAAGGCAGATCTTCTGCTTGAAAAACTTGCTGCCACTGGCCTGGACAGGAGTACTTCTGCTGGGTTAAAAACTGGCTCGAATGCTGAGTCATGGTAAATGGAGTTAAATCCATCTGGAGAGCAGTCACAATTGGTGTTCGCCAGGACTCAGTGCTGGGTCCAGTTCTGTTCAATATCTTTATCAACAACCTGGATGAGGGGATTGGATACATCCTCATCATGTTTGCAGACAACGCTATACTGGGAAGAAGTGTCAATGTGCTGGAGGGTAGGGAGGCTCTGCAAAGGGATCTGGACAGGCTTGATTAATGGGCTGAGGCCAACAGGATGAGGTTTAACAAGGCCAAGTGCAGTGTCCTGCACTTGGGATACAAAAACCCCATGCAGCGCTACAGGCTTGGGAAAGAGTGGCTGGAAAGCTGCCTGGTAGAGAAAGACAGCTGACTAAACATGAGTCAGCAGTGTGTCCAGATGGCCAAGAAGGCCAACAGCATCTTGGCTTGTATCAAAAACAGTCTGGGTAGCAGGACCAGGGAAGTGATTCTCCCCCTGTACTCTGCATTGGTGAGGCCACGCCTTGAATACTGTGTTCACTTTTGGGCCCCTCACTATAAGAACGACATTGAGGTCCTGGAGTGTGTCCAGAGAAGAGTGACCAAACTGGTAAAGGAGCTGGAAAATAAGTCTTATGAGGAGCAGCTGAGGGAACTGGAGTTTTTTAGCCTGGAGAAGAGGAGGCAGGGACCTTATTGCTCTCTACAACTACCTAAAAGGAGGTTGCAGAAAGGTAGGTGTTGGTCTCTTCTCCCAAGTGATAGGTGATAGGGCAAGAGGGAATAGGCATCAAGCTGCATCAGAGGAGGTTCAGATTGGACGTTAGGAAAAATTTCTTCACAGAAAGGGTTATCAAGCACTGTCAGAGGCTGCCAAGGGAGGTGGTTGAGTCACCATCCTTGGAGGTGTTTAAAAGGCAGGTAGATGAGGTGCTTGGGGACATGATTTAGTAGTAGACAGGTACAGTTGATGATATCTAAGGTCTTTTCTGCTTAATGATTCTATGATTCTATGAAATCTATCCTTTTTCAGTTTAAAGCCATTACTCCTCTTCCTATTTCCTCAGTAAGGTGCTTTTTATACGTCCTGGTCAAGCTTCTGGGATTATGAAGCCCTATAACCCATTTCTGCATGTAAAATGCTAGCAACTCATTTTGAGCTCTGATTCTGCAACACCAATTGGAAGACAAAGTGGAAACCAAACCTAGCTTATGACCTACCTGAGTGAGCCTGTTTCTGAGGCAGTGAATCAGGGAAAGGGGAAAGTTTTGGGCATTTTGGCCATCCATCTCCCCTTAAAATCCCTCCTGTTGCTCCTAGGTAGCTGTCCCTTCCAGCATTTTCTGCTCCATGCTTTGCATGGAGAAATTCCTCTGCCTGTCCTCTGGTATACCATCAAAGCATGTGTAATTCTCCTCAACCTGACATGAATTTCAGGGCAGGGTTTGCAAATAGAGGCAGTGTCAAAATGAAAATTAAGTGCATTTATAAATATTTTGAAGTACCAGCTCAGAAAAAGCAAGTCCCCTGCGTGCTGTGGTGCTGGTGTTTCAATAGAGTGCTAGTGTGTGGCTATGAAATTTGGTGTTGGCAAGCTGCTGGGTTCCTGGTCATTCCTAGGAAGGGTTGAATGGAGATATAGATAGATAGATAGATATGCATATATATATATATTAAAAAAAAACCGTGTAAAATGCAAGACACAGTGTTTAGGAATTTTTTGGTGAGTGTCTTCACAGACAAACATGGAGAAGAAATTAAAATGCTGCAAAGGGGTAGTTTTGCTAATGTGATGTATGTATGAAACAACATAATGTGGATTAGAAATGCCAGAGGTAGAAGATGAGGTTTGTGGATGGAAAGGTAGATGTTTCCAAATCTCTCCTTTTATTGTGGCCCCTTTAATGAATTGTCCTCTCCTAGACAGAATTCACTGCAATGCATTTAACCGGAGACTGACATATTGATACAATATGTGGAATATTTTCAAGTGGAATATTTTGATTTAAGCTAAAGTACAGTTAAGTTTTGTCTAAGCAGTTGTGGTTTTTGAAAATTGAATGTCCCTCTGACAGCATGTTTTCTTTCTCTGATAGCATATTTTCCTTAAAATTGTGTTTTTCAGACACTGTCCTTTCTTTGAAAATGATAACATATTGTGTGAGGAATGATTTTTGCTAAAGAAACATCTCTTCTTCTGTAATCACCTCTGGAATCCTTACTAATCTGAAAGGCAAGGTCAAGTAGAGAGCTGGAGCCAGCTCCAAATTAGCAAGAGTTTTGACTGTTTCAAAGTTTCATAACATTAAAATTAGACCTTGGAAAGTAATAGAATATGCATAAGATTTCTGGGAAAATGTATACATATGCATGTAAGTGGGAAATATATTCTGTAATCAGCCTCTGTCTCATTGCACATGATTGATGGCGATCAGTCCTCCATGTTTCCTAGGCCTGATAAAGGATGCTGGCTTTCTAAAACTCCAAAACGAGTCTTAGAGAGTTTTATTTGCTGACATTTTCGGTATCAATATCCGTGCTGTGAAAAGAGATGCAAAATACAGACAGCAAAATGATGAGGAAAGTGGGGTAAAATGCTGATATTCTCCCATCCAGGGCAAAAACTGTGGTCTGAAATAGTGTGAGTGCTCTTCGGGACATTTCCCAAACACACACACACAGAGCATCCTCCATTCCCTTGCTTCGGAGGTGGATCAAACCTGCACCCTGGTGAGAGTACGCAGAAGCAGCCATGTGTTCTCCATGCATGTGCAATGCCCTTCTCCAACACACAGATACCTGAGGTTGCTGTTGTGTCAGATGCCTGCATTTCTCTCTTTTTTTTTTTTTTTTTTGGTTAAGATAGTAAGAGCAAAGCAGCTGCTCCTTAAGATACTCTGTCTAGGAGCTGAAAGCGAAAACATACATATGTAGCACTTTAGCTAGACTGGCCTAATTAACTTGTATCATTCTCCCTAAGCAGATGCTATCAGAGTTGTACAGATGTTGTCTTACACATCCAGTTGTGCCAATGGATGCCTCTCTCCTGGAGGTTCCTGCCTCTATCACTGTGCTGCTGGAACTATCCTCCAGGAGCACCAGCCAACTTCCCTTCATTCAGCTGCCCATAGCAGTTGGAAGAAACTTGTTTGCTACTTTTTCCTAGCAGAAATCAGGATTTTCATAAGAAGAGCCTCAAAGGCAGAGCTGTAAGGAGTAGTTAGTTACCTCTGGCCTGGTAGTGGATGAGAAGCTGGAGATCATTTCTTATGACTCTGGCATATCTTGGACCAGGAGTGAGCATCTGTCCTCAGTCTTCAAGTGCTATACTTAGTCCTTTGTGTGAAAGCAAATTGGCCACCTTGATATAAGATGCTTTAGTACTGGTACTGTACTCGGCACTGGTGAGACCGCTCCTTGAATACTGTGTTCAGTTCTGGGCCCCTCACCACAAGACGGATGTTGAGGCTCTGGTGTTTTGCGGAATCAAACTCTGACTCCGTTAAGGGTTATAAAGTAGGTATGTGTTTATTCACCAGCGAGTGTGAAGCGGTAATCCTCCGAACTCACACACCGAACGGTCTAACAAGCAGATAGTTATAGTGTAAAGACACGCCTATTCATAAGCGCCTATTACATATTCATGACCTTTCCCCACTTCTTATTATAATTCGATTTGAGAAGCTTCTCCCATACTCACACAGGCGCATTGTCATGGT
Organism: Clamator glandarius; assembly: GCA_033459285.1. Classification (NCBI taxonomy): domain Eukaryota; kingdom Metazoa; phylum Chordata; class Aves; order Cuculiformes; family Cuculidae; genus Clamator; species Clamator glandarius. The sequence continues at coordinate 132,425 of JAUNZM010000830.1, forward strand.
TTGGGGCTCAGGGCTGAAGTAGCCTTCATCTTCCTCATTAATTGTCCCTGAACCCCATCTGTGCACAGGTGCAGACTGCAGGGACGGATGCAGTCAGCTTTCTGCTGTTGTCCACATTCCAGCTTTCCTTATCAGTGAATGTCTGTGAATGAGCTCCTCCCTTATCAACATCCAGGCTCTTCAAGGCCTTTTCTAGCAGACAGCCTTCTAAGTTTTTCTAACTTTTTCCCCTATATCATATGCCCACACATCATAACTGTCCCTGTTCTAGCACAGCTCTTTCTCTAGGTCACAAACTAACTGCAGATACCATGCCAATGTCTTCATGGTGACACCAGCACAGAAGCTCACTGTAGGATGGTACAATTCAGATCCATCTGCAAGACTGTCCTGCAAACCACTGTAGCATCCTCATCCTCTTTGCACTGGTGCAAATCCAGAATAGCATCAGTTAAATCCCTGGAATTAATCCGTAGTTACACCAGGATAAATAGGAATATGCTTTACCCAGCAAAGCCCAACAAAAGCATAAAATCAATCAGTTCAGCTCCAGCAATGCCAAGTTCTGGCTGTAGCCAGCACCCTGTAATTCAAAGACTCCTTTGGACATCCCCTTTGAGTCCAGACATGTGAGTAGCTTCCCTTGAAAATGTTTTATCATAAAGCCTTTGTGAACCTGTGCATGCATTGATGTTATGATTATCCCACATGTAATTTCATCTGACATGGTAATGACAGCATGGGGAGTTCAAAATGTAATAGCAAATATAGTTGTTAGGAAAAAAAATCCCAGTCCATCATCCTGAATGCCTCTTCATGTCATGGGAGGGATGCAGACAGACTCCAAACACCATCAGCATTTCAGGGTTCCAGCTGGAAACTGCCTGGAGTTCAGGATAGGACAAAACAAACAAGTGAGACTGTCTCTCTTTAAATGGCAGGGCTGCATTTTCTCCTCCTTTTCTCTGTTTTTTTTTCTTTTTGAAGGGTCTAAAATCCCTAAGAGGGAAAAAGATGGGGGTTTTTTCCCTGCTTGCTTGGGCTGTTTTTGTGGTCAATGGCACAATGCAACCCTGATCCTGCACTCACACCCAGCTGAGACCCAAATCCTGACTCGAGACCCGGTTATTTTTTCAATATAGCAATGCTATATTGAAGAGTCTTTTGCCAATTCCATTATAAACCTCATTTACAACTTAGCTGTTTTAAATTAAACCAGATGGTGTGCTGATGTGGTGGTGAAGCACTAAAACAGGTTACCCAGAGAAGTTGTAGATAGCCCCTCCCTGGAAGTGTTCAAGGCCAGGTTGGATGGGGCCTTGAGCAGACTGGTCTAGTGGGTGGTGTCCCTGCCCATGGCAGTGGGGGTGGAACTGGATGATCTTTAAGGTCCCTTCCAACCCAAACCATTCTATGATTCTATGATTCTATGATTCTATGATTGGTGTATGCACATGGTCAGCTAGGGCATAGAACTTGCCTTGATCGGGGGCCAAGTCTCGTAAACCCCCTCCTTGCTTTGAGCACAACTGCTGTCAATGCCACCGCCACCAAACTGAGCCTATGACCCCACCACTTCTGGAGCCTGCCCATACCTGCTCCCAAGCTGACATTAAGCCTGCTCAAACACTGCACCACCTTCTCCTTGCATTATTTTCTGTACCCCACACCCAGCACAAAAATAGTGGTAAACCTCCCCTTCCCCACCCTCCCATGGTGAGTCAGGCTGGTGAGCAGGCACACATTTGCTTCTGATTTAACGTGCTAGTGCTCTGACCCTTTTATTTTCACTCCCAAAGTCCTCCCTTTGGTGGTTTTCTCTCTGGGAACAAAAGCAGTGGGAGGGGCTTTACCCTCCTGGTCCCCTTCTTGTTGTCCATTGACCCAGGAGGGGTGAGGAGAGTGGTTGTCAGTGAAGACTGAAGTAAAAAAGTTGTTGAGTACCTCAGGCTTCGCCTCGTCTGTTGATACGAGGTCATCATTTTCGTTCATCAGGGGGGTACGCTTTCTTTAACCTTCCTTTTCTGGTTGACATACCTGCAGAAGCCCTTCTTGTTAGTCTTAGCATCCCTTGCCAAGTTCAGCTCCAGCTGCGCCTTGGCCTTCCTGACCCCATCCCTACACAACTGGGAAGCGTCCCTATACTCTTCCCAGTTTACCTGCCCCTGCTTGCACTGCCTGTGCAGATCTCTCTTCTTCTTGAGTTTAACCAGCAGGTCTCAACTCAGCCACGCTGGTCTCTTCCCTTTCCTGCCTGATTCCCTACATCTGGAGACTGAGCTCTTGTGCTCTATTGAAAGCATCCTTAAATATCTGCCAGCTCTGTTCTGCTCCCTCGTCCCCGAGGACATATCCCAGGGGGTCCTACTGACTAACTCCTTGAACAGCTGGAAGTCTGCTTTCCTGAAATTTAGGCTCCTGGCTATACTCCTTGCCTGTCCCATAGGACCTTGAACCCCACCAATGTGTGATCACTGCAGCCCAGACTGCCTCCAATCTTGACGTCACTGATGAGTTCACTTGCATTGGAGACCATCTGGTCACCTTCAGGTCCAGTATTGTATCCCCTCAGATAGGGGTGTCTATTACTTGGGTTAAGAAGTTATCTTTGATGCACTCTAGGAGTCCTCTGGATTGTCTGCAGCTCGCCATGTACATTTCCAGCATATGTACGGGTGGTTGAAGCCATAGAATCATAGCATCATAGAATCACCAGGTTGGAAAAGACCCACTGGATCATCGAGTCCAACCATTCCTATCAAATACTAAAACATGCCTCTCAGCACATCATCCACCCGTCCCTTAAACACCTCCAGGGAAGGTGACTCAACCACCTCCCTGGGCAGCCTGTTCCAGTGGCCAATGACTCTTTCCATGAAAAATTTTTTCCTAATGTTCAGCCTAAACCTCCCCTGGTGGTGCTTGAGGCCATTTTCTCTCATCCTGTCCCCTGTCACCTGGAAGAAGAGGCCAGCACCCTCCTCTCCACAATTTCCTTTTAAGTAGTTGTAGAGAGCAATGAGGTCTCCCCTCAGCCTCTTCTCCAGGCTAAACAACCCCAGCTCTCTCAGCCGTTCCTCAGTCCTCCAGTATGATGAGAGCTTGCAGGCATGAAGCCTCCTGTAGCTTGAGGAAGAAGGCATTATCAGTCAGCTCCCCTTTGATCAGGTGGCCTGTAGTAGACACCAACCACAAGGTTCCTTTTGTTGCCCTAGTCTCCTATTCTCACCCATAAGCTTTCAACCTGTTTACAGCTGTTCTTCAGGGACAGCTCCTCATACTCTATCCATTTCCTAATATAAAGGGCAATGACTCTGCCCCTCCTTCTTCCCTCTTTTTTTTTAACTTTTGGGGTTATTTTTTTTTGCAGAACATGTTGTTGGAGCGGGGATGTATCACTTGAAGTGCGATTGAGTTTCAATGAGAGTTGAGTTGTTGCACAGGATCTGGAAATTCTTCTGTTTTGCTTGACATATTCCCCCTCCCATGGGATTTCTATGCACGCACGCGCACACACACACATATAAGGTATATGTATATATGTGCATATAGATACACAGGGAGGAAAGATATTAATCCAGGATCATTTCCTGTATCAGTGACACCGCATTTAAAAGTTCCTTAATGCTGGCAGGAGAGCATCAGGGCTAACTAAGAGACATGTAGAGAGGGACCTCTGAGGGTTTCAAAGGAAAAAAAACCCCATAACTAACTGGATATTGAGCAACTCCAGACTTGCAGAAACTACAGCAGAGAGGAGCAGAAAAGACCTGATGCTCAAAGCACCATTCACTCAAGCTCCAGACGTCCAGGAGCTGCTTGGATGTGGGGGGACAAGGCTACAAGGAAACACTGTGGTCAGATATGACCACCTTATGAAGTCCTCTCCCATGGTACCTGCCTAGACACTGTGGTTAATTAATATGCCTCTGGTTTTTGCATAAATGTAGCCTTTAAAATACCATCTGGAGATGGTCTGTGCCTTCAATGTAGCTCCAGTAATTATTCATGTTTATTTCATAGAATCATAGAATAACCACATTGGAAGAGACCCACCAGATCATCGAGTCCAACCATTCCTATCAAACACTAAACCATGCCCCTTAGCACCTCATCCACCCGTGCCTTAAACACCTCCAGGGAAGGTGAATCAACCACCTCCCTGGGCAGCCTGTTCCAGTGCCCAATGACCCTTTCTGTGAAAAATTTTTTCCTAATGTCCAGCCTAAATCTCACCTGGCGGAGCTTGTGGCCATTCCCTCTCGTCCTGTCCCCTGTCACTTGGGAGAAGAGGCCAGCACTCTCCTCTCTACAACCTCCCCTCAGGTAGTTATAGAGAGCAATGAGGTCTCCTCTCAGCCTCCTCTTCTCCAGGCTAAACAACCCCAGCTCTTTCAGCCACTCCTCATAAGGCCTGTTCTCCAGCCCCTTCACCAGCTTCGTTGCTCTTCTCTGGACTTGCTCCAGAGCCTCAACATCTTTCCTATGGTGAGGGGCCCAGAACTGAACACAGTATTTGAGGTGCAGTCTCACCAGTGCCGAGTACAGGGGGAGAATAACCTCCCTGGACCTGCTGGTCATGCCGTTTCTGATACAAGACCATTTATCACTGGGATACCCCTTTGCCAAAACCTGCTCAGCACATCAGATGAGACTTGTCATGTTGCAATCAGACTTAATCAAGCTGCTACCGAGAAGTGAGTGCTCCAATGCTCCTGATTTTGGAGATTTATATTTGGAAATTATATAAACTCTGATATGGGGAAATGTGCTGAATAATTTAAAGATGCCAGAGAGTGAAAACGTGGCCCTCCAGTTATAGGAGGCTTTGGCCTTGCTAGAGCTCCCGTTTGCATTTATCTGGGCCCCAAGAAGTGGTTTACAGAAAACAGAAGAGCCTAGGGTCTTGGTCCCAATGGTGTGATGGCATCTTCCTAATGTTAGTCCTGCAACGTGCAAAGATGCTGTGTGGCAGATCCCTACAGGCTCGCCCAGAGGCTAGGTGTTCATCCACCAAACATCGTAACAGAGTCTAGTAGCTCTTTATAAAACAATATTCAGGTAACACCGGGGTGGGAGACCTTGAGGTAGATCTAAGGAGATGATGGGGCTTTTTGGATACCTGGTACTTGCCCTGACCAGTGATGAGGGAGAGAGGAGAGGAGCTCAACAGGTTTAGTGGCAGATAGGAATGGTTGGACTTGATGATCTAAGAGGTCTTTTCCAACCTAGTGATTCTATGATTCCATGCTCATCATCACGTGTCAATGAAGGGGCCAACCTGAGTAACAAGTCCATAGAGAAGCTGAGGCCAGGAAGAATGGCCTTAACCCCCATGGGCTGGGGTTGGGTTCTGGTGGTCATGGAGCAGCAGCAAATTCCCATTACAACCAGTAGCACCTGACTGTTCAGCTCACTGAGGGAGGATTTTATTCACAATTTGCAATTTCACCAGATCGTATCTGCACATAAACAAAGTTGTAGAAGTGCAAGGTGCTTGGTGTAGTCTCTTGGAAGCTGGACTTCACAGAATCACAGAATGACCAGGTTGGAAGAGACCCACTGGATCGTCGAGTCTAACCATTCCCACCAATCCCTATATCATGCTCCTAAGCACCTCATCTACCCTAACCTTAAACACCTCCAGGGAAGGTGACTCAACCACCTCCCTGGGCAGACCGTTCCAATGCCTAACCACCCTCTCTGTGAAGAATTTCTTCCTAATCTCAAGCCTAAATCTCCCCTGGCGGAGCTTGAGGTCATTCCCTCTCGTCCTGTCCCCTGTCACTTGGGAGAAGAGGCCAGCTCCCTCCTCTCCACAACCTCCCTTCAGGTAGTTGTAGAGAGTAATAAGGTCTCCCCTCAGCCTCCTTTTCTCCAGGCTAAACAACCTCAGCTCTCTCAGCTGCTCCTCATAAGGCCTGTTCTCCAGCCCCTTCACTCGCTCCAGAGCCTCAACATCCTTCTTGTGGTGAGGGGCCCAGAGCTGAACACAGTATTCGAGGAGCGGTCTCACCAGTGCCGAGTACAGAGGGAGACTAACCTCCCTGGACCTGCTGGTCACTCCGTTTCTGATACAAGCCAAGATGCCATTGGCCTTCTTGGCCACCTGGGCACACTGCTGGCTCATGTTCAGTTGGCTGTCAACCAGCACCCCCAGGTCCTTCTCCTCCTGGCAGCTTTCCAGCCAGACTTCTCCTAGTCTGTAGCACTGCATAGGGTTGTTGTGCCCCAAGTGCAGGACCCGGCACTTGGCCTTGTTCAACCTCATGCCGTTGGTCTCAGCCCAGCAGTCCAGCCTGTTCAGATCCCTTTGCAGAGCCTCCCGACCCTCCAGCACTTCCTCCCAGCTTGGTGTCATCTGCAAACTTGCTAAGGGAGGACTCAATGCCTTCATCCAGGTCCTTGATAAAGACATTAAACAGGACTGGACCCAGCACTGAGCCCTGGGGAACCCCACTTGTCACGGGCCTCCAGCTGGATTTAACTCCATTTACCACCACCCTCTGGGCCCGGTCATTCAACCAGTTTTTCACCCAGGAGAGTGTGCACCCGTCCAGGCCAGAGGCCGACAGTTTCCGAAGCAGAATGCTGTGAGAAACTGTATCAAAGGCTTTACTGAAGTCCAGGAAGATCATATCCACAGCCTTTCCCTCGTCCAGTAGCCTAGTCACTTTATCATAGAAGGCGATCAGGTTAGTTTGGCAAGACCTGCCTTTTGTGAACCCGTGCTGACTGGGCCTGATCACCCGGTTCTCTTGCATGTGCTTCATGATAGCACTCAAGATCACCTGTTCCATGACTTTCCCTGGCACTGAGGTCAGACTGACAGGCCTGTAGTTCCCTGGATCCTCCCTGCGACCCTTCTTGGAGATGGACACAACATCAGCCAGCCTCCAGTCCAGTGGAACTTCCCCAGTCAGCCAGGACCACTGGAAGATGATGGAAAGGGGTTTGGCAAGTACAACTGCCAGCTCCCTCAGTACTCTTGGGTGGATCCCATTTGGCCCCATAGACTTTGTCACAGTTGTTCCATCTGCATTCAGGAGGGACTGAATATTCTCACTAGTTCTCCTTTTATTGTTAATATATTTATAGAAAGATTCCACAGTCTTGGCCAATCTGATTTGTAGGTGGGCCTTAGCCCTCCTGATTTTTTCTCACGTCCTCCCTGTAGTCCACCGAAGACGCCTGCCCCTTCTTCCAAAGCTCATAGACATTCCTCTTATTTTTGACATCTCTCAAGATCTCCCTACTGAACCAAGCCGGGTTTTTTTTCCCCCGCCGGCTGCTTTTCCGGAACATGGGGATGGCTTGCTCCTGAGCTGCTAGGATTTCCTTTCTGAAGAGCTCCCAGCCCTCATGGGCTCCTTTGCCCTTAAGGACTGTCTCCCATGGGACTTTGCCAACCAGCCTTCTGAACAGTCCAAAGACTGCCCTCTGGAAGTTCAATGTGGCTGTTCTGCTAATCCTCCTGTTCATCTCACCTGGAACTGAAAACCCTATCATCTCGTGATCACTTTGTCCCAGGCGTCCTCCAACCATCACATCCCCCACAAGGCCTTCTCTGTTCACAAACAGCAGGTCCAGGAGGGTGCCTTCCCATGTTGGCCCACCCACCAGTTGTTTGAGGAAGTTGTCTTCCACGCACTCCATGAACCTCCTAGACTGCTTCCTCTCTGCTATATTGTACTTCCAGCAGACATCCAGAAGATTGAAGTCTCCCACGAGGCCAAGAAGTAGTGATCTTGAGACTACTCCCAGTTCTTTATAGAAGAGCTCATCAGCTGATTCTTCTTGGCTGGGTGTTCTATAACAGACCCCCATCAAAAAATCTGCCTTCTTGTGGGCTGCTCTGATTTTAACCCACAGGCACTTGATCCCATCATCACCATAACTGAGCTCGAGGGTATCAAAGCACTAACACAGAGGGCTACCTTGCCACCTCTCCTACCCTTCCTGTCCCGCCTGAAGAGTTTATACCCCATCATAGCTACACTCCAGTTATATGAGTCGTCCCACCACCTTTCCATGATGGCAACAACATCATAGCCTCCTTGCTCTATGACAGCTTCCAACTCCTCCTCCTTATTACCCATCAGCTGGGCTGGTGAACCTTCAGCCCTCATAAAGGGAATAGTGTTCATTCCCAGTTGATTGGTCCTTGGAACATCTAACCCCTCAGTGTCAGATTCATCCTTTCTGTCCCCAGGTGTCCTCACCCCCACTTGCTCTGTGGTGACATAATGACGGTCCTTGCCAGCACACCATCTCTTAGTCACCAGAGTTCCACTTCCAGGCTCACTGCCGACTAGCCTGGCTTCGTCCCACTCCCCCATCACATCTAGTTTAAAGCTCTGTTAATGAGCCTAGCTAGATTTTTAGTAAGGACTTTAGTACCCCTAGGAGACAAGCGTGCCCCATCCCTAGTAAGGAAGCCTGGGGGTGCGTGGGCCACTCCATGATCAAAGAACCCAAAGTTTTTCTCCTTGCACCAGGTTTGGAGCCAGGTATTAATCAAGTGCTTCTTTTTCACCTCTTGGTCCTCATTCCTTAGTGTTGGAATGGAGCTAAACACTTCTTGCGCCCCAGAACCCTCCATCGTTCTCCCTAGAGCCCTGAAGTCTCTCTTAATGGCTTTCAGCTTTCTGCACTGTGTGTCATCATTGCCGATTTGAAATACTACCAGAGGGTAATAATCTGTGTCTTTCACCAAGGAAGGAAGTTTTCTAGTGATGTCCTTCGCTGATGCCCCAGGTAAGCAGAAGGCCTCCCTGTGAAGCGGGTCCGGTCTGCAGATAGGTCCCTCTGTTCCTTTTAGAGGGGAAACCCCTAAGACAATCACTCTCCTTTTTCTCAGAGGATGTTTTTATGGTCATTTGAGGATGGCACAGCCTAGGGAATATTTCTAGGCTGTGGGAGCCATCCTCTTCATCCTTGGGGATGGATTCCTCTTGCAGCACTTCATATTTATTCTTCAGGGGAATCTGTGGGTTTGTTGTCCGAGTGGGGACAGCAGGCTTCCTGTGCCGGGCAGGAACTTGCTGCCATGCTCCATCTCTTATTCCCCCAATCTTGCAGTTGGCAGGTGGGTGGTGCTCAGCCGCACTAGCTCCAGCAGCCTGCTGAGTTTGTGAGAGGGCGCTGCTCCACTGATCCGTTTCCCTCTCACACTCCCTGATAGTCCTTAGTCTATTTACCTCCTCCCTCAGCTCTGCCACCATGTGGAGGAGTTCCCCCATGTGAGCACAGCTTCCACAAGTGAAGTCAGTACTGGTGGCATGAGTCAGTGAGGGAGGGAGACACTGCCTGCAGCCCAGGGTCTGGGTAGCTGCATGTGCCCATTGAGGCTCTGTCTGGGTGGCAACATCCATCCTGGCTGCGGCAGCACCAAGAGCAACTTTATTTTTCTGCTAGGTGGCCACCATGGTCCTCGGTATCTTCTGGCCAGCCGCCGGCCACCAGCCCCTCTCTGCGCCCTCCCTGCTCTTTACACCAGCATGCCCCACATCTGTTTGCCACGCTCCTGTTCGCTGTGCTCCGAGTCACAGTGTTCCCAAGGGACCGTTTATGTCTCCCGCAGTAGCTGCCGGGACCACCCCCTCCTGTCAGGCACCGCGCGGGATGGCCGCTTCCGGCTGTCAGTAGCCCAGCGCCGCCAGCCCCGCTCCCGCCTGGGTTTTCCTGGGATTTTCCCGTCTCAGGGAAGCTCCCCACCGCCTCAAATGGCCACCCTGCCTTAGTACTCACCATCCTGCCGCTGGATGCTGCCGAAAAAGCTCAAGGTTACAGAGCAATTGGTAGATGTGGGAACAAAGCTCCAGCATCCCTATGCCCCCAAAATAACACCATGGCTAAGGAGCAGGAGCTGTAAATCACTGGCCAACATATCCCATAGAAAGCATCTGTAATATTTTGACACATAATGGTAATTTCATGTGCGCATCTTAAATGCCTCATTATGACAACACACAAATAATCCTGGAAAAAAAACCCACATATATTTATGGGTTGGTGGATGTAGCAGGCAGGTCTACGTTCAGGTGGACCATGGATAGATGCAGAGGAAGAGCAGCCAATCCACTCTCAGTGCTGCCTCTGCTCTCACAGCCTGGAGTGGGGACTGGGAAAGAGGCACAGCTAGCAAAGCAGCAGAGACAAAGCAACTGTCCCTCAGGGTGCCATGTACCTCGGACAGGGGAGGGAAGGAGTTGATTGTAGAAAATAAATCAGAATGGGGGAATGTAGCGAGTAAGGCATGGACCCCATTGATGAGACAACAATCGAGATCAACTTTATTGAGAGGGTGCAAACTTTATATAGTTCCTCTGTATCCAGTAACAGCTATTCCAGTGAATTTCCATCCGTGAGAATCTCACAGTACAGTGACAGAGTGCAACCCCCTGTTTTCCACAGATGTGCCCCTTATCTTCATGTTTTCCGCCTAGTGCATTCCTTTCCTATTAACCCACGGGTCTTAATAAAGATTCCAAGGTGTCAACAAGCTAGCAAGCATGAGAACATTGGCCGTTTGTTCTGTGCTTGCTGCTAATATCGCAGGTACACCAAGGCATCGGCCGTTTGCCCCAGCATACACACAATACTGGAATCTTTTGTTTATAAACATCCTGAACTATCCATTGCTTGTTGTACCTTTCACAGAAAACATGATAGACACATGATTAAACATAGAAATATCTTACTACAGATACACAGAAGTATGCTAATGCAAGAATGTGAGAATGTATGCTGGTCTAACGATGTAATTGATGCAGACTGTACTGGAATAATACAAGCAAGGGTATGGATGCCGTCTCCACTAGCGTTATGGACAACATCTCCACTAGTATTAATACCAAAGGATAGCCAGATATTTAAATTAATTTTGTTCAAAGCAGCTGTGTTCCAAGCTGACTCTATAGAGCGTGGCTCACAAGGTTTGGGGCCCACGGGAATTCCTGAAATACATTTGGTTTAGTCCCTACAAACTCAGTGTACTATGTTGAAGTGCATATTAATTTTTTTTTTTAAAAGGGGAAAAGCCAGAACATCTTAAAATGGCTGTAGCGCAACCCTTTGTTGTGCACGTTCCACTAATCTTAGGGGGAGAGATGTGTTAAGTGCAATGGGAATAGGCATTGGAACTATGAACAAGTGAAAAATTGGGTGCATTGCAAAATTTAGTGGAGGAGCAAATAGATCAAGGGCATATAGTCCCAATTAATAGTCCTTGGAACACACCTGTATTTTTGATAAAAAAGAAATCTGGAAAATGGTGTTTATTACATGACTTTTCTAGACAAAATACAAGAGGCCTTAAATAAGCAGGCAGGCATTATCACCGCTAGAGAAGCGTTGCTTAAACAATTAGCCTTACAGAATGCAAAACCAGACTTAGTGCACTGTTAATTGCATGATCACCTGTTACAAAGATTGCTTGTTTTACCAGAATTGACTGATGCCAACTTTACAAGAGCAATGCAAGTGATAGCCTGGATGCCTATGCCTCCTTGGTTTATACGAAACGGCACTAGAATTACTCAGCTGATTTGTTTTCCAGCAATTGTACCCCATGCAGGAAACCGCGTACAGGGAGACGGAGCCTTTAATACAGTTTCTCATAGAGGACAAGGATGAGGTACTTAATGCCTTGTTTGCCTCAGTCTTTAATAGTAAGGAAAGTTGTTCCCTCTGTGTACACACCCAGGAGTTAGAGGAGCAGAATGAGGCTCCCATGATCGAAGAAGAGGCGGTTAGAGACTTGCTTGCCCAGCTAGACACCCACAAGTCTATGGGGCCAAATGGGATCCACCCAAGAGTACTAAGGGAGCTGGCAGTTGTACTTGCCAAACCCCTTTCCATCATCTTCCAGTGGTCCTGGCTGACTGGGGAAGTTCCACTGGACTGGAGGCTGGCTGATGCTGTGTCCATCTACAAGAAGGGTTGCAGGGAGGATCCAGGGAACTACAGGCCTGTCAGTCTGACCTCAGTGCCAGGGAAAGTCATGGAACAGGTGATCTTGAGTGCTATCATGAAGCACATGCAAGAGAATCGGGTGATCAGGCCCAGTCAGCACGGGTTCACAAAAGGCAGGTCTTGCCAAACTAACCTGATCGCCTTCTATGATAAAGTGACTAGGCTACTGGACGAGGGAAAGGCTGTGGATATGATCTTCCTGGACTTCAGTAAAGCCTTTGACACAGTTTCTCACAGCATTCTGCTACAGAAACTGTCAGCCTCTGGCCTGGACAGGCGCACACTCTCCTGAGTGGAAAACCGGTTGGCTGGCCGGGCCCAGAGAGTGGTGGGAAATGGTGTTAAATCCAGCTGGAGGCCAGTTACAAGTGGGGTTCCCCAGGGCTCAGTGCTGGGTCCAGTCCTGTTTAATGTCTTTATCAACGACCTGGATGAAGGCATCGAGTGCACCCTTAGCAAGTTTGCGGATGACACTAAGCTGGGTGGAAATGTAAATCTGCTGGAGGGTAGGGAGGCTCTGCAAAGGGATCTGAACGGGCTTGACCGCTGGGCAGAGTCCAGTGGCATGAGGTTTAACAAGGCCAAATGCCGGGTCCTGCACTTGGGGCACAACAACCCTATGCAGTGCTACAGACTAGGAGAAGTCTGGCTGGAAAGCTGCCAGGAGGAGAAGGACCTGGGGGTGCTGGTTGACAGCCAACTGAACATGAGCCAGCAGTGTGCCCAGGTGGCCAAGAAGACCAATGGCATCTTGGCTTGTATCAGAAACGGAGTGACCAGCAGGTCCAGGGAGGTTATTCTCCCTCTGTACTTGGCACTGGTGAGACCGCACCTCGAATACTGTGTTCAGCTCTGGGCCCCTCACCACAAGAAGGATGTTGAGGCTCTGGAGCGAGTGAAGGGGCTGGAGAACAGGCCTTATGAGGAGCAGCTGAGAGAGCTGAGGTTGTTTAGCCTGGAGAAAAGGAGGCTGAGGGGAGACCTCATTGCTCTCTACAACTACCTGAAAGGAGGTTGTAGAGAGGAGGGAGCTGGCCTCTTCTTCCAAGTGACAGGGGACTAGACAAGAGGAAATGGCCACAAGCTCCGCCAGGGGAGGTTTAGTCTGGACATTAGGAAAAGATTTTTCACAGAAAGGGTTATTGGGCACTGGAATAGGCTGCCCAGGGAGGTGGTTGAGTCACCTTCCCTGGAGGTGTTTAAGGCATGGGTGGACGAGGTGCTAAGGGGCATGATTTAGTGTTTGATAGGAATGGTTGGACTCGATGATCTGGTGGGTCTCTTCCAACGTGGTTATTCTATGATTCTAAGCTCATCCACCCAAAACTGAGGATCCCTTCTCAAACAAAGAATGTATTTTGCTTAGTTTTGGACAAAGTAGGCAAAGGCAGAGATGCCTTGGTGATGAAGGATACTAAGAGGATCACATTGGCCATGGAAGATGCTCACTTGCAGCACGGATAGGTGCCCCATATGTGGCTGCGAAGGTGACACTTCACAGGGCTGCTGGCAAGGAAGCAGGTCCATACACGGAGCAGGTCAGTACAATTTCAGAAGATGCTCCATAGGATGCCAATGCCAAGGCTGCCTACAGTGGCCAGCCAGAACCACAGCAACGCTGACAAAGATGGTGACCTCCCACTGATGCTGGGAGGAGAGGGATGACCAAGAAGCCCCAGAGGGATAGCCCAACAGTTTTTGGTCAGCCTGCACAGAGCCAAGAATGCGTGAGATGGTTCCTACCTGAAGGAGTCCTGGAAGTCGAGCACGGTTTGATCATGTAATTAAAGTGGTTATGCTTCAGGGTTTGAGATCACATGGATGACCTTCCATCTGGTATTTCTCCATTACCTACTGGAATTTTCAGTATTAATACTAATCTTCAAACAAAATCCTTGGGCATAAAAGGATTTGTCCTTGTCAACATCTGGTTGGCAAATTGAGCCCATGTGAACCATATTTGCCCTTGCTATATAAAATTGTCCTTTTGGGGCTGGCACTATTAGTTTCCTATAAGCAGGTAATCAGAAAGCAATCTTCACCTGAAGTCCCATCAGGGAATTCAAACTAAAAGCTGTTGGAGAACCACCTGCACAGTGTCCAACGATCCTGACCATGACATATTTAACACTTCCTTCATTTTAGTGACAGCCAATCTTCCCAGTTTCCAGAATTAATACAGAAATTTAGCTGGCCATGCAGACTTGGGGCATGTCAATACTGAACATCTACTGTATTTCTCTGGTACAACATCACTTGGGAACCATTTGCTTAAGAAGATAAATAGTGATTGCAGGTGCCACTCATTTACTCACTGAGGTGCAGAGGCACAAGTGTCTCCTGTGCCGTTTGTGAATCCATCCATGGAAATTTTTAAAGGCTAGTTATACATTGCAGCAAATATTATGCATCTCTCAACAAATCTATCCCTGCAGGTTAAGTCCAGCTACCAAGAGACTACACCAAGCACCTTGCACTTCTACAACTTTGTTTATGTGCAGATACGATCTGGTGAAATTGCAAATTGTGAATAAAATCCTCCCTCAGTGAGCTGAACAGTCAGGTGCTACTGGTTGTAATGGGAATTTGCTGCTGCTCCATGACCACCAGAACCCAACCCCAGCCCATGGGGGTTAAGGCCATTCTTCCTGGCCTCAGCTTCTCTATGGACTTGTTACTCAGGTTGGCCCCTTCATTGACACGTGATGATGAGCATGGAATCATAGAATCACTAGGTTGGAAAAGACCTCTTAGATCATCAAGTCCAACCATTCCTATCTGCCACTAAACCTGTTGAGCTCCTCTCCTCTCTCCCTCATCACTGGTCAGGGCAAGTACCAGGTATCCAAAAAGCCCCATCATCTCCTTAGATCTACCTCAAGGTCTCCCACCCCGGTGTTACCTGAATATTGTTTTATAAAGAGCTACTAGACTCTGTTACGATGTTTGGTGGATGAACACCTAGCCTCTGGGCGAGCCTGTAGGGATCTGCCACACAGCATCTTTGCACGTTGCAGGACTAACATTAGGAAGATGCCATCACACCATTGGGACCAAGACCCTAGGCTCTTCTGTTTTCTGTAAACCACTTCTTGGGGCCCAGATAAATGCAAACGGGAGCTCTAGCAAGGCCAAAGCCTCCTATAACTGGAGGGCCACGTTTTCACTCTCTGGCATCTTTAAATTATTCAGCACATTTCCCCATATCAGAGTTTATATAATTTCCAAATATAAATCTCCAAAATCAGGAGCATTGGAGCACTCACTTCTCGGTAGCAGCTTGATTAAGTCTGATTGCAACATGACAAGTCTCATCTGATGTGCTGAGCAGGTTTTGGCAAAGGGGTATCCCAGTGATAAATGGTCTTGTATCAGAAACGGCATGACCAGCAGGTCCAGGGAGGTTATTCTCCCCCTGTACTCGGCACTGGTGAGACTGCACCTCAAATACTGTGTTCAGTTCTGGGCCCCTCACCATAGGAAAGATGTTGAGGCTCTGGAGCAAGTCCAGAGAAGAGCAACGAAGCTGGTGAAGGGGCTGGAGAACAGGCCTTATGAGGAGTGGCTGAAAGAGCTGGGGTTGTTTAGCCTGGAGAAGAGGAGGCTGAGAGGAGACCTCATTGCTCTCTATAACTACCTGAGGGGAGGTTGTAGAGAGGAGAGTGCTGGCCTCTTCTCCCAAGTGACAGGGGACAGGACGAGAGGGAATGGCCACAAGCTCCGCCAGGTGAGATTTAGGCTGGACATTAGGAAAAAATTTTTCACAGAAAGGGTCATTGGGCACTGGAACAGGCTGCCCAGGGAGGTGGTTGATTCACCTTCCCTGGAGGTGTTTAAGGCACGGGTGGATGAGGTGCTAAGGGGCATGGTTTAGTGTTTGATAGGAATGGTTGGACTCGATGATCTGGTGGGTCTCTTCCAATGTGGTTATTCTATGATTCTATGAAATAAACATGAATAATTACTGGAGCTACATTGAAGGCACAGACCATCTCCAGATGGTATTTTAAAGGCTACATTTATGCAAAAACCAGAGGCATATTAATTAACCACAGTGTCTAGGCAGGTACCATGGGAGAGGACTTCATAAGGTGGTCATATCTGACCACAGTGTTTCCTTGTAGCCTTGTCCCCCCACATCCAAGCAGCTCCTGGACGTCTGGAGCTTGAGTGAATGGTGCTTTGAGCATCAGGTCTTTTCTGCTCCTCTCTGCTGTAGTTTCTGCAAGTCTGGAGTTGCTCAATATCCAGTTAGTTATGGGGTTTTTTTTCCTTTGAAACCCTCAGAGGTCCCTCTCTACATGTCTCTTAGTTAGCCCTGATGCTCTCCTGCCAGCATTAAGGAACTTTTAAATGCGGTGTCACTGATACAGGAAATGATCCTGGATTAATATCTTTCCTCCCTGTGTATCTATATGCACATATATACATATACCTTATATGTGTGTGTGTGCGCGTGCGTGCATAGAAATCCCATGGGAGGGGGAATATGTCAAGCAAAACAGAAGAATTTCCAGATCCTGTGCAACAACTCAACTCTCATTGAAACTCAATCGCACTTCAAGTGATACATCCCCGCTCCAACAACATGTTCTGCAAAAAAAAATAACCCCAAAAGTTAAAAAAAAAGAGGGAAGAAGGAGGGGCAGAGTCATTGCCCTTTATATTAGGAAATGGATAGAGTATGAGGAGCTGTCCCTGAAGAACAGCTGTAAACAGGTTGAAAGCTTATGGGTGAGAATAGGAGACTAGGGCAACAAAAGGAACCTTGTGGTTGGTGTCTACTACAGGCCACCTGATCAAAGGGGAGCTGACTGATAATGCCTTCTTCCTCAAGCTACAGGAGGCTTCATGCCTGCAAGCTCTCATCATACTGGAGGACTGAGGAACGGCTGAGAGAGCTGGGGTTGTTTAGCCTGGAGAAGAGGCTGAGGGGAGACCTCATTGCTCTCTACAACTACTTAAAAGGAAATTGTGGAGAGGAGGGTGCTGGCCTCTTCTTCCAGGTGACAGGGGACAGGATGAGAGAAAATGGCCTCAAGCACCACCAGGGGAGGTTTAGGCTGAACATTAGGAAAAAATTTTTCATGGAAAGAGTCATTGGCCACTGGAACAGGCTGCCCAGGGAGGTGGTTGAGTCACCTTCCCTGGAGGTGTTTAAGGGACGGGTGGATGATGTGCTGAGAGGCATGTTTTAGTATTTGATAGGAATGGTTGGACTCGATGATCCAGTGGGTCTTTTCCAACCTGGTGATTCTATGATGCTATGATTCTATGGCTTCAACCACCCGTACATATGCTGGAAATGTACATGGCGAGCTGCAGACAATCCAGAGGACTCCTAGAGTGCATCAAAGATAACTTCTTAACCCAAGTAATAGACACCCCTATCTGAGGGGATACAATACTGGACCTGAAGGTGACCAGATGGTCTCCAATGCAAGTGAACTCATCAGTGACGTCAAGATTGGAGGCAGTCTGGGCTGCAGTGATCACACATTGGTGGGGTTCAAGGTCCTATGGGACAGGCAAGGAGTATAGCCAGGAGCCTAAATTTCAGGAAAGCAGACTTCCAGCTGTTCAAGGAGTTAGTCAGTAGGACCCCCTGGGATATGTCCTCGGGGACGAGGGAGCAGAACAGAGCTGGCAGATATTTAAGGATGCTTTCAATAGAGCACAAGAGCTCAGTCTCCAGATGTAGGGAATCAGGCAGGAAAGGGAAGAGACCAGCGTGGCTGAGTTGAGACCTGCTGGTTAAACTCAAGAAGAAGAGAGATCTGCACAGGCAGTGCAAGCAGGGGCAGGTAAACTGGGAAGAGTATAGGGACGCTTCCCAGTTGTGTAGGGATGGGGTCAGGAAGGCCAAGGCGCAGCTGGAGCTGAACTTGGCAAGGGATGCTAAGACTAACAAGAAGGGCTTCTGCAGGTATGTCAACCAGAAAAGGAAGGTTAAAGAAAGCGTACCCCCCTGATGAACGAAAATGATGACCTCGTATCAACAGACGAGGCGAAGCCTGAGGTACTCAACAACTTTTTTACTTCAGTCTTCACTGACAACCACTCTCCTCACCCCTCCTGGGTCAATGGACAACAAGAAGGGGACCAGGAGGGTAAAGCCCCTCCCACTGCTTTTGTTCCCAGAGAGAAAACCACCAAAGGGAGGACTTTGGGAGTGAAAATAAAAGGGTCAGAGCACTAGCACGTTAAATCAGAAGCAAATGTGTGCCTGCTCGCCAGCCTGACTCACCATGGGAGGGTGGGGAAGGGGAGGTTTACCACTATTTTTGTTCTGGGTGTGGGGTACAGAAAATAATGCAAGGAGAAGGTGGTGCAGTGTTTGAGCAGGCTTAATGTCAGCTTGGGAGCAGGTATGGGCAGGCTCCAGAAGTGGTGGGGTCATAGGCTCAGTTTGGTGGCGGTGGCATTGACAGCAGTTGTGCTCAAAGCAAGGAGGGGGTTTACGAGACTTGGCCCCCGATCAAGGCAAGTTCTATGCCCTAGCTGACCATGTGCATACACCAATCATAGAATCATAGAATCATAGAATCATAGAATGGTTTGGGTTGGAAGGGACCTTAAAGATCATCCAGTTCCACCCCCACTGCCATGGGCAGGGACACCACCCACTAGACCAGTCTGCTCAAGGCCCCATCCAACCTGACTCACCATGGGAGGGTGGGGAAGGGGAGGTTAGGTCCAGGGGAGGACCAGCAGGTCCAGCGAGGTTATTCTCCCTCTGTGCTCGGCACTGGTGAGACCACACCTCGAATACTGTGTTCAGTTCTGGGTCCCTCACCACAGGAAAGATGTTGAGGCTCTGCAGCGAGTCCAGAGAAGAGCAACAAAGCTGGTGAAGGGGCTGGAGAATAGGCCTTATGAGGAGTGGCTGAAAGAGCTGGGGTTGCTTAGCCTGGAGAAGAGGAGGCTGAGAGGAGACCTCATTGCTCTCTATAACTACCTGAGGGGAGGTTGTAGAGAGGAGAGTGCTGGCCTCTTCTCCCAAGTGACAGGGGACAGGACGAGAGGGAATGGTCACAAGCTCCGCCAGGAGAGCCTCCACTAAATTTTGCAATGCACCCAATTTTTCACTTGTTCATAGTTCCAATGCCTATTCCCATTGCACTTAACACATCTCCCCGCCTAAGATTAATGGAACGTGCACAACAAAGAGTTGCGCTACAGCCATTTTAAGATGTTCTGGCTTTTCCCCTTTTTAAAAAAAAAAATTAATATGCACTTCAACATAGGACGCTGAGTTTGTAGGGACTAAACCAACCGTATTGGATAGCACAGTAATTGTGCTATCCAGCTGTCGTTTGGTATTAACTCTAGTGGAGATGGCATTCATACCCTCGCTTGAATTATTCCAGTAAAGCCTGCATCTATGACCCCAGGTAAAACAAATATTCCCAACTGAATTATTGATAATCATTCTAATTACAAGGCAGTAAAGGCACCCCCTAATTGTCCTTTTACGTTCAGTGAACTGCAGACGATTGCAGCACTACTGTGACGGTGATGATCATGTCTATCTTGGTGCTGCCTCTGGTTCTTTCTCTGAGGTGAGATCTGCTGCTTGCAGTGGAGGCCTCTGTGTCAGTATGCGCCTCTGAACCATGCTTTGCTCCTGGTTTTCCAACAATGCTGTCCTGTTATTAGCCCATTTTGATCTACAGCAACTGGCAAAATGTTTACCCTTTCCATGCCGAGGGCAGATTTCAGGCCCTCTATCCTGGCATTGCGTGTGGCAGTCTCGTTTAAAATGTCTCTCCTTGCCGCATCTATAACAGAACGTCTTTCTGTCCCGGTTTACAGTCAGGGCAGCAGCCATCAGCTGTGCTTGATGGGTTAATCATCCCAGCTGTTGTTATAGGATTTTTCAGACTGCACCATACCTTTCTACATTCATCATTAGGATTTTTAATCACTGATTGAAAAATTAAGGCTTCTGTAACTACTAGGTTTTCTACCTGCTTGTTGAGTGCATCCTTCAATCTGTCTATAAATGCCATATATGGGTCATGCCTGTGTCAACTTTCTGATATCTGATATCTTTATAAGCATTTGATAAGCCAGTTGTAAACTTACATTATTTAAGCTGGCTTGATTCTTGAAGTGCTACCAACATCATTTAATCGAGTTATTTCTTATTGTATCTGTAATCCCTTCTGTAATGCTGAAACTGCCTGCGTTACGGAAAGCAACAGCAGCAGTGGTGGGGAAAGCTGTTGAGACCTGTCAATTCAGTACTGACCTTTCAGTACTTAAAGAGGGCTTATAAGAAAGATGGGGACAGACGTTTTAGCAGGACCTGTAGCAACAGGACAAGGGTTCATGGTTTTACACTAAATTAGGGTAAATTCAGACTGTAGAGAAGGAAGAAATTCTTTATGCTGAGAGTTGTGAAACACTGGCACAGGTTACCCAGAGAGGTAGCAGATGCCCCATCCCTGGAAACATTCAAGGTCAGGTTGTATGGGGCTCTGAGCAACCTGATCTCGTTGAAGATGTTCTGGTTCATCTCAGGGGGTGGTTGAACTAGATGGTCTTTAAAGGTCCCTTCTAATCCAAACCATTCTATGATTCTATGACTCCCTCTCCTGCCACAGGAGTCTGGGGTAGACAGGGATGCTCAGCAGCTCGAATCCAGGTCCAGCCACCTCAGGGATCCTTTGCTGGATGATCTCGTTATTCAGATGTAGAGATTGAATCCCTGCTGGGGTTTTATGCCTCCAGGGACCAAGCATGAGTGATGCAGTGTCAGGGTGGCAAGATCCACCCGTGGGGCGATGCTCAGCCTCAAACACTGCTCCATGGCTGGATGAAGGAAAAAATTGGAGACACCATTTGTTTTGCCAGGAAAAATATTGGTTTGACATTGGTAGCAGGCAGAGATCAGCCAGAGCCTCAGGCTTCTTCCTTTGTTGCACTGAATCCAGAATGAGCACAACATGGAAGGCAGCTGCTTTGCACTCCCCAGCTTTCCATGGGGTACTTCCATATCTTCAGGGTGGCACTCCTAGGGAGAGCCCAGTGCTTTGTACACTGAAAAGAAATGTGGTCAGGAGCCAGCTACTTCCTGTGGGGAAAATCACAGCAAAGAGAAGGTCAAGCAATGCACATCTTAAGACAAAAATGCTCCAAGAATCTCTATACAAATATAAAAAATATAAAAATGTAAAAATATAAAAATGTAAAAAAATAAATATATAAAAATATACAATTATAAAATTATCTAAAAGCTGCATGTTATAATAATGATGCTACATACCAGCATACAATTAAAGGCCAAAATTTCCATCTCCCAGCTAAGACTCAGATTGTGGCGTGTTGTCCTAATGGATGGAGCGGATAAGAAGGGGACATCCCCAGCCCTGGTGTAGCCCTGAACCAGAAGCCATGCATTGCACAAGCTTGGGCTCTTCCTGGCAGTCTTTATCTCCTCCAAGGTCCTGGCTTCGCAAGGCATTGTCACCAGAGATGAGGAAGGAGATGAGAGAGGGAAGTGCTGATGAGGAGCCCTCACAGGTCTCAGGTCTCCTGCTCCTGGCTTTGAGCAATACTGAGACCCAGGGACAGGATCCTGACCCACCTCAGGGTTGGCACATCCTCCCCAGGGCTCCTCTGAGCTGTGACAGTCCTCCATTTCTACTCATACAAATGAATTTAGGCAACATTAGTTTACTTTATTTTCTATCGATATCGATATATCTGTGGAGTACACTTCGATTTTTTACTTGTCACAATGCTAAACTAGCATTTTGCCTCTCTTCCTCTATGGCATTTCAGTTTTATATTGTTATATTATTGGTTTTCAGAGGCTGTATTACACTGAAGGAGGATTGAATTTTAAAGCAGACATGAGAATAAAGCAACCGAAAAATAAAAATGAAATACAGAAGGGGCTTTTGAGCAGCAAAGAGCCCTGGATGAGCTTTGGGTCACCAAGAGAGTGCATGTTGCAGGCAGTTCATAATATTGCTGCAGTCTGCTTGTGTCTGGGTTGTATCACCCATGTTCAAGCAGGCAGTAAGTTTAGACATCAGCATCACAGCTGAGACTTCAGCCTGCATCTGTGTACATCTGCCTGTGTATGTCCATCGTGCTGGTGTGGTGGTCACCACCCCAAGCTGGCAAAGCTCCATCCATCCTAAAAAAGGAAGAATTTTACCCAAAAAGGGGACAAAGCTCAACTTCTTCCTAAGCCCCCTTTTCTGCTGTTGTAGCCTCAGGTGACTCAATAGCTGGCAGAGCTCACTATGCGCCCATGGGCAGCGTGGGGGAAGCAGTCCTATATCTGAATAGCATCTCCCAGGATCATTCTTTCATAAATGGGGTTTTCATAGCAAGAAAGTAATGAATGAGTTTTAAGCATGCCCATAAATGCAATGTTTTGAGACATCATCTGCAGAATCTGCATGTTTATTTTAGGTGCCCTCAATGCTTCTTCCCCCCCGCCCCCCCCCCCCCCAGTTTATTTTAACAATGCTGCAACTTTCTATTATCAAATGAGATATTTCTGTTTTACTCCATGTAGTCTGTTCAGCATTTGCATGAGTGTGTATACACTAGTGACATTTGTCACTAACAGATGCTATTTTTAGGCCTGTTATTCTTGAGGACCCCACCCTTGGCTTGGGGAGGGGAAGGGGGAAGCGCAGAGGAAGATGAGGAAGGAGGAGGAAGGAAAATGTCAGCCTCAGCATACTTCCAGCCTGTGGCCATCAACCTCCCTGGGGGCATGGGAACTGTAAGGTCATTTCTCAGGCTCCATGAGCTCCAGAGCTCTGCCCGTTTTAAAACTGCAAATGTATGCAAATGAATGGGCTGTTTCTCTTTCTCTTCTCTCCCATTTAAGTGATGTGAATCACCTTCAATTTTGCCAGCATCCTGTAAAGTTATTGATTTGCTTATGTGCTTCGGTTAACAGAACTGCAACTCGAGAGGACCAGGAGGGAAAAAGAAAGGAAAAGGAGTCTATTTCCACCAAAGGAGCTGTACATCATTTTAGTTTATAATCACGTCCCCCGATCTCCTAATTCCATTTTTTCTTGCTTTCTTGCTGATGAGTGAATAATCCATGAATTAGGGAGGATGGAGTTTAGTATCTAGAAAAAACTCAATAAAAGTAATTGTCAGGGCAGTCTAATATTCTGCTTTTCTGATCTTTTGCACTTAGGGTGATCTGTCAATAAAAGATCAAAATAGATTCATAAGAATCATGCAAGGAGCTCCTTTAACACTAAAGCTCCTTCAAAACAAAAATAAATGAGTAGAAGATAAATACAGCAATAGAAATTTAATTGCTCGTGTTTATTATTAAGGATACAAAGACCTAAAAATGAAGTTCCTTTTCCTCCCTAGCTCAAAGGTTATTTATTATCTTACACTCTACTTGGAGAACATATTGGATTTACTTTCACTTGTCGGTGATTTACAAGGAAGATTTCATACAGAGCCAGTCGGACTGGTAGAGGAGCATAGCCAGTTAAAATGGTTAAGCACAGAACACTGTAATGAATCAAATTTGTTTCAGACAACAGATCACAGAATCACAGAATAACCAGATTGGAAGAGACCCACTGGATCGTTGAGTCCAACCATTCCCACCAATCCCTAAATCATGCTCCTAAGCACCTCGTCCACCCTAACTTAAACACCTCCAGGGACGGCGACTCAAGCACCTCCCTTGGCAGACCGTTCCAATGCCTAACCACCCTCTCCGTGAAGAATTTTTTCCTAATCTCAAGCCTAAATCTCCCCTGGCGGAGCTTGAGGCCATTCCCTCTCGTCCTGTCCCCTGGCACTTGGGAGAAGAGGCCAGCACCCGCCTCTCCACAACCTCCCTTCAGGTAGTTGTAGAGAGTAATAAGGTCTCCCCCTCAGCCTCCTCTTCTCCAGGCTAAACAGCCCCAGCTCTCCCAGTCGCTCCTCATAAGATTTGTTCTCCAGACCCTTCACCAGCTTTGTTGCTCTTCTCTGGACTCGCTCCAGAACCACAACATCCCTCTTGTGGTGAGGGGCCCAGAACTGAACACAGTACTCAAGGTGCGGTCTCACCAGTGCTGAGTACAGGGGGAGAATAACCTCCCTGGACCTGCTGGTCACACCGTTTCTGATACAAGCCAAGATGCCATTGGCCTTTTTGGCCACCTGGGCACACTGCTGGCTCATGTTCAGTCGGCTGTCAACCAACACCCCCAGGTTCTTCTCCTCCTGACAGCTTTCCAGCCAGGCTTCTCCTAGCCTGTACCTCTGCTTAGGGTTGTTGTGCCCCAAGTGCAGGACCCGGCATTTGGCCTTGTTAAACCTCATGCCGTTGGTCTCAGACCAGCAGTCCAGCCTGTTCAGGTCCCTTTGGAGCCTCCCTACCCTCCAGCAGATCGACACTTCCTCCCAGCTTGGTGTCATCTGCAAACTTGCTAAGGGAGGACTCAATGCCTTCATCCAGGTCGTTGATAAAGACATTAAACAGGACTGGACCCAGGACTGAGCCCTGGGGAACCCCACTTGTCACTGGCCTCCAGCTGGATTTAACTCTGTTTACCACCACCCTCTGGGCCTGGTCATTCAACCAGTTTTTCACCCAGGAGAGTGTGCACCCATCCAGGCCAGAGGCCGCCAGTTTCCGAAGCAGAATGCTGTGAGAAACTGTATCAAAAGCTTTACTGAAGTCCAGGAAGACCACATCCACAGCCTTTCCCTCATCCAAGAGTTCAGTTACTCGGTCATAGAAGGTGATCAGATTAATCTGGCAAGACCTGCCTTTCATGAACCCGTGTTGACTGGGCCTGATCACCCGATTCTCTTGCAAGTGCTTCTTGATAGCACTCAAGATCACCCGCTCCATGACTTTCCCCGGTACCGAGGTCAGACTGACAGTCCTGTAGTTCCCCGGATCCTCCCTGCGCCCCTTCTTATAGATGGGCACGACATCAGCCAGCCTCCAGTCCAGCGGAACCTCCCCAGTCATCCAGGACTGCTGGAAGATGATGGAAAGGGGTTTGGCCAGCACATCCGCCAGTTCCATCAAAACTCTTGGGTGGACTCCATCCGGCCCCATAGACTTGTGGGCATCTAGCTGGGCAAGCAAGTCTCTAACCACCTCCTCTTGGACCTTGGGAATCTCATACTTCTCTTCCAACCCTTGGGGTTGTGCACAGAGGGAACAATTTTCCTTGCTATTAAAGACTGAGGCAAAGTAGGCATTGAGCACTTCAGCCTTGTCTTTGTCCCCTGTTACTGTTGTTCCCTCTGCATCTACTAGGGACTGGAGATTCTCCCTAGCCCTCCTTTTGCTGTTGATGTATTTGTAGAAAGATTTTTTGTTGTCTTTCACAGTCTTGGCCAATCGCATTTCTAGTTGGGCCTTAGCCCTCCTGATTTTTTCCCTGCACGTTCTCACTTCCTCCCTATAGTCCACCCAGGATGCCTGCCCCTTCCTCCAGAGGTCGTAGACCCTCCTCTTCCTATTGATGTCTCTTAGGACCTCCCTACTCAACCATGCTGGTTTCTTACCCCGACGGCTACTTTTCCGGAACATGGGGACGGCTTTCTCCTGAGCTGCTAGGAGTTCCTTCTTGAAGAGCGCCCAGCCCTCATGGACACCTTTGCCTTCAAGGAGCGCCTCCCATGGGACTTTTCCGAGCAGCCTTCTGAACAACCCAAAGTCTGCTCTCTGAAAGTTGAGGGCTACTGTTCTGCTAACCTCCTTCTTCATTTTACCCCGCACTGAGAACTCTATCATCTCATGATCGCTTTGCCCCAAGCGTCCTCCAACCTTCACATCCCCCACCAGTCATTCTCTGTTTACAAACAGCAGGTCCAGGAGGGCACCGTCCCTTGTCAGTTCGCTCACCAGCTGTGTCTTCCACACACTCCAGGAACCTCCGGGACTGCTTCCTTTCTGCTGTATTATACTCCCAGCCTATATCTGGGAAATTGAAGTCTCCCACAAGGACTAGAGGTAGCGATTTTGAGACTGCACTCAGTTGTTTGTAGAAGAGCTCATCAGCTGCTTCTTCTTGGCTGGGTGGTCTATAGCAGACTCCCATCACAATCCCTTCCTGCCCATGGACTCCTCTGATTTTCACCCACAGGCACTCAGTCCCATCCTGACCGTAGTCCAGTTCGAGGGTATCAAAGCCCTCTCTAACACAGAGGGCTACCCCGCCTCCTCTCTGCCCTTCCTGTCCTTCCTGAAGAGGTTATACCCCACCATGGGTACGCTCCAGTTGTACAAGTCATCCCACCACGTCTCTGCAATGGCAACGACATCGTAATCTCCTTGCCCTACCACAGCTTCCAGCTCCTCCTTCTTATTTCCCATGCTGAGTGCATTAGTGTAAATGCACTTCAGCTGGGCAGGCGTAGCTTCAGCCTTTGTAATAGGGCTTCTCCCCAACAGAGCAGTCCTTGACTTAACTAAGGCCACAGTGCCAGTTTGCTGCCTACCATCCCCAGCTGCACTCACCGCCTCTTCCTTAGTGGTGATATACTGGCAGGCATTGCCAGCACACCACCCCTTTGCCACTGAAGTCTCACCTCCAGTCTCACTCCCATCCTGCCTGGTCCCCATGCCCTCCCCCCTCACATCTAGTTCTAAAGCTCGATTTATGAGCTTAACTAGGTTTTTGGTGAGGGCTTTTGTCCCCCTAGGAGACAGGCGTGTCCCATCCCTGGTAAGAAAGCCTGGGAGTGCGTGGGCCTCCCCATGATTAAAGAACCAAAAGCCTTTAACCCAAAGCTTTAACCCACTGATTAGGTGTGGGGGAAATATCTGTAAGATCGCAGATTGACCCTGTGGAGGGAAGAGAAGGGAGATGGCATTTCTCTTCCCACAGGAATGTTTGCTGCAATCTCCAATCCCCTCTACAGCTATCAGCCTTCCCCAAGGGTCACTGGCTTGCTGACCAAGTTGAAGCAAGATTTTCCCTTGCACAACCTCCATCAGACCAGAGTCTTTCCATCCTCGAGACTGAAAGCAGATGGTAGAGTGGGAATCAGCTCCACACCATGTGGCAGACCAGGTCCCCACAGCTGGTGGGAAGGAGATTTGGAGTCAGTGTGGACAGAAACCAAGCAGGGAAGGACACTCAGGTGTCACGGTGGGGGTAAACAACGACACGTAGAAATTGTGGGCAAAACAACATTTTTATTGATTTTACAAGACTTTTTATACCCCTTCTCGAGCTGCACGTTCATGCAATTGATTTAGCTGGAGACCAACAGTTCATAATTGGATGACTCCTTCTCAGTTGTAACTTCATAATTGGGTGATTCCACCTGCAGCCTGGCAGCTTCCTAATCTTGTTTACTCGGCTCTTCTTGGCACATTCCAGCTTCTCCAAGGATACACGGGCATCTATTCAAGGCCAATGTTTAAGTTCACACGCTCTGACTCCCCAAACCAGCAGAGGTTTCCCCCACAATTCAGCCTTTGTGTATTTGTGCTACAAAAATTGCCTGTGCCTTCTGCTGCAGGGCCCTTTGCAACAGAGACATAACCCCAGGTGCCAGTGCTGAGGCTGCTAAAATTTCCCCAGCTCCTAATTAGCTTCAAATTAATGGATATATCTTTTAGTTCATTTTTCTGTAATAAAGTTGGATGTTGGTAACATAAGCTGCCCAAAGCTACACGGCCCATCCTTAAGTTTCAAAGGAATTCCACCCCCCACGTTCTATCCCCACAAACTAGAAAGATCCCTACAGGCAAAACCAACTAGAACAGAAAAGGAGTGTGACATATTAGAGGAGGTGTATCTGCTTCAGTTGTGAGACCATTCGTTCTTCACTTGAGTGGACCATCCACAACAGGCCGAACGCAGCGAGCAGGAACCCACCGAGGGCCACTATCTGTGGAAACACATGCATACCCTCTTCCCCAGGTTAATAAGTCACACGGAGGTGACCATTGTCCACTTTGCAGGTCTTTCACCTTAACCTTAATGCTGGGGGAAATAGTGGTCATACTACGTAGGGATTCAAAGTGGCGAATCATAGGTGGCTCCTGTATATCCTCTATTATGTTAACAAAATTCAGTACATACAATGCTTTATTTAACCGTGCTTCAGGGGGTTCTCCAACCATTCTCCTTTTTGGTTTTGAAGAAGGCGTTTGAGCGTGCCGTGTGCACGTTCCACAGTACTCTGGCTGGTAGGAGAATGAGGGATCCTGGTGACATGGGTAATCCCCCAAAGCTGTAAAAAAGCTTTTACTCAGATGGAAAAGTAAGCAGGACCATTATTGGTCTTAATTTGATGCGGAACACCACACACAGCAAAAGCCTGTTGCCAATGTCGAATAGCATCCCGAGCTGTTTCTCCTGTATGTGCAGTAGCTACTATGACTGACAAAAATGTGTCAATAGACACATGTATGTATTTAAGTTTACCAAACTCTGCAATATGGGTAACATCGGATTGCCAAATCTGTAAAGCTTGTAAACCTCTGGGATTTGTGCCATAATAGGCGGGTACATGTTCGCCCTGGCAATCAGGGCAGGCTGCAACAATAGAACGAGCCTCTGTAGTTGTTAAATGAAATTGACATTTCAAGGCACGAAAGCCTTGATGCAAAAAACGATGGGATTCAATTGCTTGTTGTGTCACATTAGGCACTGGTCCCATTGCCACAGCTGAGACAAATTGGTCTGCCTGCGCATTACCAGCTGCTAGAAATCCAGGTAAAGTTGTATGGCTTTTAATACGCAGGACATAATACGGGTGTGATCTTTTTTGAGTCGTCAGCCATAATGATTGTAGCACACCAAATAATACGGCATTACTCATGTTTCCCAAAAGTGCTTTATCCAGTCGCTGGACTAGTCCCGCTATGTAAGCTGAATCTGTAGCAATATTCATTGCACAAGTAAATTGCTGGAACGTCAACATAACAGCACAAAGTTCCACAATTTGAGGGGAACCTTCTTGCTGCTCGACTGTGTGTTGCCACTGGTGACCATCATACCAGACAACAGCTGCTTTTCCAGTTTGTCCTGATCCATCTGTAAATACTGTAGGACCTGTCACAGGTTCTTTCTGGATTAATTGTTTTTGTCCAATATGAATCTGACTTCCTAACTTACATAACAGATAAGAAGGAAGATGATACACAATTTGTCCTGTATAATTCATTAATGCGGCCTGCAATGCTGAACTGTTGGCTAGACACCATTCAAAATAGTCTACCTGTACAGGTAAGACGATTTTTTCTGGGTCTCTTGCCAACAATTCTGAGTATCTCATTTGTCTCTTAATGATAATCTGTGTCAATAATTCAAATAGGCCAGGAGCAGTCTTTTTGTTGCGACAAGACAAGAAGGCCCATTCCAATACATGAAGTGGGTCTTCCCAATCTGGGTTCCATTGCATGATCATTGCAAATGGTATCATGGCATCAATCAAAACAAATACCTGAACTGCAACAGTGAGCTCAATTCTCCACACATGCTTTTCCTGTATTGCCCGTTCCACCATCTCAACTGTTTCCCTCGCTTTAGAGATCAAAGACTGCAGTGCTGCAATATCGGTGTCTTCTTTTAATAGTTCTAAAAGGGGCCTCAATTGACATGAAGTTAGGCCTAAATAAGACCGTAATCAATTAATGATTCCTGCAAATTTCTGTACATCATTCAAGGTTTTCACTTCCATCATTAGCTGGATTGCTTGTGGCTGCACAGTGCGGTCAAGCACCCTCATGCCTAAATAAAGTCATGGCTGAGTGCGTTGCACCTTCTCTGCAGCCACTACTAGGCTGAATTGTGAGGGAAACACTAAACCATGCCCCTTAGCACCTTGTCCACCTGTGCCTTAAACACCTCCAGGGAAGGTGAATCAACCACCTCCCTGGGTAGCCTGTTCCAATGCCCAATGACGCTTTCTGTGAAAAATTTTTTCCTAATGTCCAGTCTAAATCTCCCTGAGGGAGCTTGAGGCCATTCCCTCTTGTCCTGTCCCCTGTCACTTGGGAGAAGAGGCCAGCACCCTCCTCTCCACAACTTCCTTTTAGGTAGTAGGTCTTTTCACACCTGTCACGGTCCACCCATAAGTGGACGCGTGATGGTTCATTTCATTTATGATTTCAGAGTGCAAATAATTCAAAAGAGTCAAGGGAGTCAAGTTTCGATCTAAACTGGTGCTTTATTAATTATGCCCATAAAGCAACTTAAAATAGAAAGAGATAGAGAACAAGGAAAGAGATGGGGAGAAGAGGGAAGGAAAAGGGGTTCATAGCTACCACCACGGGTCCACAGGTGTTCGGCATCTCTGGGAGTCCCAGTCCAGAAGGCGTTCCGTTGTTTCAGTCTTTAATGGAGGTGATCCCACGGTGGGGGGGGTCTTCTTCTGTCTTGGTCTTCTGTTCCCCCCTAATTCAGCTGCTCTGGAGCTGTCTTTTATGCTAGTCAATACACCTGTGACCCGCCTTTGCCTGTGGAGATGTGCCAATCTCCACCTAGCAGTCCACACATGCCAAGAGAGGAGTGTCTGCAGGTCTCCTCCTCTTGTGCATGCACTCCTCCTGGTGGCAGTGGTCGACCTGGGGTCTCCTGATGAAAGCCAGTAGTCATCATCACCTTGCACACATGCTCTGTTGGCTATGGGTCTGTGGTAAGTCCCGTCATTAACCTTCCTATCTTTTCCTCCTTGCTTCATGGATCTTTCTCAATGGTAGGGAGCAGGGAGGCTTAAAGACAAGTACAAAACATTTTTGAGATAAGGAGGTAGGTACAGGTAGTTAGGTACAAAGCATTTGTTCCATACCAGCTCTGGCCGTTTTTCTGAGGCCTGCATTTGTGATTTATAGAGTCAAGTTCTGAGGCTAAAAATGAGAAAATGTTGAGACAGAAATCTATCCTTTGACCGACTCTTACAATGCCCTGCAACACAGTGACCCCTACTGAAAATCCGTAGTTATCCGGAACCCCCATTGTGATAAACAATCTCTTCCCCATAAGTTCAAAGGGGTCACAATCACATAAGGTCGAATGGTAGCCTTTTGTCCTTCAGGGTTGGTGATGAGTACTGGTTTCGCTGCCATGAAACCATTGGTGACTCCCCCCAGGCCCACGACGCTTTGAGTGGTAGAGATTACAGGCCAAAAGGAAGGCCAAACTCGCTGAGAAATAATAGTAACATCTGCACCTGTATCCAATAGTCCATTTACCTTTAACAATGTTGGTGTTGCCCAATCCATGGATAATGTACACACCATTTGTGGTCGACTGTCAGACAGTGTTTGCATCCAAAGCACTTGTGGTTGTCCGGTAGATTTAAATGCTCCAGTGCCTCGTGAAACAAAGAAACTTATGCTTTTAACAGTTTAATTTATCCATTAAGGCTGGTACACTTTATACAGCACTGGAGAATTGTCCTCAGAGTGCTTCTGCTGAGCAGTGATTTCACAGAAATTTTATACACAGAATTGTTTTCAAATTCAAAGTGACAATTATACTTGTTCCCAGAACCTCTTTGCATATCCAGGGGGAATAAAATCAGATCAGCTCAGAGTCGTTAAGGTGTGGCCATATCTGAGTGATCAATCTCAACGACTCTGGGTGACAAAGGATAAGGGTCATTAAGGCTATCTTAGTTAATCTTGCTTCAAACACATTACAGTTGATGTTCCATCCCACCATTTACAAATCACCATTTCACTCGGGTGACCTGTTCATTCCTAGGAACACAACTCATAAAAGGTATGCGAGTACCTTTTTCCACTGTAACAGGTGGAGTGGATGTGGAAACCATAGCATAAATTTGTCCCTCCTAGTCAGCATCAATGACTCCCGCATGTACCATAAGTCCTTGTATAGTAGCACTTCATCATCCAATTAATAATGCACTTAGTCCATTTCCGATGGGTCCCCAGGCATCCAAGGGAACCTTATGCACCCCCTGTGTTGTTAGAGTTACTGTGTCGGTGGTGGATACATCCATGCCGGCTGATCCCTTGGTTTTCCCTGACAGCCGGTTGCATAGGCCTGTGTTTGAGGATGGCTGCGGGATGGATTGTTTGCTGATGCGGCAGCATTTTTGTCTGCGCACGCCCCCTCGCGCTCTTCTTGCCGTTTCCCTGCAGCGAGGGCTGGCTATTTAGATAACCTCTGAACGAACACCGTGTTGCAAAGTGGCTGCTTTTCCCACACATAAGACATGTGATCCCTGCTGCCCCTGCTGCTTCAGCTGCATAATCTCTTTTGTTCTTATTAGGGCAAGTTTTTCTAAAATGCCCGACCTGGCTACAATCAAAACATTTTAAGTCCCTTGTTTTCACATCAGCCAAGGCTGCAGCTAGGGCTGTTAATGTATGCCCTACAGATCCCACCTTGGCACAGGCCTGTATCATGGCATCCAGGGTGGGGTCCCCTGGCAACGCTTCAATTATCTTTTGGCAATCGTCATTTGCATTGTCCTTCGCAAGCTGAGTTACTAGCATAGTTCTTACATTCCTGTCAAATACTTACCTTTCCATTGCAGCTTGTAATTTTTCAACAAACTATAGAAAGGGTTCTGTAGTCCCCTGCCAAATCGTGGTGTATTTTGCTTTAGACTCAGCTAATTCAGCCATTCGTATTAGCGCTTCCAGACCCACAGCCTTGATCTACTCTAAAATCAGTGGATGCCACTGTGCCTGATGCTGCAGGTTAGAAAACTGTCCTTTCCCTGTTAGTACATCCATACCATTACCATAATGCACATCGTCTTGTGGAAGCTGTAAATTCCGAAGTGCCTGGGCCTCAGCCTTCTGTGCCCATATTGATCTAAAAACAACGCACTGTACTGGTTGAAACATTATCTGTGCTAGCATAGCAAAATCAAAAGGTGTCATTTCTTCCATAGACAACAGCCCGAGTAACTGCATAGTTGCTGGAGAATTTGGACCATATTGTGTCACATTTTTCTGCAAATCTTGAGTCACTTTCCATGTGTACGGTATGTGCTTGTCCATTACCCCCTTTGCTGGATCCCCCCTCACAACGGGAAATGCCATTGCCACAGAAGAATCAGCAGCAGGCTCTGCTAATGGGATATTTATCATCTCAGACAGCTTCCAGTTTCCCTCTCATAACGCCTGTGCTTTTACCTTCTGCCTAAAGATAGAGGATTGTAGGCATGGACAGTAACACGCGTGGGAGGCAAATTCCCTGATTGAGATGTTCTTCTGCAAGAGGGAGCCACGAGAGATTTTTCCAACTGCTGCTCTACTCTGTGTCTTCACTCATTCTCTCTCTCCCCACCCCCAAACATGGCATTGTCCCATTCACCAGGCCTTTCTTCTAGGGGTGGGGGGTACCTTGACAAATTTACACAGTGCTGATGTCCTCCCTCATCTAACAGAGAAAGTGGTGGGGCTGACGGCTCTGCTGGAGCTATAATATCAGTATCAGATGACAATGATTCCAGATTGTCTGGCAGCTCTACAGGTATTCTATTAGTTTTACCACAGTCTGTGAAAGGGTGTCTCATACACATCTCATTGTCAGAATCATCCTAAAGCTCCCCCCTTCTCCGTGGGTCATGAATTTTAGGGCATGCTCCAGAATCTAGCTTATTTCCTGGAATCTGTTCCTCTGCAAGGAGCGGCACGGGAGGTGCAAGATGCTGCACAGTATTAGAAGCAGAGGCAATGCCCTCCGCTTGGTCTCGCTGCAGCTTCAAATCATTCAGAGTCTCATAAAGAAGACGTCATGTCGGTAGAAGTACTGCAACATCTTTATCCCCTCTATGTAGTAGAGTCAACCAGTTTATTGCCCAAGTCTTTCCAGACAGAAACACTAAAAAGAAGTTACAGTAGTTGCTTCATATCCCTGTTCTTTACTCTATAGGAGCATTTTTCTCAATACTGGCTCTTCTAACTCTCCCCCCCCCCCTCCCCCCAGATTGTTTTCCACATAGAAACGATCGTTGTCTCTTCCTTACTTAAGGAAGTACCCATATCTCCCAGCAGCTCACCTTATCTATCCATGTGCTTTTCTTTTCTTTTTTTTTTTTTTCAAAAAGTTTAGCCAGCTTCTAGTAGCAGCTCTGGAGACTCTCTCTTCTCCACTGCTCAGCTTCTCTGGGGACTCATGGCTCTCTGGATCCTCCATACAATTCCTCACAGCCCTCCGGTCTGTCGTCCACGGTCCAATTGCTGCAATCACGTCGAGGGTTGCCAGATGTCGTGGTCAGGGTAAGCCACGGCACGTAGAAGTTGTGGGTAAAAGGACATCTTTATTGATTTTACAAGACTTTTTATACCCCTTCTCAAGCTGCGCGTCCATGCACGATTGGTTTAGCTAGAGACCAACAGTTCATAATTGGATGACTCCTTCTCAGTTATAACTTCATAATTGGGTGATTCCACCTGCGTCCTGGCAGCTTCCTAATCTTGTTTACTTGGCTCTTCTTGGCGCCTTCCAGCTTCTCCAAGGATACACGGGCATCTATTCAAGGCCAATGTTTAAGTTCACACGCTCTGATTCCCCAAAACAGCCAAGGTTACCCACACTCAGGATGTGGGGATGGACCCCAGGAGAGATGCAGAGGTGGCATGGGGTGGGACTGAGAATCTGTCTGATGATCTCAGCCTTGCAAAAGGAGCTGAAGTGCGGCTGCAGATTTACTCACATATACCCTGGACTCTCTTGGAGATAACTACTCAGCTGTGAACTGAATGTCTACCTGCAGTGGAACCATGAACCAGGGCTCATAGAGGTGACACTGCATGAGCGTTTACAAAGGGTTAGTGTATTCAAAGTTATTCTGGCCATTTGATGTATTCTGTGTCTGATGGAGGAAGTCACTCTCCTTTCCTGGGATTTCTCATGTGGAAGGGCTACTGGAGCCATGCGAAAGAGGAAACATCCCACAGATAAAAAGAATGGCAAAAAAAAAAAAAAAACCCAGGTTTTCCTTTTGGGTGTGAGCTTTTTGCTTCCAAATTTCCCTTTGAAAGTGGAGCTACTCTGGCAGGGGAAGTTGTCTGCCAGATGCACAGGGTCTTTGATACCATGCTAACAAGTCCAAACAGGATTTGGAATGGACACCCTGCCTCTGGCCAGGCCCTTGGTCCCTGGTTATCTCTCTCTGAGTGTTTAGGTACAATGACACTCAACTCCTTGCTTGCCTTCTCCATTTCCAGATCCCTTGGGAAGACAACCTTGTGCAGGTCATCCATGTGCTGAGGTGACATGGTATAGCTTCCAGGTGTTTTGTGGAATCAAACTCTATAACTCCGTTAAGGGTTATAAAGCAGGTATGTGTTTATTCGCCGGCGGGTGCGAGGGGGTAATCCTCCTAACTTGCACACTGTATGGTCTAACAAACAGATAGTTATAGTGTAAAGACATGCCTATTCATAAATGCCTATTACATATTCATGACCTTTCCCCATTTCTTATTATAATTAGATTCAAGAAGCTTCTCCCATACTTGATGCAGGCGCAGTGTCTCCTGGTGGTTGTGGTCTGGGGCTCAGGGCTGAAGTAGCCTTCATCTTCCTCATGAATTGTCCCTGAACCCAATCTGTGCGCAGGCGCAGTCTCATCCTGGTCGAGCTCCAAGACTGCAGAGACAGGTGCAGTCAGCTTTCTGCTGTTGTGCACATTTCAGCTTTCCCTTATCAGTGAATGTCTGTGAATGAGCTCCTTCCTTATCAACATCCAGGGTCTTCAAGGCCTTTACTAGCAGACAGGGTGTATTTCAGTGAGCTAAGCCTTCTAAGTTTTTCTAACTTTTCCCCTATATCATATGCCCACACATCACAGGCATAAGATAGCAGGAGGACACAGAACTGGAGACCTCCTGGTTCATAAGGACTGCTCTCCTACTGCAGCAAACAGCTATGACCAGCAGTCCCTCCTATTTGCAACATCCAGTTGTACCAGTCCCCTCAATTGAGTAGATGAGATGGGCACTCTCTGGCTTGTCTTGTTTAAGCAGTATAGGTGCTGACACTTGGCAGTGTGAAGCAATACAGTGTCACCCTTTCCCCATATAGCTCCTGGCAGGGCAAATTAAACATGTGCCTGGAAAGATGTTGGCTCTGGGAGGATATGGAAGAAACACGATAGGGAGGGAGTCATTGCAGAAGGTTCCTGGGGGAAGGATGTGAAAGATAAGAGGGAGCTTGTGGTGTTTATGGAAAGGTGAATAGAATGGGAACCAAGAAGAGGATAGAGACAAAGAAGGAGATGAAGAGATGTGGAGGGAAGCAGAGATTAAATCACAAAGGACTTGGAGGGAATTGAAGGTGACATGGAGAAGCACTGGGGCAGCCCAAGTAGGAGGTCATTACAGAGGTCCGTATGGGGTAGGGGAGAGGAGGACACTGCGAGAAGGCAGGGTCATTTTGGTGCTACTGATTGGGATTACCCTGCTAATTCCCTACTGTCTGTGTTTTGTCCTAGAGCAGTAATTGAGAATATGGCCAATGGCATTGAAGATCTTATTGGGATCCCATTCCCGAACCACAGCAGTGAAGTCTTATATGGTTTAAATGAGCAGCAGCGTGATGGTCTCCTCTGCGATGTCATCTTCACCGTACAGGACCAGGAGTACCAGACCCATCAGTCTGTCCTTGTTGCCAGCAGCAAGTACTTAAAACAACTCTTCACTACTGGCACTCAGCAGACCAGCCTTATGTTTATGAGATTGATTTTGTCAAGCCTGAAGCACTTTCTGTGATCCTCGAGTTTGCCTACACCTCAGTTCTCACCATCACCACTTCTAACATCAAGTATATTCTCAGCGCTGCCAAGATGCTGGAAATCCAGTGCATTATCAGTGTATGCCTTGAAATTATGGAGCCCAACAGAGAGGCAGAAGAGGAAGATGACAAAGAGGATGAAGATGAAGATGATGATGAAGATGAGGAGGAAGAAGTGGAAGATTTTGTCACTCAGGAGAACCTAATGGATGTTCAAAAAGTAAGCTGTCACCAAAGCCCTTCTAAGTCTGATCTTACTGAATAAGCATATACAAAAGCACCTAAAGACTTTCCAAATCACTATCCAGCCAATAACTCTTCTGGACAGCTGGGTGTGATACAAGACTTCTCTATTGAGTCCTTGCTAAGGGAAAACTTGTACCCTAAGGAGAACAACACAGAAAGGTGTCCAGTTCTCCCTCCTTTCACCCCTAGCTTCTTCCCCCATATGTGGAATGGCAATTTTAGCTCCTTCTCCCAGCTCAAGGATCCACAAGTAGACAATGGCCCCTTGGATCTGGTGATCAAAAAGAGGAAGATCAAGGAAGAGGAGGAGAAGGAATACCTACCTCTGCCTCCTTTACCTGATGACTTCTTCAAGGAAGTGTTTACCAACATTCCAGCAGCTATTTTAGGGCATATTAAGGCAGAGATTGACTATAGCACTTATCTCAATTTCCTAAGCGGTACCCAGTTTGGAGGAGTTTTTCCCCCATGGTCCCTGGATGAAGAGAGGAAGATAAAGGCATCCCAACAATGTCCCATCTGTAACAAAGTCATCATGGGGGCCGGCAAGCTTCCCAGGAACATGAGGACCCACATGGAAGAGGAGCCGGTTATATGCAATATCTGTGAAGTACACTTTACCAGGTGTGTGTTGGTTACTTGTGCCACATGTGGCTCTGTGTGTGTGGGGGGGGGGGGGGGGGGGGGGGGGGGATGGTGGTGATTAAAGGGGCCATGCCATGACCCACAGATGAATCCTAAGCTACACATCTCTTTTTCCTCAAAAAAAAAGTAGCAAAGAAAGCAGAGCATGATCTCTGTCTCTTCAGGAAAAAAAGGGAGGAAGGGAGGATGGAGGAAGAAAATAAACCTACTGATTTTGGTGGGTTGTGGATTATATCCACAGCTCACTGTATCCATCCACTCACTGAACAAAAGCTTAAATAAGTAACAAAATATTTTCAACCCCACCATAATTCACCACAGTTGGACCAGAGGGAGCTGGAAAACAGATGATCAAACAGTCAAGGAAGCTTCATCTCTAATATGCTAGGAGCTAGTTATGCATTGAGTTAGGAGGGCCATTTAGCTGTGGGATATAATTAGTTTTGATTTGCACATGTTGGCATCAGTGTGGACCACAAAGAATTTGCACATGTTTAGACATGACAGTTTCTGGGCTTCCTGAGGCTAGTCCTAATTATTATATGTTAGTTGTGAGGTGAGTACTGGTGTCTTTTCCCAGGTGACAAGTGATAGGATGAGAGGAAATGGCCTCAAGTTGTGCCAGGGGAGGTTTAGATTGGATATTAGGAAAAAATTCTTCACTGAAAGGGTTGTCAAGCATTGGAACAGGTTGCCCAGGGAAGATATTTAAAGAGATGTAGATGTGGTGCTTAGGGACATGGTTTAGAGGTGAACTTGTCAGTGTTAGGTTAACGGTTGGACTCAATGATCTTAAAGATCTTTTCTAGCCTAGATGATTCTATGATTTATCACACTGAACGTTGACCGCCCAAGAGCCTGACACCTTGACTCCCTCCATGGTCAGTGGAAAGAGATCAGCACCTTCAATGACATAGATGAGGAGAGAGAATGAGTAGGGGTCATCCCTGACCACAAAGACAACCTATGGGGCTTAGATTAGGGCACCTAACTTTTAGTTATTTCAAGTCAGGTGAGACCAGCCCCAACGTGGGCTGCTCCAAGACAGATGTGACCAACCAGATCCATCCCTGGTACCAGTATTCTTATATTTCCAGTCTTTGCATGTGGAGACATTTTACAGAGAAGAAGGCCTGGATGCTGAGGGACTGATTGATACTGAGCAATTCTAACAAGGCCTTGAAACAGAGAGCTGAAAGATAAACAAAGGCCAGTTTGGTGAGGAGAAAAGACTGCCTTCTGATAAACAAAGGCCAGCTGAAAGGAATAGAAGAGCTAGTTCGATGGGAACAAGTACCAACTGAAAGAAAAACAATTAGAGAGAACTATCAACATAGTTAATTTTAGTGTAACTTGGTTTCTTAGCATGCGCAGTAGTTTAGCCAATAATATGTTAGTAATAACTTTATGGACAGTTACCTTTAGCCAATAATACACTGTAGATACCCTCGTGGGCACCCAGTTATGTAACTAAAAAGGGTATAGAAAGAAACAGCTAAGCTCAATAAAATGTGTTCAATCCATCAGATTGAAGACCGTGCGTTTAATGCCCGCATTTGTACCTCTCTGCACCTCGGCCAAGACCTTGATGGTAATAAATCAGATCAGGCTACTCAAATCTAATGCTGCAGCTTGCAACCCTTCTCTGAAAAGCAAATGTAATTGATGAGCAGACAGATTCCTAGACCTGCTTTTGCTGGATATAATTAATATCTAATGAGTATAATATTTACCATAATAATAAAGCTATCTGACAAGAGGATGGTATTTCAGCTTCTGGCTGCCTGTGAGAGAGAGAGTCTTGTTAGGCTGGGGCAAGCAAACCGGAGGAAAATAATATACACAGTAGGCAAAGGCAAGCTCCTGACAATGGCCGGACACCTGGAGTGCTCCTGCATTCAGCCTATCTTTAATCTCCCATCCTTGTGATAATATTTGAGTGGAAGTTATGCAGATGATGAGGATTTGACCTTAAAATAAATTTCCATGCTCCATACTCCATTAACACAGCAGACACTGTATTATAATGCAGGGAGCATGGTGCCTCAGGTGAGTGTACATGATATAAGCCAGATCACCCTGGTATTTGCAGGGGAAAGGCCAATGCCTGGTGCTAATTCCTGCCTGCTGGAATTTGGATCCAGTCCTGTTGGTGCTGCATCCCCAGGTTAACGCTGGGTTGTCACCTATGGACAGGCAGGCTCTGCAGGATGGGTTCAGCCTGGTGAGTGTGACTACATTCCAAGCTGGAGGGACCACCTGGCCAGCCCCATCCTGCAGTCCCTGTGGCTCTCCTGGCTGTGATGCTGCAGATGCCACTTGCTGACGAGGAAACAGTTTGGTTTGACCCATCACCGACACTTTTCCCATAATGGCAATACTAGAGCTGAGCCCTCCCAGAGGGCTCCCCAAGTCCTTTACAAGCAAGGGCAGCATAAATGGCTTTGTTTTGGGAAACTGAGACACGAAGGGATGTTGGTACTGACTCACAGTCACTGCGAAGGTTAGTAGGAGGGTTCGAGTGGGAATTCAGATATCCTGACACCTAATCCAGACAGGTTAAACAGGCATCTTGGAGCTTAAAAGCTCCATGTATAGACAGTCTAGCATGGCTCATTACTAATGCAGGATTAAACCCAACAGCTTCTTGTTTGTTCCTATTATTTGTGTTGTGACAATTCACAGGGCCCTAATCACTCTCCTAATGCAATTGCATTAAAGTTATTCATAGACAGAAAGCATGGTTCTCCCATTCCTCAAAACCTCTATTTTCCATGCCACATCCTCCCCTGGGTACTTTACTGCAGCCCTGGGTGGATCCATAAAACCTCTCTTCCATCCCATGGATGTGCTGTCAGGGCAGGGAGGATTGAGTCTGCTGCCAGAGATGGGTAATAGCCTGAAAAAAGTGTTACCTGTATTTACATTATATAGTCCTGGCACACTGTATATTTATTAGGAAAAGTGATCCTGCTAGGTTAAACATTACATATATAGGTTTAAATTATATTATAGGTTGGGCTGGTAGCTCTGCTTTTTATTAACATTTCCCAACATTTCACATTATAATCCTTTGTGTTCATCTGCTTGCAACTTCACTGTACATTATCCGTTTAGGATAAAATTTTCCACACTGCTTTGTCTGCTGCTGAGAACTGATTTCAGCCCTTTTGGAGGAAATGTGCCCTTGTCAAAACCTTTGGAGAACAGCATTTTTTAAAATTTCAGAGTGGGAAGTTGGGATCTGTCCCTGGGCTTGGCATGGAGACAGAGAGATGCTTTTTTTTTCTGTCTCCCTAAAAAACTGCATGAGTTCTAAACCTCATGCAAGCTCGTTATAATCTTGGTATAGGCAGGGAGCATCTCCACTGCCTGCACTTGCTACCACTGCAGATGCAGGACCAGGCTGGAACAGGTTTCCTGAAGGCAATAAAGTATCACCTGGTGAAGAGGTGTCTCTCTTGCTAGGGATACTTCTCTGCATCCTTGATTTGGAGGGACTGGTTTGCAGAGATGCACTCCTCATGGTGTGGCCAACACTGGTGTGTTGCTGATCATGTCACCAAAAACTATTTCAAGATGCACATGGGCAGGGTGACAGAAATTAGTGCAAAGGTAGCACCTTGCAAGTTTTGTGAGCTTGACTTGCCAGCATAAATAGATTTTTGGGGTGGTTTTTGCTTTTATTTGCATGCTCACATATTTTATATACAATAATGACATGACTCCATATATTCTACATATTCTTAGCCATATTACTAATGTCTTGGAGGGATTATAGTGAAAAAATTTTGGAAAGCAATATGAATTCTCCCACTTTGCTGTTTCCTTACTTGAATTCCATTGGTGCCACCTAGGCAGCACACTTGACTCAGTTCAACTACAATCAGCTTCGCTTTTTATGTGCCTTAGCTGTGATTTTTGTAGACTGCAGAAAGAAACACTTATTGGAAATAAAATAGTGATCGGACTGCCAGCTTGGGAAAATATTCTTGCTGCTTTTATGTGTTCCTCTTAAAAAAACCTCAAGTATATTTGTAAATAAGTGCTATTGGTATGGGTATTATGCTGTCCCATGGCTGTATTTAAAAACCTTCTCCAAAACATATTTGAGACTGGGTGTGTATGTCTTGGCCTTGGAGAAGATGTCTGGGAAGGACGGCAGGTGCAGAAGGCCCAGACACTGCCTGCACCTCTGCCTGCCTCACCCTGTGCCATGCTCCCACTTCAAACGAAAGCTCCTGAGACACCAAGTGGTCAGTGCAAGGATAAAAGGAAGGGAAAATCAGCTCCCAAGAGGGACATTGTTTAAACAACATTGCACCACAAGCTCAACTAATTTCCTTATCTGCAGTTTTATTTAGAAATTCCTATATGTGTTTTAGCTTTATTCCAGAGGATTTTTCTTCCAATTTAGACTGCTCTGGACTATTTGGGATGGGATACAAACTCCTGACATGGAAGACTGGATCTGTGCAATGTTTAGGTGCTGTTGCCCAGGGCAGGAGGAGTTGAATGCAAATGTCAGTCTACAAGAGCATCCATATATTGGGGCAGTGCCATGGCTGAAAGCCTAGGGATGAGCTTTCCACCTTCCCATCACCTTTCCCTCTCCTATTCCAAG
Source organism: Clamator glandarius (assembly GCA_033459285.1). Classification (NCBI taxonomy): domain Eukaryota; kingdom Metazoa; phylum Chordata; class Aves; order Cuculiformes; family Cuculidae; genus Clamator; species Clamator glandarius. Next base: position 174,607 of record JAUNZM010000830.1, read on the forward strand.
GAGCAATCCCAACCATACCCCTTCCAGCCCACATTGCCTGACCAAGCACCTTTTCTTTTGCAGGCAGGACAAGCTCAAAATCCACATGCAGAAGCACACAGGGGAGTGACTGTACCTGTGCATCCACTGCAGTGCCAAATTTGTGCACAACTACGACCTGAAGAACCACATGCACATCCACACAGGTGTCTGGCCCTACCAGTGTGAGTTCTGCTATAAGAGCTTAACCCACTCCAACCACCTCCACCACCACATCAAATGCCAGAGCTGCCAGATTGCATGGCCCTGGCAAGGGTGCAAGCCAGCATCATGGAGGGAAGCTGGCTTGCTCTTTTCGCCCAGTGGCCCACTAGTGGAGAAGAGCTTCATGATGCCACCAATGTTGGAGGAGATGAACAGCCGCCTCAGTGGTGTGGCCATGTGCCTTCCTGTCCCCAGCCCCAAGCACTTTTTGAGCAAGGCCAAGACCCCCTTCAGCCTGCAGGAGCTGGATCCAGAATCACAGAATCACACAGAATCACAGAATGACCAGGTTGGAAGAGACCCACTGGATCGTCGAGTCCAACCATTCCCACCAATGGTTGGACTCGACAATCCAGTATGAAGAAATCCAGATTAAGCTCTTCAGGCAAGTCCAGCTGGACATGGAGAGGAGCAAGGGTATCATCACATACACCCTGGGCCATAACAAAAACCTTGCTGCCCATTCCTTCTTCCCCCTTCCTGATCCATGGAGCATGGGCTTCAGTGGCTTGACAGAGCTCAGCCATGTGGCTCCCATCTCAGAAGCAAGCAATTAAATCTGCACACAGTCCCACGATGGGTCTGCTCCCTTCCCAACAGGGAGACTGCCTGCCTAGAGTTCACTGCCCACCTTTTTACATTGTCTAGCTCCCAAGAGCTAGGGTATTTTATCCCCTCGCCACCATGGCCTGCCACAGGGCTTGAAGCGTGGAGCCATCCCTGGGGTGAGTAGGTGGGTGTATGGGTGACATATCCCTCCCTCGCCTTGAAACTGCTGAAGAAGGGCTGCTTTGCTAAGCCACGGGGTGGGGAGGGGCCAGACAGAGGTCTGGTGGCCACTCCACATCAGCAGCCATATCAAAGTCCGCATGTTCAGCAAGGATGAGTGGGGAAGAATGAGCTCACCATTATGTTTCTGCCACTCATTTGCCTGTCAGGATGACTAAACTGGCTCCTGGTCATCCCCTCCCTTATTAGAGTTACACCATAGCTACAGAACAAAGACTCAGAGGTGATCCTCAAAGCAAAAGTATTAATAAGATTTGTGAATAGAAATCTACATATGTTGTACTTGGATGATTTACAAATATAAGAGACTTGTGTGTGATGGAAATGTCCTGATGTACGACCCTGGAGTTTTCTAGATCCCTACATATTGGTGAGGGTTGCACTGGCAGGGAGGATGAGGAAACCCACTGTGTCCCTTACCATCAGTGCCACTGATGAAAAGTAAAGAAGATAAGGAGCTGGGCTGACTGATACCCCAGATGTTATCACTCCAGAATGGACTATAAGAGAATGAGAGGAGCAAGCCTTAATTGGAGTTCCCTCTCAGCTGGTCTGAGATCCCCCACCGATGTCAACAACATACAAACACCAGAGCATTTGCAGAACCTTCACTCACAGCAGCTTCAGGGAAAGATCTAAAAGACTTTATCACTGAATGCCGTACAGGCCATATAGTCCCTCACAAACCCTTATAGGATGCTAATATCATAGAATCATAGAATCACCAGATTGGAAAAGACCCACTGATCATCGAGTCCAATCATTCCTATCAAATACTAAACCATGCCTCTCAGCACCTCATTCACCCGTCCCTTAAACACCTCCAGGGAAGGTGACTCAACCACCTCCCTGGGCAGCCTATTCCAGTGCCCAATGAACCTTTCTGTGAAAATTTTTTTCCTAATGTCCAGACTAACCCTCCCCTGGTGGAGCTTGTGGCCATTCCCTCTCGTCCTGTCCCTTGGGAGAAGAGGCCAGCACCCTCCTCTCCACAATCTCCCCTCAGGTAGTTGTAGAGAGCAATGAGGTCTCCCCTCAGCCTCCTTTTCTCCAGGCTAAACAACCTCAGCTCTCTCAGCCAGTGATCATAAGGTCTGTTCTCCAGCCCCCTCACCAGCTTCATGGTTCTTCTCTGGACTCGCTCCAGAGCCACAACATCCTTCTTGTGGTGAAGGGCCCAGAGCTGAACACAGTACTTGAGGTGCGGTCTCACCAGTGCCGAGTACAGAGGGAGAATAACCTCCCTGGACCTGCTGGTCACACCATTTCTAATACAAGCCAAGATGCCATTGGCCTTCTTGGCCACCTGGGCACACTGCTGGCTCATGTTCAGATGGCTGTCAACCAACACCCCCAGGTCTTTCTCCTCCAGGCAGCTTTCCAGCCAGACTTCCCCTAGTCTCTAGCACTGCATAAGGTTGTTGTGCCCCAAGTGCAGGACCTGACATGTGTTCTCTTGTCTACAATTTGAAGTCATTTTAAAGTAGCCACAGATGCCGAGTACTGTATAATCTACAAGGACTTGAAGCAAGATAGTGTTTCCGTCTCTGTTTGTTTGTTGGCTTGATTTTCCTGTTTGTCTGGGGGGGGAAACCTTTGCAATTTTTCTGTTTAGAAGTATTTTTATGTGATTGCTTTATGTACAAAATCATGGTAAAAAAAGGAGAGAGAAGCACACACACACACACACACACAAATAAATTTGCCTTAGTTACTCATGGGACAATCGCCCTTAACTTTCATTGATGCTAGAAATTGGATAGAAAAAAAAGAGACTAGATCTTTTTATGTATTTATTAAACTATATGACTTGATGCTCTTAAGTTATTAGCAGGACTTGGTTCTCTTACCTGTGGCCACACTGAGAAGTCTAAGCTGCTGCAGATGCTGAGCTGCATCCCTCCTCAGGCCAGCACGGTGATCCCTGTAGCCTCAGGTCTATGGATATTTGCTGGACACACAAATTTGGTGCTTTCCAAAGGCACCTTTTGGAAAGCCAAAATAATTACATATTAATTAAACTTCTGGTTGGTATGGGCTCCAGCCCATACTATTGGCATTGCAATGCTGCTGATGATTAATGAGTTACGATTGATTTTCCCATGTTGTGCTAGGTTGGATTGGATGGAGCTGAATGCTGGCAACAATCATGTTTTGGGGTGGGGAGGTAGGACTAGAGAAAATCCTATTTCTTCCCACTTTGATGCTGTGCAGTGACTCTAGGCCACAGGTATCCACGTGGGAGCCTGGCTAAGCATGGAGGTGCCTTCCCAGGGCTCTGCTCCCCTTCCCCAGCTGGGATGGGCATGATGAGCACCAAACCTCAGGCTGGAAAGATGCAGGTCTCTCTCCCAGCTCATGGTATGGTGCCTTCTTTTTTGTCATCTCGCTATGGTGCCTAGGGCCTGGCTGCAGCAGGTACTGATGAACATTGGGCTGCATCAAAAGAAGCACGGCCAGCAGGTCAAGGGAGGTGATTCTGCCCCTCTACTCTGCTCTGGTGAGAATCCACCTGTAGTCCTGCATCCAGCTCTGGAGCCCTCAGCACAGGAAAGACAGATCTGTTGGAGTGAGTCCAGATGAGGCCCACAAAAATGATCGGAGGAGTGGAACACCTCTCCTACGAGTACAGGCTGAGAGAATTGGGGTTGGTCAGCCTGGAGAAGAGAAGGCTCCATGGAGACCTCATTGTGTCCTTTCGATACTTAAAACGGACTTATAAGAAAAATGGGGATAAGCTTTTTATTAAGTCCTGTTGCAACACGACAGGGAGTCATGGTTTTACACTAAAAGAGAGTAGGTTCAGACTAGATAGAAGGAAGAAATTTTTTACACTGAGGGTGGTGAAACACTGGCACAGGCTTCCCAGAGAGGTTGTAGATGCCCCATCCCTGGAAATATTCAGGGTCAAGTTGGAGGGTGGGTCTGAGCAACCTGATTAAGTTGAAGATGTCCCTGCTCATTGCAGGGGAGGTGGACTATATGACCTTTAAGGATCCCTTCCAACCCAAACCATTCTATGATTCTATGAATACAGTTGACCTGAACATGAGCCCTGTAATTCATGTTGCCACTAAGGAGTTGCAGAATTTCCTTATTATTTCTGAAAGAGGTGCAAAATCCTGAAAAATGGGTCCCACGGAGGAGTGGTGGGACTCGTCTCATGTTGTTCAGCCATTTGGAAGTGAAGTGATAGACACCTTGCGCACATATTGATGATTCAGTTTTGGATATCCTAACCTGCAATGTGATTTCCAGCCTTCCTCTGAAGCTGTCCTGGCTCTGGAGGGAGGCAGGTACTGCTCAAGGATGGTTCATCCCCACCTACACTGGACCTCACAAGGGTGGGATGTCACCTTTGATGGCACCTGTCTATCTACTACCTACCTGCATGGTTTGGAAAAAAAAAAAGGGTTTGGACTAAGGTGCTTTCCTTTCCCATAGGTACAGTGAGATAAGGTTAGCCACGGGAAGGGATGTTCCTGGCTCCCTCCTCTTTTCAGCTGATGGTGCATTCCCTAGCAAAATGTTTCCAAGGAGGATGAGATGATGGCACAGCCCAGGGACCATTCCCAGCTTTGTCAATATAACTATCTCTTAGTCTGTTTTGACTGGTAATGTAATGGTAAATAAGGGTCCAAGTCAATCCTCCCATGCCTGGAGACCAGGGACTTGGGCTCAGTCCCAACAAAACATCCCAAGCTCTCACAGCCACCAGTTATTTTTCTTCCCTCACACTCCCAAGGAGTACTTCATAACATCAGGTGCTTGGGCAGGGGTCTGCACCTGTGGGCACATGCCAAAAATGTGGGTTGAGAGGATAAAAATATCAACCTCCCTCCCAGGGCAGGCAGTCAGTCATTGAGCATCTGATCTGTGCTTAGAGTCTGCAGGTCTATAACAGGGTCAGCATATTCCACATAAACAGTGTGTTTCTGAGCACAAAAAATACAAAATTAAAATTAAATTAATTACCTTTTAACTATTTAAATACCTTTTTTAATCTTGTGGCTTTTAATCCCATTTTATGTTCATATTCTGATTTGTTTATCATGAAAACAACAACAAAAAAAAGATTTGCAAGGGGAGGGTGAAAAATCTGAAAATTGCTCAGAGGAGCTGTGCACTAATCAGACATATGGAAATCACAGAAAGAATCCAGCTTCAGTAAATGCTTGTTAGCAGCAACACTCTTGCTCCTGTGTAGCTGCTGTTATCTGCTGGATCATCCAGACCACGGTGGGCAGTGCCAGGTTGATGCTGCACACACGGCATTTGCTTGTAACGTGTTGCTGCAAAAGGAGCATCTCCTGTGTACGAGCGGCATGGAGCTGGATAGGCAACTTCCTGCCTTTGATTTGAAACCCTTTGACAAGTGGTGCAAGAGCCTCTTCCTCCAGTTGTGCAGGAGAAATGAAATACCAAAACAATTTTTAAAAAGGAAAGAAAGAGCATGTACTTTGGGAAGTGAGAGGCTTTTCCATTTGGCAGTCACCTGCAGATAAAAAAAAAGTGAAGAATTTATTAAAATACCCCCTAAAATGCTTCAGATCTGAATGTGTGGTCCTCAGCAGGGCTCCCAATGACAGTTGGGCTGCAAACACTTCCCCATCTCTTCTCTGCTCCTGCCCTGCTTGCAGCCCTATGGAACCTGCTGTACTGCCATTCCAGGCATTTTCACATCCATTTTGGAGGGGATTAGTGCTTTATTCACAGTCTTGGTGCCCTGAAGTTGGAAGATTGCCTGGCTGCAGAGGAAAGTTTTAAGATAAGAAAGTAAATGAAGCAAGGTCTCAACCGTCTCATTTTAAGAAAATTTGTTTTGCAGCAGGTTGCCCATGGTTGGATTTTTAGGGTCTGCCATCACCTTTTGGCACCTCAGATAGCCTGCACCTCCTTGGTCTTTCCAAGTCAAATAAAAAAAAAGGAAGAAATTAGAAAAAAAATCCCTTTTTTTTGTAGATCCACCTACTTTGCCCATGTAGCCCAAGCAAATACAGTTGTACCTCACTTTCCAGACCCACCTCTGGGATGCCCAGCAAACCCAACAGCTGGAGAGAAAATACCTGTGGTTTGGAAATGCCTTTTTTTTCCCCCTTGTTTTCCTGTGTTGAACTGATGTTTTACATGACTTGCACTATTTGCTGTAGGGCAGGATACCATTAGGTTTCTTTGTTTTAGTGTCTTGTTTGCGTGCGACTCCTCTTGGCTAAGAAAACATCAGTCCTATACATGTACCTGCTGCACATTTTACACCCCTGGAGAAAATAAACTGTTACCTGAAGCAGTGAAGGGCTTGTGTATCCTCAATGCTGATGTGGGGCTGGGGGATGGAGAAGTCACAGCATCAAATGATGGTGAGATGGGTGATGGAATACCTCATAGTGGCCCCCCAAGATGACCCTTCACATGGCATCTGGGCTGTCACCATGAGGGTGCTTGGGCTGAGGAGTAACCCCTGGTGATGTCCAATACCCCAGCATGAAATCTATCTGCAGAAAAAAAAAACACTATAAACACAATTTGGGGAAAATCCCTTCTTGATGCCCCTACAAGTGGCATCAGACTAAAACCCAGCAGTGGGGTTGGGATGCAGCCACCGCCACCAACCTCTAATCAGGCAGGGATATCCAAAGCACAGGACATGGTTACATTAGGCACATGAGTTTCTTGTTTGTAGCAAATGTGTACACCTGCTGCACTGAAGCCCAGACCACTCCTCACCAGCTGCTTCATTAATGCCCCATATGCCAGGCCAGGGGAGATGCTTGCATGGGTCTTAAGGGGAGGAATAGGCACATCTCAGCACGTGGGAGCAGGTATGGTTTAGAGAGGCCTTAGCAAACAGAGATGTAGGGGCCAGGGGAGGATGCTTGCTGAAGGCAAGAGCCCACATGGGAAAGCACAGGGCAAGTGGCACCGTGTGCAGCAGTAGCAATGTGTCAGAAGAGATGCTGAGCAAAAAGGACCATGAATGCTGCTGAGCCTCTGGAGATGAGTGCAGAGAGCTTTGATAACCAGCTAGCCTCCAGCCTGAGAAAATTAAACATCAGTGGCAAAAACAAGAAGGCATAGAAACAATAACAGTGGTTACAAGTAGCTGGGAAGGAGAAGAATGGCTGTGCAAATTTTTATGAAGGATTTTCAGGACTGTTGTGACATTTCACTAAGGTATAAAGATGAGCTTGTAACAATAAACTTGGTCATAGCTTGAAATGAAAGCAGAGTCCATGTGTGTTTAATACGCCACAGCAATGGGCCCCTGATCTGAAGCAGATGGAAGATGTTGAGGGGGTGTTGGAGGGCACCACTGACCCTTTGCTATGTGTTTTGCTAACACAAGTTGACAAGAAGTTGCATATGCAAAATTTATTATGAAAAGAGGTTTTCAAGATATAAACAAGTTTTGAAAAATACTTGTTGGAAATATGAAGGCGCTCAGTGTTCCTGTGTATTGGGAGCATCTTCTGCCTGGGTGACAGCAATAGCACGGATGATAAAAGGGGATTCAGCTTATCTAGGTCAGACATCCACAACAGAGAGAGATGCCACTGCCTCAGCTTGCTGTCTATGTTCCTTCTGTAGTTAAAGGGAGACCAATCCCTCTCAAGGTAAACATCTGAAGTGGGTCAAATAAACCACATTTTTGAAGTGTTAGTTGCTCTCCGGTGGCAGGGAAAAGTGTTCCTTCTCGTGCACTGTCCCTTTGGTTATCAGCCTCCTGCAACGCACTCTTCACCTGCTTCTTTGCACAGAGACTCAGCATCACTATAAACGCTGTTCAAAACCTTCACTCATCACCACTGAAGAGCTTGACACATTTAAATGTCCAGGATGAGATATTGCATTGTATTAAAGGCAAAATTTCCTGTATGGATCAGCAGTGCAGAGAAGCAGGCAGCTATGGTTGCACCATCAGTTTGTTACATGCCAGATGAAGGCCTAATAAGGGCCATGACCAGCTGAAGCTCCACAGGTTCAGCCCAAAGCACTGAAAAGGAGCCTTAGGCTGTGCTGAGCTAATCCTACATCCCCAGGAAAGGGGATGGTGGGATCTGTACCTCCTTCAGCCTTCGCCATGGGGTGAATGGAATTTCTCCTGCATCCTTGGTAGCTCAGCCAGATATGGGTGAGAGGATACCTGCATCATGCAAAAAGATTAGTTAAAATGCTTGAAAAAACACTTTTTGGCTTTGAAAAACTGTTAATTTATCTGGATAAACTAGATCCTTGGTCTTAAACAAAGCAGGATACCTAAGCCAGGTTTAGAGGCCTCCCATTACATTTAATCCCGTGTCCTCTCCCACCAGTCTACCCTAGGAATGCTGTGGTTCCCAGCCCATGGCTGTAACCTGCCGTGTCTCCCTGCTCAGAGAGAAACTTATTTTGTTTGAGTTCAGGACTGAGATTTGGGCTCCTCAAGAGAAGGCAGCTAATCTTTCTGCCTTAGCTCCTCTACTGTAAAATTTAAATGATTAATTTATTTATCTTTGTAGGCTGGGGTGAGGATTACTGCTTAATCTGAGACTCTACTGTGCCCTGACAAGGGAGCCCAGTGTGAGAGCATATATTAGCCATACTGATTGGGATGCTGCTTCCCTGCTATGGCTGTAATCACTCCAAGGATGCAGTGGGATTTGTGAATGGAGAAGCAAAGGGAGGGATTTGGGAGCTAATTTTGGTGTCGGGGGAACAGGTACATATGCATCCCTGTTGGCAATCAGGGAGCTACTTGGTCAGACAGAGATGGGGAAATAACTATAAGGAGAGACAAGTCCTGTTGTGCCCTTAACCTGTGTGCATGTACTGGTGCTCATGTGTGTAGATCCATGATCGGCCAAGACATGGGAAACACCTCCAAGAATTGAAAAGCATGAAAAGTGCAAAAGCTGAAATGAGGAGATGACAAAGAAGCTGTAAGAAAAGGCAATCTGGGAGCTGGTGGGCCAGCAGGAGATGTAGGAGCCTGGAAATGAGAAAATATTAGGGGATTAAGGGATGACAGGGATGTGCAGTGTCCCAGATTCATCTATAAAGCATAAGCTAAGGTGTCCAGAGTCCTCTGCCTCCCTGCCAAGTGCTGAGCAGAGAGTTTATGTGGACAGGGATGTGCTTTGGTCTCAGAAGGGGCTTTGAGATGGAAATTAACCTGGTAGTGTAGGCAGACCACTAAATTTAGACTACTTCACTGTACATGCCCAAGTTTAATGTTTAAGTCAGGACACCGACTTGTCTCCTGATGTCCTGGAGAAGCCACAGGGGCACCCCCTGGATAGATGTGAGCAGAAACCCATTTAGGAGTTGCTCATTTTTTGTCACCAGATGCAGCAAGGCAAGTACAACAATAGCTCACGAGCATGAAGTGAGATGGGATGAGTGCAAGTTAGAGGTTTGCAGGGACAAGGGCCTGATGGAGGGATACCACTGAACGTGCCAGACTGACCTGAAATCCAATCTTTTCTTCCAATTATTGACAAAATTGGTGATTAAACGAAAAACTTGATTTCTTTCCCAACACATTTGTCATGGGTAACATGGTTGATATTATCCAGAATGAAACCAATTTAGGTGCCTCACATCAGTACTCTGACCAAAGACATTTCAGTATTTAAAGCCAATATAAGCTGTTTCACAATTTTCTTCCAATATCTGCCCTTGCTCTTCTTGCTGTGGCATCCAAGGGGGAAAAGCTCATGCTAGGAGGTAGCATGAGCTACCCAGCAATGCCATTGTGTACCACTAAGTGAAGCCATAGAATCATGGAATGTTTTGGGTTGGAAACGATCTTAAAGATCATCTAGTCCACCCCCCTGCCATGGACAGGGACACCTTCCACTAGATCAGGTTGCTCAAAGCCCCATCCAACCTGGCCTTGAACACTTCCAGGGATGGAGCATCCACAACTTCCTTGGGCAACTTGTTCCAGTGCCTCACCACACTCACAGTAAAAAATGTATTTCTTATATCTAGTCTGAATCTCCCGTCTTTCAGTTTAAAACCGTTACCCCTCATCCTGTCACTGCACTCCTTGATAAGGAGTCACTTCCTATCTTTCCTGTAGGCCCCCTTTAAGTACTGGAAGGCTGCAATAAGGTCTCCACAACCATGGCTGGTTGTGCTCAGGGACTTGGGCCTTGGGCAGTTTGCAGAAACTGACCCCAGTATCAGAGCTTTTTGGTTTGCCTCAGATTTGGAAACCTGGTCATAAAGGTGGTGTTTTGCTGGTAATGCATTAATCCAAGACATGTAAAATCTCTGCTCAATTCTCTGCCCTGGCCAGACTTTTCAACATGAGCTGTGCTGTGTCTACCTATGGCAAACAAGGACTCTGTGATCTGTCCATGCAGTGTTGGATTGGATTGATAATGGGGCTGGATCACCTGAGCTCATTGCTGTGGCCTCTCCAGGTAGTCACTACAGATTAAACAGGCACTTTTAGGGCATAGTTCCTCTTATTTTCCTTTAGATGTCAAAAATGGTTCATGCCCCAAAGTGCCTGTGGTCCTCCACTGACTCCAAAGGAAGCCCAGAGTCTCTAGTTCAAGTGCAGGTCTCCTTACTCAAATACTTAAAGCTAGGGTAGAGGGATTCCATATTCTGTAGACACCAAAACTAACCCTGGTTTCAGGTAGTACATCTAGGTGCTATGGCAAAACCAATAGTCCTTAGTAAAAGAACTTTAGTCCAACCTCAACCCTGTCCTCTGTTTCAGCTCAGGACCCCTGTGGGTTGCATGTCTGAGGGGCTGCCATGGGAGCCATGCAGCTGGAGCAGTTTGCATTTTGAGCTCGTGTCCTGTAAATTAAAGGATCTAGCTAGGCAGTTTTGCCTTGGACATGCAGGCATGGGGGGAGGCAGAGTCCCTGCAGCACTGTGTACATGTAAGCACTAGCCCTGCTGCTGTGAGAGATAAAATCCAGCCATGTGAGTCTTGAGCTTGGTCAAGGCAACAAGACAGAGCTACAGTTGTCTGCTAGTGCAGAGCCTGAGAGGATCTGCATGTGCATTTTGTCCTCCAGTGTCTTCATAAATCATCATGGTATGTCTGGAACAAGCTTCTGGCAATGTGTTTTTGTTACTGCCCTTGAAATAGGATGCAGAAGGAAAGGTTTATGGGAGATAATTCATTTTATTTGATCTTCTGCAACAGAATTAATTGCAGCCATATTTATTACTCAGGCAAGTAGAAATAAGGTAGATAATGGAATGTCTTTGTTTAGAGCAATGAATAATTTATGTTGTAAATTCGCCAGGACCTTGAAATTTGAAGGACTGATTTTACTTCCTCCTGTATCCAGGGAGTGAGACTGAACTTTAACCCTTGTGCGTGACTGATATTTTAAGAATTTCCTGTCACTGTGATCATCTGCTCAACTCTTCTGTTACACAAAATGTAGAATTTCCCCATATAGGGTGACTTGGGCTACCTGTAGAGTTGACATCCAGGCTACTATTGTGTGCAGCGATGAGAGAATAACCCATCCTGTCCTATGACAAATGTCTAAGGCAGAATAAAACATACAATTTACTACAGAGGGAGCTTTGACAAACAGCTTTGATGGCTAATTTCCCATCTGCTAAGACAAGGATTATGCATCTGTCACAGTTTAGCCCTGGTCCAACCTAAATTGGCAGCTAAATGAGAGCAAGTTGTGGTGGTCTCAATTCCCTTCCCCCCCAGGGAAAGGGAAATGAGAGGAAAAGACTTGTGGGTTGGAAATGAAGACTAAAGCAGCTTTAATGAAATAATAATAATAATGAAGAAAATACTATTCATAAGAAAATAATAAAATATATACAAATATAATATATATGCAATTATACAAAATTCCTGCCCCCCAGTGTCAATGTCACCACAGATGCTGCTGAGCAGGCACAATGAAAAGGTCTCAGGCCAGACTCAGTGGCAAGAGGGAGCTGGATTCAGGAACATACGGATATGGGATCTTTCACTGTCTGAAAACCATGCAGTTAACTCTCAGAAAATGAAGTTACTTAGACAAGACTGAGCTGAAGTTAGGGAGCTACTTATATCTTCAAATATATATACACATATAGATATAAATACACATATAGATTGCTAATCCAGTATTTATCTACACCAAAGTTTGTTAAGTTCATGATTGTAGATGTCCATCCATTATGGCAGTCTCTCAGGGCAAGAGGAATAGTGTGAGGTTCATTGTGGTTCATGCCCACAGGCTGCAGGTCAGAGATGTCAACCTCGAGGAGGTCACTGGATGCTACATGATGAAGCAAGCTCATTATCCTGAAAAACACTGAACAAATACTGTTATTAATACAGCTTAAGACTGAGCATTCTCACCACCCCATGCCACAAAGGCTTTAACCTTTTAGTTTGTTTTATTGCAGCGTGTTTCACAATCATGGATAACCTGCACAATAGCATCCATGGTTAAATCCACCTCTCAGTCACATGCCCATTTGTATGCTGCATCCCTTCCTTGGTGACCTGAAGTGTTATAGGCCCATTGAGTTCATCTTTATGTTGCCAGACCAAATCTGTTTGGAATACTTTAGCAGTCCTATCCACTTGCTGGTTGTTTGGATATTCCTCAGTGGCTTGGTTCCTGGGTACGTGAGCATCTACATGATGTACCTTTATAACTAGTTTCTCTATCCAGGCAGCAATGTCTCACCACAATGTGGCAGTGGGTTTACCTCTGTGCTGCCAATTGTTCTGTTTCCATTGCTTTAACCACTTGCAAAAAGCATTTGCTACCATCCATGAGTCAGTACAGAGAGTGGTACTGGCCACTTTTCTCATTCTGCAATGTCTAAAGCCAGCTGGATGGCTTTTACTTCTGCAAATTGGCTCGATTCACCTTATCCTTCAGTCGCTTCTGTGACTCGTCGTGTAGGACTCCATACAGCAGCTTTCCGTCTTTGATGATTTCCTACAAGATGGCAGGATCCGTCCATGAAGGAGCTATACTTCAGTACCAATCACTACCGAAGCAGCTTTAACTCCTTCATGTGCTGCTAAGATCTCTTTTTCAATTGGAGTATTGTTGGCCTCAGAGCCTTTGTATCCTTGACTCTAGAATCCTAGTAGTCACCCTCATGTCTCTCCTGGTGCTTTCTGCCAAAGACTCCAAGCAGGACCATTGTGCTCAGCTGTGGTGTAGAGTAAGTTTTTGATGTCTTGCCCTATTCAGAATGGCCCCAGGGCTACTGCATGCACAGTCTCTTGTTTAATTTGTTCAAAGGCTTGTCGTTGCTCAGGGACACAATTGAAACTTTATACCATGATAGTCCACAGTTAATCTAAATTCATTATTAGCCTTTCACACAGGTCATATAGGACTGTTAAAGGGTGAATGAGTTTTGCTGATCACTCCTTGATTTTCCAGTTGTTGGATCAGCTTGTTTATGGGAATCACAGAGTCTCGGTTGGTATGATACTGTCATCAATGCACCATGGGGTTAGCAACTGGCACCTGTTGGTCTTCAGCCTTCAGTAATCCCACAGCAGAAGGGTCCTCTGTAAGGCCAGGCAAGGTAGACAGCTGTTTAACATTCCCAATCTCTACAGCCACTACACCAAAGGCCACTTATACTCTTTTGGGTCTTTGAAGTACCCTTTTTTAAGATCATCTATTCTAAGGATACATGATGCATCAGAGCCAGTTACAATGGGGTACTTTTCCCATTTGTTCCTGGTTAGGCTCACTTCAGCTTCCACTGCAGTCAGTTCTTAAACCCCCTCGTCACTCCAGAAATAGCGACGGATTCTGTCCCTTTATGTTTTGATGGCAATAGGGTGCACTGTGCACCAGTATCTACAGGGCTTTATACTTTTGTGGTTCTCTTGTGCCAGGCCATCGAATCCACACAGTCCAAAAAACTCAGTTGTCCCTCTCTTCCACCTGGCTGGAGGCAGAGCCCCGCTAATTCGGAACATAGTACCCATCAAGGAATGGGTTTCTTTGCATGACAGGGGGTCGAAATTCATCCTGCTTACCCACACCTTGTACATAGAAATTTGATCCCCACTCACTGGAGACTGGAGCAACATTTCTCCTAAAAGAAACTCTATGTGGTTTTCCTTATAACTCATGAACTCGTGACTCGAGGACAGCAGTAGGCTGTCGATCCCATTTCCTTATGTCCCCTCCATGATCACGTAGGAAAAGCCACAGGATGCATTGTGGTCTTTGCTGACTCTCTTGATGTGGTTTTGTAAGAGGACTTCTCCTCTTAGTGGGTAAGATGCAGGTTATAGAATCATAGAATCATAGAATCACTAGGCTGGAAGAGACCCACCGGATCATCGAGTCCAACCATTCCCACCAATGTTCAGTGTCTTTATCAATGACCTGGATGAAGGTCTGTGAGGAGAAGGATCTACCCTCCCTGTGAGACAGTTTATCAGTTTGTCAAATCAGTATTCCGATCTGTCAAATCTTTCAGACACTTTTTCAGACAATTTCTCCAGAGCTGAGCCGCAGGCCTGTAAAGGCCGAGAGAGACTGTCATCATACTGTCAGTTTGTCAACCACTTCACCCACCGTTAGACTACCAGGAGTTTCTCCCCAAATCATTGTTGACAATGTGTGGGAATACTTTGGTAGGGCGCTCTGCATAAACTTCCACAACATAGCTCGATGACATAGCTCAATTGGTGAGAACCAGCAGCAGGGACAGTAAGTTCTGCAGCCGGGTGCTAGATTGAGGCATTAAGGCGGTCCCTGGAGTGAGGGAAGCCCAGGAGGGATCTAGGGGCAGGTGGCTCCTGACTCCTGGAAGCAGCAGCTCCCATGTGGGCAGCTGACGCAGAGGGGGCACTCCCAGAAGCATCAGTAGAACATTTAAATAGCTCCTATGGGGCACCAGCGACAGGAATGTGATGAACAGGAGCAGGCAAACAGGTGAATGGTGCATCAGAGGGGCATGGGGAGGCAGTTTGTGAGGCAGCTCATGCAGCCAGGACAAGAAGGCAAGGGCATGGACAGGGCACTAGACCTCAGCCAGAAGTACCAGGGAACCATGCTGTCCAAGAAGCAGAAAATTAAGGCCTCTCCAAGCTCTGCAGCAGCCGTAACTGATGCAGCCTCCCAGACAGAGCCCCAGTGGGTGCATGCTGCCACCCAGATGCCAGGCTGCAGGGCATGTCCCCCTCTTGCACTGGTATCAGACATCAGTGGGGAATTCACTTGTGGGAGTTGTGTTCAGGTGGAGGAACTCCTCTGCTTGGTGACGGAACTCAGGGAGGAGGTGTGCAGGCTGAAGACCATCAGGGAGCGTGAGAGGGAGATTGACCACTGGAACAACACCTCATGCTCCCTGTCTCAGACCAAAAAGGTAGGCATACCTCGTATGACAGAGGATGCCCCATCCTCTCTCCATTCAGCTGAAGAGAGAAGTTTAGGATATAGAGGGGAACGACAGCAGGTTCCTGCCCAGCAAGCATGTCTCTCCTGTGTCAACCTCCCAGGTTCCCTTGCGCAATAGATATGAAACTGCAAGTGGAACCAAACCTCAGTGTGGATGATGGTTGTCTCAGCCTAGAAATGTTCCCTATGTTAAAACACCATAAGCCTTCCATCAAAACAGCCTCTGTTAAGAAGAAAAGACATGTCATTGTCATAGGAGACTCCCTTCTGAAGGGAATAGAAGACCCGATCTTCAGACTGGACCCATTACATAGGGAAGTCTGCTGCCTACCTGGGGCCTCGGTTAGAGATGTAGGAAAAAAACTTTCAGCTCTGATCAGGCCCACGGGTTATTATCCACTATTGTTTTTCCAAGTAGGCAGTAATGAAAACCCTACAAAAATCTTATAAAGAACCTGGAAAGGAGTGGAGTAATATAGAAGGCTACTGGACAAGGGAAAGGCTGTGGATGTGGTCTTTATTAGGTGTGATAAAAGTAGATTTTAGTAAATATTTTAGTCATATAGGCAAAAATGTAACACACATAAAATGTTATTTCCTTACGAAGTGTGTGTAGATATGATTTCATATAATGTAATTACATATCTGCAGATATATCCAAATCCAACATCTCCCTGCAATTACCAAGAGAACTGTATTTTATTTGAGGAGACAGAGCATGGGCAGGTATTCCTTCCTATATTTCAGGAGGCCCATGTACATCAGGCAAATTCACATTATTAACTCCAAATGTTTCTTTGATTTTAAACCACACTTTGGCTCACCATCATCAAACAAATGCCTCATTGGCAGCTTTATCTAGTCTTTTGATGAATTTATCAGACCATTCAGAATTTATACATAAAAGTATTAACACCTTAGAAGATTGAACAGAAAAACTGCAAATATAGAATGAACAGAATACATTTGCAGGACTCTGTTGGATTTGGACTTTGGATTAAAAAATTAGTCATGATAGGTTTTATGATTTTACTTGGGTTTTGTTTCTAGCATATTGATTTGTGTTCCTTGCTTAATCAAATTAGTGCAAAGCTTGACTGATAGAGAGTTAAGACAAATATTAGTAGTTCACAAAAACAAAAAATGTCAGAAGAGATGCTGAGCAAAAAATGACCACAAGTGTTTCTTGGTCTCTGGAGCAAGAGTGCAGGGAGCTTTGATAACCAGCGAGTGGCTGGCCTGAGAAGACTCAATATCAGTGGCAAAAACAAGACGCCATGAAAACAATAACAGTGGTCATGAGAAACTTGGAAGGAGAAGAACATGCTGTGGAAATTTTTATGAAGGACTTGTGGGACCGTTGTTGACATTTTCACTAAGGTATGAATACGAGCTTGTAACAATAAACTTGGTCTTAGCTTGAAATGAAAGCTGAGTCTGTGCCTGTTAATATGCCACAGCTGGCTATAAACCCTTCAGGCGGGATAGGAGAGGAAGGAGAGGTGGTGGAGTAGCCCTCCATGTTAGGGAGAGTTTTGATTATCTTGAGCTCAATGATGGTGATGATAGGGTTGAGTGTCTGTGGGTAAAAGTCAGTGGAACGTCCAAAAAATCAGATATTGTGGTGAGAGTCTGCTATAGACCACCCAGCTAGGAAGAGGCTGACGAGATATTCTACAAGCAACTGGGAGAAGTCTCACGATCACTAGCCCTTGTCCTTGTAGGAGACTTCAGCTTACCTGATGTCTGGTGGAAGTACAATACAGTAGAAAGGACATAGTCTAGGAGGTTCCTGACACAAGTGGTGAGCAAACCAACTAGGGAAGGTTCCCCATTGGACTTGTTGCTTGTGAACAGAGAAGGCCTTGTGGGAGATGTGACAGTTGGAGGACACCCAGGACACAGTGATCTTGAGATGATAGAATTCTCAGTTATGGAAGAAGTAAGGAGTGGGGAGCAGTAGAACAGCCACCTTGGACTTCTAGATGGCAGGCTTGGGACTGTTCGAAAGGTTGATTGATAAAGTGCCATGGGAGACAGTCATTAACAGCAAAGGAGCCCAGGACGGCTGGATTCTCTTCAAGAAGGAAATCCTGGAAGCACAAGAGTAGGCCATCCCTTGTGCACCGGAAAATGAGCTGGCAGGGAAAAAAACAGCTTGGCTGAGCAGAGAGATCTGGGTGGATCTCAGAAAAAAGAGTAAAGTATATGAGCTTTGGAAGAAGAGGCAGGCATCTCAGGAGGTCTACAAGGGTGAGGTGAGATCATGCAGAGAGGAAATCAGAAGGGCAAAGCCTAACTAGAACTCAGACTGGACAATTCTGTGAAAGATAATAAAAAATCTTTCTACAAATACTTCAACAGTAGAAGGAGGACCAGGGAATTCAGTCTTTATTGGATGCAAAGGGAACAACTCTGACAAAGGATGAGGAAAAGGCTGAGGTACTTAATGCCTTCTTTACTTCAGTCTTTAATAGTAAGGAAAATTGTTCCCTGTGTATACATCCTCATGAGCTAGAGAAGCAGAACAAAGCTCCCATGATCCAAGAGGAGGTGGTTGGAGACCTTCTTGGCCAATTAGACACCCACAAGACTATGGGGTAAATGGGATACAACCAAGGGTATTAAGGGAGCTGGCAAAGGTGCTTGCCAAACGCCTTTCCATTATCTACCATCAGTCCTGGCTGACTGGGGAAGTTCTTCTGGACTGGAGGCTGGCTGATGTCATACCCATTTACAAGAAGGGTCAGAGAGAGGCTCCAGGAAATTACAGGCCTGTCGGTCTGACCTCAGTGCCAGGGAAAGTCATGGAACAGGTGATCTTGAGTGCTATCATGAAGCACATGCAAGATAACCAGGTGATCAGGCCCAGTAAACATGGGTTCATGAAAGGCAGGTCTTGCCAAACTAACCTGATCACCTTCTATGACAAAGAGACCCGCCTACTAGACAAGGGAAAGGCTGTGGATGTAGTCTTCCTGGACTTCAGTAAAGCCTTTGAGACAGTTTCTCACAGCATTCTGCTCAGGAAACTGGCTGCCTCTGGCCTGGACAGGCGCACCCTCTGCTGGGTGGAAAACTGGCTGGATGGCCAGGTCCAGAGTATGGTGGGAAATGGAGTTAAATTCAGCTGGAGGCCAGTGACAAGTGGTGTCCCACAGGGCTCAGTGCTGGGTCCAGTTCTTTTCAATATTTTTATCAATGATCTGGATGAAGGGATTGAATCTACCCTTTGCAACTTTGCAGACGACACTAAGCTGGTGGAAGTGTGGATCTGCTGGAGGGTAGGGAGGCTCTACAGAGGTAACTGAACAGGCTATATCGCTGGGCTGAGACCAATGACATGAGGTTTAACAAGGCCAAATGTCGGGTCCTGCCCTTGGGGCTCAACAACCCTATGCAGTGCTACAGACTAAGGGGAAGAATGCCTAGAAAGCTGCCTGGAGGAGAGAGACCTAGGGGTGTTGGTTGACAGCCACCTGAACATGAGCCAGCAGTGTGCCCATGTGGCCAAGAAAGCCAATAGCACCTTGACTTGTTTCAGCAGGTCCAGGGAGGTTATTCTGCCCCTGTACTCAGCACTGGTGAGGCCATACCTCAAATACTATGTTCAGTTCTTGACTCCTCACTACAAGAAGGATGTTGAGGCTCTAGAGTGTGTCCAGAGAAGAGCAACAAAGATGGTGAAGGGGCTGGAGAACAAGTCTTATGAGGAGAGGATGAGGGATCTGGGGTTGTTTAGCCTGGAGAAGAGAAGGCTGGAAGGAGACCTTATCACTGTCTACAACTACCTGAAAGGAGGTTTTAGCGAGGTGGGTGTTGGTCTCTTCTCCCAAGTGACAGGTGATAGGATGAGGGGGAATGGCCTCAAGCTGCGCCAGGTGATGTTCTGATTAGACATTAGGAAGAATTTCTTCACAGAAAGGATTATTGAGCACTGAAACAGGCTGCCCAGGGAGGTGGTTGAGTCACCATCCCTGGAGGTATTTACAAGATGGGTTGACGAGGTACTCAAGTGGCAGATAGGACTGGTTGGACTCAATGAGTTAAGAGGTCTTTTCCAACCTAGTGATTCCATAATTCTATGATTCTATGACATTGTAGTTCATCAGGGTCTATAGTTGCCTGCCATGTGCTAGGGATCAACTCTTGCACAGCCAGTTCTCTCGGATACTTAATATCTTTCTCCATAGTGTTCCATCCGATTGGGTGGCGTTCAATGTCATCTTTATAGGGATACCTGAGCAACTGCACATTGAGTGGCTGATTTCCTGGCAACTCTCGGCATAGCTAGAGTGCTTGTGGCCACTGGCATAGGTTTGGGTGGAGTAGCTGTCTCCATAGCTGCTATGGTTGTGATGGCTGGTGCTATCTGAGTGACTGCTGTGCTCATGATAACTGGTACTGGTCAGGTAGCTGTCTGAGAAGTTGCAGTGCTCATGAGGGCTGGTGCTGTCTGGGTAGCAATAGCTACAGTGATTGGTTTCTGGTACGGGACTGCAGTCGGCTTTGCTTTTTGGTTTGCAGTGTCTGTTGACAAAACAGCACATTCAGTGGAAGTTGAGACATTTACACCTTTCCATTCCCATAAGGTATCCCACCT
Source organism: Clamator glandarius (assembly GCA_033459285.1). Taxonomy (NCBI): domain Eukaryota; kingdom Metazoa; phylum Chordata; class Aves; order Cuculiformes; family Cuculidae; genus Clamator; species Clamator glandarius. Next base: position 194,599 of record JAUNZM010000830.1, read on the forward strand.
GGAACACAATCATTTGATTCAACAGAAAAGTCACTAACAAAATTATGCTGATTAGATCAAAATCTAGTGGAATCAGCTCAGTATAATACGAGGAAGTGTAGTTCCCCCAGTTTAACTCCTCAGACTGGCAGCCAAACAGAGCAGTACAGTCTTCCTTATCCCAGACAAGGTCAAAAGGGTAATTAAAAACAAAGCTCACTAAGTGGTGCCCAAGATTCTCAGGTAAGGCCACAGCTGCACATATCGCCAGATATATTACAATCAGGCCACAAATAACGAGCACCACTTTCACCCAGCACTTAAAATCAATAACTGCCAGGATGATACAGAGAGCAACTGAGCCATATCAGATGATCTGCCTCACATGGCACATTGAGGAATCCAGCTGCAAATAGAATTCTGAAAAGGCATCATAAGGTATTTTGCACCCAAAATTTGCAGGTAAATGGGTTACTAGAAATATCACCAGAGAGCTCACACTTAGGCCATATATGATAAAGACTGCCTTTTGCTGTGATCGATAGCAGTCAAGATAAGACCAAGGGCCCTTAAAAGCAGCCTACCACCACAAGTCCTATGACCCATTTGTAGGTCATTAGCACCTGCATCATTGCTGTGGACATTATCATTTTAATCGACAATAGGGAAAGTTTTGCAAGGACAAAACTTCTCAGAAGCAGCATAAACCAGCTGTCTGATGTAATTCCCAACCCTTCAGCTCTCAAGGAAAAAACTGTAACACTTTCTGTTTGTACTTTGCAAATCTCCCAATAAGATTTGAACCAGGAGCTTCAGGCCTGCAGTGCTTGTGCTCTGCCAACTCAACTTTATCAGCAGAGCTGGCCAAAGCTGCTGTCTGAACTGCTGCCTGTCCTGAGTGGCACAGACTTTTCAAAATAAAGATCTGGTGCAGTCCCGCCTGAGCTATCTGAGCAAGTTAGGTGGGAAAACATTCCAGAGAGGTTCAATTGTAGTCCCACATTTAGTGCCAAAAAACTGTCATGGTTTAGCCCTGACCCAGCCTAAATCGGCAGCTAAACATGAGCAGTTGTGGTGGTCCCCAGTCACCTCCCCAGGAAAAGGGAAATAAGATAAAAAAAGACTTGTGGGCAGGGGAGAGGATGAAGGTTGAGCCCATCTGTGCTGCAGGAATGAACTGAGTGAGGGGCAGAGCTGCAGCCCCTGCCACCAATAGCAAACAAGGTGGTCATGTCATGCTGCATTTCATCTTGTCTGGTGGGCTGCAATGAAAACCTAAACCTTATTGTAGGCACTGAAAAATAAGTTGGTAGCTGCAATTATGCTCTATGGCAACAGGAACTTCATATGCATTCACAGCCAAGTGGGCAATTTTGGTCCAACCAATTTGCACAGCCTGGACTTGGGGCCAAAAAAATGGTCCAAGTCACACAATCATAGAATGGTTTGGGTTGAAAGGAACCTTAAAGATCATCTAGTTCCAACCCCTTGCCATGCATGCGGACACCTCCCACTAGACCAGGCTGCTCAAGGCCCCATCCAACCTGGCCTTGAACACTCCCAGGGAGGGGGCATCCACAACTTCCCTAAGCAACCTCTTCTGATGCCTCATCACCCTCATCGTGAATAATTTCTTCCTAAGGTCTAATCTAAAACTTCCCCTGTGGCGATGAAGGAGACATAGACCTTGCAGTTTTTCTCTAAGTATATTCTTTTAATCAGCATGGCATACAAAATCAAATTTAGGAAAGTACACTGGCTCCTTGTAGCAATTAAGGCACGGACCTCATCGATGGGGGCGACAATCGAGATCCACTTTATTTCAAGAATGCAAACCTTATATAGTGCCTCTGTATCCAGAAACAGCTATTCCAGAGAATTTCCACCCGTGAGAATCCTGCAGTGCACATCCACACTCTTGTGACTGTCTTCAGTCACGTCCCCACTCCACTCATTCCCAGGGGGGTTTTCCCAGCCTGACTTTCTCACATACTCAATATTCATTATCCTGTGTATCTTGTTCGGAAGACCTGATCGTTTAATCATGTTTATTCTGATATGCTTGCTATCAGCTTCATGATTTATCTTAGTCCTAATTAATCTTCAATATATTTGGCATCGCTCCCATATTCCCCCTTCCAATTTAAAGTGATTCCCTCTCATCCTCTCACTACAAGCCTTTGTGAACAGTCCCTCCCCAGCTTTCTTGTAGGCCCCCTTCAGTTACTGGAAGGCTATGATAAGGTCTCCTCGGAGCCTTCTCTTCTCCAGGCTGAACAAGCCCAACTCTTTCAGCCTGTCCTCATATGGGAGGTGCTCCAGCCCTCTGATCATCTTCGTGGCCCTCCTCTGGACCTATTCCAGCAGTTCCATATCCTTCTTATGTTGGGGATTCCAGAATTAGACACAATACCTCAGGTGGGGTCACACAAGAGAGGAACAGAGGGGCAGAATCACCTCCCTCGACCTGCTGGCCACACTTCTTTTGATGCAGCCCAGGATATGGTTGACCTTCTGGGCTGCGAGTGCTCATTGTTGGCTCATGTCAAGTTTCTCATCAAGGAGCACCTGTAGCGACTGAGGCACAGGCCCTGCTCTGAGGCAACAAACGAGATCACTTTATTGAGTGGATGCAATTTCTTGTTGTACCTTTCACAGAAAACATGGTAAATGCATGATTAGGCATAGAAATATTTTACTACAGATACACCACTTTCTGAGTCCATAGAGTCACAGACTGGTCAGTCGAGCCAAAGTCTCTGTCTCCCCTTATGTGACTTGCTGCATGGAGTAAAATTGCTGAAAAACAAATCAGCTGAGTAATTCTAGTTCCCTTTGGTATAAAGTGAGGAGGCATAGACATCCAAGCAATTACTTATATTGCTCTCATAAAGTCGGCATCAGTCAGTTCCAGTAAAACAATCTTTGTGAGAGGTGATCATGCAGTTAACAGTGCACTAAGTCTGGTTTTGCATTCTCTAAGGCTAATTGTTTAAGCAAAATTTCTTTATCAGCGATATTGCCTGCCTGCTTATTTAAGGCCTCTTGTAGTTTATCTAGAAAAGTCATGTAATAAATGTCATTTTCCAGATTTCTTTTTATCACAAATACAGGTGTGTTCCAAAGACTATTAATTGGGACTATATGCCCTTGATCTATTTGTTCCTCCACCAACTTTTGCAATGCACCCAATTTTTCACTAAATAGGGGCTACTCTTCAACCCATATCGAAGTATCTGATTCCATGTTAAAGGTATGATTGGGTGTTTTCCTGCGGTAGCCCTGATAAAAAATGCCCATCGTTCATGGTTCCAGTGCCTACTCCAATTGCACTTAACACATCTCTCCCCCACAAGATTAGTGGAATGTGCACAACAAAGGGTTGCACTACAGCCATTTTAAGATGTTCTGGCTTTCCCTCTTTATAAACTTAATGTGCACTTCAACATAGGATGCTTAGTTTGTAAGGACTATACTCAGTGTATTTCAGGGATTCCTGTGGACCCAAAACCTTGTGAGCCATGCTCTATAGAGTCAACTTGGAACACAGCTGCTTTGAACAAAACTAATTGTGCTATCCGGCTATCGTTTGGTATTAATGCTGATGGAGATGGTGTCCATACCATTGTTTGAATTATTCCAGTAAAGTCTGCATCTATGACCCCAGGTAAAAAAAAGATTCCCAACCAAGTTATTGACGATCATCCTAATAACAAGGCAGTAAAGCCACCCCTCAATGGTCCTTTTACGTTCAGTGGTATTGTGTGAACTGCAGATGATTGCAGCACTACTGCAATGATGGTGGCCACGTCCATCCCAGCGCTGCTGCTGGTTCTGGTTCTGAGGTGAGAGCTGCTGCTTGCTGAGGAGGCATCTGTGTCGGCACATGCCTCCGAACCACGCTCTGGTGCTCCTGGTTTTCTGACAATGTTCTCCTGTTCTTATCCCATTTTGATTGACACCAACTGGCAAAATGTTTACCCTTTCCACACCGAGGGCAGATTTTAGGCCCTCTATCCTGGCATTGCGTGTGGCAGTCTCATTTAAAATGTCTCTCCTTGCCGCATCTATAACAGAACATCTTTCTGTCTCAGTTTACAGTCAGGGCAGCAGCCATGAGCTGTGCTTGATAGGTAGATGATCCCAGCTGCAGTTGTAGGATTTTTCAGACCGCACAATATCTTTCTACATTTGTCATTAGCATTTTCTATCACTAGTTGCAAAATTAGGGCTTCTTTAGCTGTTCGGTTGTCTACCTGCTTGTCAAGTGCATCCTCCAGTCTGTCTATAAATGCTATATACGGTTCATGCCTGTTTCAGCTTTCCGACATCCGGTATCTTTATAAGTGTTTGATAAGCCAAAAGCTGCACCTGTTGTAAAATCATATTATTTAAACTGGCTTGATTCTTGAACCGCTACCAACGTCATTTAATTGAGTTATTTCTTTTTGTGATCTGTTGCAGTCCCTTCTGTAATGTCAAAACTGCCCGAGTTACAGAAAGTGAGTCTCGCTGTGCTCCGGGCGGGCCGGTGGCTGCAGGAGCTGCAGCAGGGCAGCCCCCCTCGGCCCCCCCATGGTACGGGGCAGAGCAGTTAGTACATTCTTCACTACAGGCTTTCAAGTCTCTGGTCTCCTGCAAACAAATCTCAGAAAAAGTTTGTAACAGTTTAAGGTCACCCCACCACTGCGGGTGGAAATAAATCAGAGTTCTTTCAGGGTCTGCCAGACCCGGATCAAAGGGGTTGTCGGCAGTCACTGATCGTCCTGCACTCGGTTCAGAATGTGGTATATCAGTGTCCTCCTGCATCTTTTGTAGTTCCACTAAATCTTTGTGCGATCTCAAGTGTTTTAACGATTTGAACATTAACCTCCAGGTAGATAATAGGCTTAGCCCCACAAGGTCGTCCCTGGTAGCCCTGTTCCACAATTTAACTCCCATGGTGTCCCAGACTTCTATATCACCTTCATGAATCACATCTAAACCTGGATCCTGACCCTGTATCCATTTCAACAAAGCTCCGAGTTGTTGCTCAGCATACTTAACTCTCTGTTTCTTCAAACTTCATTTTAAGATATCAAGTGTAGTCTGCTCCTCCACGGACATCGAAGACCCTATTATTCCTGAGTTCCCGTTGCTCACTTTGTTTCAGGCGTTACTTGTCTGGACTGCTTCAGTGCTCCACACTAGCCAAAATTCGTCCAACCGGGCGTCACTCCTGTCGCTTCTACCCAGCGATTCTGACCAGGGTTTGCCCTGAGAGGTGTGGGTCCCTCTCAAGTTGGGTGCCATTTGTAGAGATTAAGGCACGGACCCCACTCTGGGGCGACAAACGAGATCGCTTTATTGAGTGGATGTAAACCTTATATAGTATTTCTGTACTCAGTCAGCAGCTACCCAGTGAATTTCCACCTGTAAGAATCCTGAAGTTATAGTGATAGTGTGCAACCGGCTATTTACCACAGATGTGCCCTTATCTTCATGTTTTCCTTCTAATGCATTCTTTTCTTATTAGCTCACAAGTCTTGATAAATATTCCAAGGTCTCAACAAGCTAGCAAGCATGAGAACACTGGCCATTTGCTCTGTGCTTGCTGCTAATATCCTGGGTATGCCAAGGCATCAGCCACTTGCCCCAGCATATGTGCAACAGTGGAATCTTTTATGCCTGCAAGCACCCCCAAGTCTTTCCCTGCAGGGCTGCTCTCAATCACATCATCCCCCATCCTGTACTGAAACTGTGGATTGCCCTGACCCAGGTGTAGGACCTTGCACTCGGCCTTGTTGAACCTCATGAGTCCAGCCAGGTCATATGAACTTTGAGTCCATCTTAAGATATTCCCTGATTCCCCTCCTCCTGATGACTGCAGAACTTAGTCTAAATTTACACCAAAGCATAAGCTAGTTTGGTCTCGTGCTTAACCATAGCATCTCCTAGCTTTTATTGTGTTGTACTGGTCCTCAGCTGGAGGACCATGTGCTGCCTCAGTAGGCCTGCTTTAACAGCATCTGTGGATTAAGTGTTAGAAGTGTTTTTGTGATGTCCATCAGAAAGGTGGCTGGCTATAGCCCCTACCACAACCCATCTGTGTCCGTCTGAGTCAGATGCTTCCATACTTAGTGCACACCTGTGCTAAATTCACAAACTAAGGTCTGGTAAGGAAGCAGTTGGGGTACATTAGCACCATGCTGCACAGTGAGGTTTTCCTACACTGAAAACCACAATCAGAGACCAAGTTTGCTTTTGATCAATCAAGAGAACAGATATTTAAAATTCAATAGTTAAAATCATTGCAACTCTTCAATGAAAGTTAATGAAAGATAAACCTATTCTGAATGATACAAAGGAAAAAAGGGAGTAATTACTTAGCTAAGATATAATTTCATTCACTGTTATTAGGTGAATTTAGATTACTTACTCGAGATTAGAAGTACAGGCTGAAATCCTCTTTCTAATCCAGAATCGCTAAACCCTTGGGTATTTCTCCATTATCATGCCTTGATTGGCATCTATGTTCATGTTCGTGGCGTTGTTTAGCTTGGAGAAGAGGAAGCTGAGGGGAGACCTCATTGCTCTCTACAACTACCTGAAAGGAGATTGTAGAGAGGAGGGTGCTGGCCTCTTCTCCCAAGTGACAGGGGACAGGACAAGAGGAAATGGCCACAAGCTCCGCCAGGGGAGGTTTAGGCTGGGCATTAAGAAAAAATTTTTCACAGAAAGGGTCATTGGGCACTAGAACAGGCTGCCCAGGGAGGTGGTTGATTCACCTTCCCTGGAGGTGTTTAAGGCACGGGTGGACGATGTGCTGAGGGGCATGGTTTAGTGTTTCCCACACAATCAATATTATCAAAGAGTGTTCAATTTATTGAGCTTAGCTGTTTCTTTATAAACCCTTCTTGGTTACATAACTAGGTGCCCATGAGGGTATCTACAGTGTATTATTGGTTAAAGGTAGCTGTCCATAAAGCTATTACTAACATATTATTGGCTAAACTACTGCACATGCTAAGAAACCAAGTTACACTAAAATTAACTATGTTGATAGTTCTCTTTAATTGTTTTTCTTTCAGCTGGCACTTGTTCCCACTGAACTAGCTGCTGTATTCCTTTCAGCTGGCCTTTGCTTATCAGAAGGCAGTCTTTTCTCCTCACCGAACTGGCCTTTGTTTATCTTTCAGTTCTCTGTTTCAAGGCCTTGTTAGAATTGCTCAGTATCAATCAGTCTCACAGCATCCAGGCCTTCTTCTCTGTAAAATGTTCCCACACTCAATGATCCAGTGGGTCTCTTCCAACATGGTTATTCTATGATAATTTGAGTTCTCTACCAAATATTTGTTCCTTTCTTCTCCCATAAACATAGTCCCCTATTTTCAAGCAACAGCACCAACTCCTCCCAGGTTCCCAAAGCTGCTAACACTTCATACCTCAGCAGGGTGCTGTAATTACAAATGTCAAAGCAAATTATAACTAATTATATTGAAACAAAAGATGTCAACAACATGAAACCACTTGAAAAAGAGTTTAGTGGTTGTTGTTTGTGGGGTTTTTTTTAAACTTTAACAAATTTGTACACAGACTTGACAAACCTCCTTGTTTGGATTACTGCTACCAGAAATGAAATCTAACCCCGATGCCTTGTTGGTCGGCCCCTTTGGCCTTGCCTGGCTGAGAGCTATTGAAAGGTATGTGGATGCAGTAAAGGAAGGAGGGAGCAGATGGACCTGGTACTCCAAGAAACAGGACCTGAGCCTCAGCTGGTCAGCTGGAGTGGCCCTGATGGTGTCAGCAGTTATGCCAACTTATGGCAGGGAAGGACTTGGTCCTTCATTTTTTGGAGGAGAATTTTCAGGGACAATTCCTACTGGTTCTCATATAAACCCATTTCCCTTGGTGGTATAGAAATTTGGGGAACTCCACGAGGTGCTGCCTATCTCTCTCATCATCATTAGGGGAAGAGGGGAATTATCTTTGAGTGAGCACGAGAGAAGATAGAGTAGCTGGTGATTTCAGTTTGCACAGTCAAGAGAAAAGCATCATGTCCCCTGATTCTGCTCACTGATGTTCAACCCACAGACTACTCTGGGATAGCAGGATGTCACTTCATGTTCATTGCCACATCCTAGCAAATTAATCTCTCATCAGGACAGGGAGCAAGGAGTTAATGAAGTCTTGCCCTCAAAGACCTACTTTGGGGGATGGTGTTTAGGCAGCTCTTGAACTGTGGCACCTACTAACCTGCCCATTAATATTGCTGGAAAAGGCATCCATATTTTTCTACAAAAGGTAAAATAAAGCCAAGCACTGTATTATAAAAAGGCCACATTTCATCTGCCAAAAAACAGTCTGGTAGAGATCTAACTCCAGCACTTCTGGTTTTTCAGCTCTTTGAATTGTTGGGGTTCAAGGGAGTAGTTGGGTGCTGCCCAGAGTCATAACCATACAGTTAATGTTTCAGTGCTTAGTCAAGTCTGGTTTCTAGCTGTTACCTGCTCTCACTCAACTGAATTTTTTAATTCACTTGGCATTTTCTGTGTATGCAGGAGGTTTGGTTAGATCCCTTCTGCTGCATGCATGGAAATAAAAGGCCAGCTAAGAATAGACAAGCAATTAGGCATTAGATGAGGTATAATCTTCTCTAATCACACTTATAAATCTGGTAGTTCGGGTTGCATTAGAGTTATTAACATGTGGACACTAAAGCATATAACTTCTTTAACAATCACTGGCACTTTGTGAAAGGGTGTATACACTAGCTGCAACCACACATCGGTTCCTCCATCTCGTGCAGGAAGAAGCTGCAAGAGCAAGTGGGGGTGATCACACCTGGGGATGGTAAGGAAGAAACTGGCACTCTGGCATTAGCTACTCCAATGACCAGTCAATTGGGAATAAACTCTAGCCCTCTGTGTAAGAGAGGACTTGGATACCATCGAGCTTGATTATGGTGATGAAGAGATTGAGTGCTTGTGGGTTAAAATCAGAGGAGCCCAAAAGAAGGCAGATTTTGTGATGGGAGTCTGTTATAGACTCCCAGCCAAGAAGAAGCAGCTGACGAGCTCTTCTATAAACAGCTGGGGTTAATCTCTAGATCAATGCCTCTTCTTCTTGTGGGAGACCTCAATCTTGCTGATATCTGCTGGAAGTACAATAGAGCAGAAAGGAAGCAGTCCAGGAGGTTCCTGGAGTGCGTGGAAGACAACTTCCTTGCACAGCTGGTGAGTGAACCAACAAGGGAAGGTGCCCTCCTGGACCTGCTGTTTGTGAACAGAGAAGGCTTTGTGGGGGATGTGGCGATAGGAGGATGCCTGGGACAAAGCCATCACGAGATGATAGGGTTTTCAGTTCTAGGTGAGGTGAAGAGGGTGGTTAGCAGGTCAGTAGTACTAAACTTCCAGAGGGCAGACTTGGGACTGTTCAGAAGGCTGGTTGGCAAAGTCCCATGGGAGACAGTCCTTAAGGGCAAGGGAGCCCACGACGGCTGGGAGGTCTTCAAAAAGGAAATCCTAGCAGCTCAGGAGAAAGCCATCCCCATGTTCCGGAAAAAAAGCCGGCAGGGGGAAAAGCCAGCTTGGTTGAGCAGGAAGATCTTGAGACATATCAGAAGAGAAATGTCTATGAGCTTCGGAAGAAGGGACAGGCATCTTGGGTGGACTACAGGAGGGAAGTGAGACTGTGCAGGGAAAAAATCAGGAGGGCTAAGGCCCACCTAGAAATCAGATTGGCAAAGTCTGTGAAAGATAATAAAAAATTCTATAAAAAGAGGACTAGGGAGAATATACAGTCCCTATTGGATGCAGAAAGTACAACAGTGACAGGGGATGAGGACAAGGCTGAGGTACTTAACACTTTCTTTGCCTCAGCCTTTAATAGTAAGGAAAGTTGTTCCCTCTGTGTACAAACTCAGGAGTAAGAGGAGTAGAACGAGGCTCCCATGATCCAAGAGGAGGTGGTTAGAGACTTGCTTGCCCAGCTAGACACCCACAAGTCTATGGGGCCAGATGGGATTCACCCAAGGGTATTAAAGGGGCTGGTGGATGTGCTTGCCAAACCCCTTTCCATCATCTTCCAGCAGTCCTGGAAGACTGAGGAAGTTCCACTGGACTAGAGGCTGGCTAATATTGTGCCCATCTCCAAGAAGGGTCACAGGGATGATCCGGGGAACAACAGGCCAACAGGTCAGTCTGACCTCAGTGCCAAGGAAAGTCATGGAACAGGTGATCTTGAGTGCTATCATGAAGCACATGCAAGAAAACCAGGTGATCAGGCCAAGTCAACACAGGTTCACGAAAGGCAGGTCTTGCCAAACTAACCTGATCGCCTTCTATGATAAAGTGACTCGACTACTGGATGAGGGAAAGGCTGTGGATGTATCTTCCTGGACTTCAGTAAAGCCTTTGAGACAGTTTCTCATAGCATTCTCCTACAGAAACTGTCAGCCTCTGGCCTGGACAGGCGCACACTCTCCTGGGTGGAAAACTGGTTGGCTGGCCGGGCCCAGAGAGTGGTGGGAAATGGAGTTAACTCCAGCTGGAGGCCAGTGACAAGTGGGGTTCCCCAGGGCTCAGTGCTGGGTCCAGCCCTGTTCATTGTCTTTATCAATGACCTGGATGAAGGCATCAAGTGCACCCTTAGAAAGTTTGCGGATGACACGAAGCTGGGTGGAAGTGTGGATCAGGGCTGTACATTAGGAAAAAAGAATTTCACAGAAGGGGTCATTGGGCACTGGAATAGGCTGCCCAGGGAGTTGATTGAGTCACCTTCCTTGGAGGTGTTCAAGGGACGGGTGGATGAGGCGCTGAGTGGGCATGGTTTAGTGTTTGATAGGAATGGTTGGACTCAGTGATCCGGTGGGGTCTTTTCCAACCTTGTGATTCTCTCTTCTCTTCTCTTCTCTTCTCTTCTCTTCTCTTCTCTTCTCTTCTCTCCTCTCCTCTCCTCTCCTCTCCTC